>CAXHKQ010000088.1:0-60946 GCA_964017145.1 Agrocybe praecox
TTAGAAGAATAGTCTTGTATTTTTAATAGGGTGAAAACCACAGCAAATGTGCGCTTTTTGAGAGCATTTTATAAATAGTACAGATCATTTTTGAATATTATGTAAATGCACTGCAATCCCATTGATTTTGGATCTGTATATGCAGTGGATAAATAATGATAAATGCATAGAATACTGTATCAGGATTTTATTTGATGAAAAGGCACTCATAATAGAGTGAAATAGACATTTGGTGCGCTTTTTGGACCTATTTATAAATAGACCAGATTATTTTTGAACATTATCCAGATGCACTTTTCTGCATCCATCCCTTCCTTTTAGATTTTCGCATTTTTGAGTGCACCATAAATCCTTATAAATGTATAGAATGCTATATCCACCTTTTGTTTTATCAAAAAGCACCTAGATCATAGCAAACTGTACAACATGCAGTGAAAACCGCTTTTTTAGGGAATTAGTCATGTGAGAGAGATGCCACAGCCACAGATATGATAAGATAGGTCGTCACAGCCACAGATGTGATAAGATATGATATGATAAGATTACACAGCCACATAAGATAAGATATAAAATACATAGCCACATTTTTGATAAGGTAGCATTGCACTGCTATGCTTTAGATAAGATAAAATAGCGCAGAGTACAGCCACAGATACAAAAATTATATGGCTGTGTAGAGAAAAATTCAAGGATCATGCTAAATATTTTTTATTACATAACCATCAGTGGATCAACCACAAAACGCAAAATGTCCGTGGAAAGCTGGATAGAAATCAAAATAAAAGATTGAAATATTTATAGCAAGCCAAAAATAAATTCTAAAATTATCAAAAAATATGCCCCATGCTATTTTAGACTTGATCTATCCAAATATATAAAGTGTGCTAAAAATAGGTCAAAGTTAAAAATAGATCAAACTAAAAATAGATTTAACTAAAATTATTTAAATCTAAAAATATTTTTTCTGTTCTATTTTTATCCTATTATAAAAGGCTTTTATTTTAAAATCCAGACAGAAGAATTGACATTAAACAAAAACAAAAACAAAAAATTAAAATTAACTTTTTTTTTAAAAAAAAAAAACAACAACAACAAAAAAACAAAAAACAAAAAACAAAAAATTCATTTAAATTTTCAAATTTTATATTTGTTTTTTTTTTTTTTAAAAAAAAAAAAACATAAAGTAAAAACTCAACAATATTATATGGCACACACAGCTATTCAAACTTATTTGTGAGGCCTAATCCAGCTATAATGACTTGACCCTTTTGACATTGCAAAGCTTGGCCTTCTACTCTGTCTGCATAGCCCAACCTAAAGATTTGAACCCAAACACCTAGGCCTTTGTATTTATTCACAACAAAATCATAAGCTCTAACATATACGTTCAACGCCTTCAGATCTACTCACAACCAAGACATAAGCTCTAACATTCATACTCAAGAAAGACATCCTGTCAGAGGTCAACTTAGATATGTGGAGAAGGATGCCTAGCAAACATAAGAGCAGGGAAGATGGGGTCACAATGTAAGAATAGTATAACTGTGGACACAAGAACATGCCTTGACACATCCCAATCCAGGTCTTCAAAGCTATTCACAACCAAGTTGTAAACTGTAACATCCACACTCAACAGTGACATCTTAACCTAGCTCCTTGAATGTATTTGCATATCTAAACCCAGATGTGAGATCCAATGTGCACACTGTAGCTTATTTACAAGTCCCAAGCTATTTGTAAGCACTGACACATACATTCCAACCTATAAGCAAGCCCTAACCAAGAGGTTTCAGCCCAGCCATAAGCCCTAATATAAACATTCTAATTCATCTGTTATATCTCTTTTCAGATACTACATATATAACCCTAGTATTACACAAAAAATGAGCTCAAATGGCTCATAAATAAACCCTAGAACAGCAAAACAATATGCACCCTACCCTAGGAAAATGCTATAAAAATAATGATTTTTGTATTTAAAATTTGTCAGAAGGACCTCTGGAACCTGCTTGGATTTTAAAAATTTTACAAAGTGACAAAAACTTTTGACGTCACGAAAAATTTTATGCAGAGTTTTTTTTTTTTTCTTCACCACCTCTAGGCTGCAAAAAAGACCATATTTTTGTAGCCTAATAGGTACCTTCAAGGGGGCCACTGAAGTGATAGAAGTTAACAAATCCCAAGAATGATTGAACATCCTTGACATTTTCAGGTTCAGGCCATTTAGAGACTCCCTCTACCTTGACAGGATCCATTTCAATCTTGCCTTGTGAAATGATAAGTCCAAGATATTCAATCTTTTCCTTTTCAAATTCACATTTTTCTGCTTTGAGGTAGAGTTTGTTCTCTTCTAAGATTTGCAGAACCTTCTTGACTACTTCCCTATGATGTTCCAGAGTCTCAGTGAAGACCAATATGTCATCCATGTAGACAATGACCACATTGCCATCAATAAGCTCTATGAAAATGTCATTCATCATAGTTTGAAAGGTTGCAGGACTATTGGTTAAGCCAAAGAACATGACCAGTGGTTCAAACAGCCCTCTATTGGTTCTGAAGGCTGCCTTCCACTCATCTCCTTCCTTAACTCTGACATTATTAAAACCCCATCTGACATCCAGCTTGGTGAAATACTTGGCTTTGCTGAGTTTGGTAATAATGTCAGAAATGAGAGGTAGAGGGTAGGAGTTTTTGATAGTCATTTCATTTAGCTTTCTATAGTCCTGTACTAGTCTAAGAGAGCCATCCTTCTTCTTGACAAAGAAAACAGGGGATGCCATAGGTGACTTGGAAGGTCTAATTCTGCCAGATTTCAGATTTTCCTCTAGAAAGGCATCAAGCTCCTTCTGTTCTTTAGGTGAAAGAGGATAAATCTTTGATCTATAGGGCTCAGAACCAGGCTTTAACTCAATAGTATGATCCCAAGGCTTTCTATCTGGTAGCCTGTCAAAAGATTCCTTTGAGAATACCCCTTTGAATTGATGATAGTGCTTGGGGACAGCTTCTTCAAAGGATTTCTTTGGGGAATCAGCTTTCTGGTGAGATTCTTTTGCCAGTTTTTGGGACACAGTGGAAGTAGCATTAATAGACTGCCTTTGAGGATGTAGACAAGAAATAAAAATCCTATCCTCAGGCTCAATCTCAGAGTCAGAGTCAGGTGACTGATCTACAAGATCTACACCTTCATCATCAAACTGAGGAAGCTGTCTTCTTTGTATTGCAGCTATTCTCTGTCTCTTCCTCCTGGCTCTTATAACCTCCATGTGGCAGTCAGGTGGACATCTAGTGAATTGGATATCCCCTGACTTCCAGTCAACATCTGGGTTATGTAGATAGAGCCAGGTGTGTCCAATAATAGCAGTCTTATCTCCCAAGTCACAAACAGCAAAGGTAGCCTTTTCTGTATGGTTCTTGTAGATCATAATTAAGTCAACTTCCTCATGAATAGAACCACTCTTATTTAGAGTACCATCTACATTGTAGACAGGAATGGCTCTGGGGAGTTTCTTTGTGTTGAGATTATGATACTTTACAAAACCAGTATCCAGAAAAAGGCCAGTAGCTCCAGAATCAAGTAAAGCATCCACAGAAAGCCTTTTTCCTGTATCCATTGTCTTCAGAATGACTGACAAATGGGTAGAGGCTTTAGGCCTGTGACCCAAGATGCAGATCCTTTCAGGGGTAGAAGAAAGAGAAGGTGAATCAGAGGACATGATTTCTGTATCAGAATTTGAAGAGGAGGGATTGAGTTTATTGCTTTCATCTTCTAATACATTAAATCTATTCCATTGGGACATGTCTTTCACCAATGGTGCCTCTAAAAATTCTTTTGGGTACCTTCTTTCTTTTCTTCCCCATCCTGAATAATCTTGGTGAAATGTTCCACCAGTTCCTCATGGTTCATGGCATTGATGTTAACTGAAGATCTGCAGTCAGCTGCCTTGTGACCCTGCCTTCTGCATTTAAAGCAGATGAGAGGCCTTACTGACTTCCATCCTGAATCAACTTTCATGGGAACTACATCTTGTTGCCTTGCTTGAGCAACATTACTCCTCTGGCTGCTAGTTGAAAAAGGAGAGGGGCTGGAAATATTGGACTTGGACTGAGGCTTTTGAGAGGTAGATGAGGAGGGTGCTTTAGAAAATGGAGAAGAGGAAGAGGAAGTAGATTTGTTGAAGGCTTCCATCTGTCTCCATTGTCTGTCCAGCTTGGTAGCCCAAGAAATCCAGCCACTCAGAGATCTGGGCATCTCAGGTACATTATAGACCCTTTCCCTGAGAGATCTGTTAAGCCCAGTCTGAAATTTCTCTACCAGTGCAGCATCATTGTACCCAGTGTCTGAGACCAACTCCCTGAAGCTAGCCACATACTCATCAGCAGTCTGACTTCCCTGCTTGAGCAAATTCATTTTGTGTCTAGCTGTGCTAGCAGGGTCTGGATCTCCAAAGACTTCCCTGAATTCATAGACAAAATCATCCCAAAGACCTTCTTTGGAATAATCTCCATCTAGAATTTTGGTTTTATCAAGTGCCCATTTCCCAGCAGTACCTCCTTTCATGTAGGATAGAGCACAAACAACCTTTTGAAGGTCATCTGTGATGCCCTTTCCATAGAAATATAACTTTAGTTGGCTGAGGAAGGTTTCTGCTTTCTGCATTGAACCATCAAATGGTTCAGGAGGGGAAACTTTGATTCCAGACTGTGAACCAAAGGTAAAGGGACCATGACTGGCAGGGGGAGGATGGACTTCTTTAGCAGCAGAGGAGAATGGTGATTGAGTAGTTGGAGGTGTGACTGACTGTTGCTGCTGCTGCCTTAAGAGAGCCACCTCCTGGGTAAGGTGTGAGATTTGTTGAAGGAGCTCCTCCACAGAGGGAAGAGTAGTAGTAGGGGTAGTGGTAGTGTCCATCTTGGTGCAGATAAAGTAGAGGCTCTCTGGTGTGTGTGTGGGAGAAGCTATCTACAAAAAGTGCCCTTGAGACTATACTAAGTAACTAAAAAAAGACTATGTAATGGATACCCAGTTGTCACCCCAAACACAGTAGGTCTAAACCTAGGATCACAGGATTGACTACCTGGTATTTTCCTAGACCACCAAAGACAGAAACAGTTGGCCTGATTCTGCCCCAACAGTTGGTATCCCTATCTACAAGTTCACACGCAACACACAGCAGAGAGTGAGAAATCCAGTAGAAAGAGAGGTGTCTTGAGGAGATGTTGAAATTGTGGAGGGAGAAATGATGTAGAAGACTGGGAGGATATTGGAGGTTGAAGGGTTGATGATGATGAGAAAAATGATATATGTGGTAAGGGGATGTGTGGCAAATGTTGGAAAGAGAGATGAATAGATTGGTGTAGATAAATGTGAGATGATGGATGGTGATTGGTGGAGTTGTCTGAGATAGCTTCAATCTTCTGTCAGGGCAACACTAAGATCAGTGTGACAAGGCCACCAACAAAGACAAAGCAAGAGAGAGAGAGAGAGAGAGACTCAATGGTTCTAAGAGATCACACCAATGATAGTGGATATCCTAAGAGATTGAAGCTGGGGCTACAGCTACATACATATCCAGTATATATACCCTACAGCTATTCTAGAATATTCCTCCATGACATCATAAAAAGGAATGATGAATAAGGCAATGACATCATAAAGAAAGTAAAAGAACGATGTGGAATGATGGAGAATGGATGAGGCTATGCTCATGGGAAATTAAAAGTAATAACTATCTAATCAAATGATAATCAAGAGATAATCAAAGATATGAAACAGATAAGATATCTACACATCTACAAAAGGGAAAAATGCGAAATAAATATAGAAAAATAAGGAAAAATAGGAGAAACCCTGACACAGAACATCATCTGGACCTTTGCTATGTTCTGGTATCTTCCATTCAACAGGTAAAACTCTGCTTTCATGGAGACGATGAGTCCTCACTGGTCTTTTCTGCAGCTTTGATGCTACCTATTTGTACCATTACACCTTCATCCTTTTGTGTAATCTTGCATTTACCTCTCTTCCTGTCATTGTTCTTGGAGGTACGTTGGAAACCAGTCTTGCATCAAAGTATATGCTCACTCTCTAATTTTTAGCTTTCAATCAAGACATTAATGACAAAGCCGCCCTTTCTTTCCCCCAACTATATGTTCATGGTATTCGTCGCATTCGTGATTCACAGTCATATGTTAGCGAAGACTACGAGAGGTCTTTTTTTGACTAATATGTAACCACCTCGCAAGCAAGCACTGAATTCACTCATTATTCACATACATCTGTAGTACGATTATTAGAATTGTGTTATGTATGTCACATCATGTTCAAGACGTGTTGTGACTAGTCCAAACCAACTTTGACTATCCTGGCCCAGTACATCCCAGTATCTATATGTGTGCTTATGCTATAATGTCCAGTTCTGTTTCTGTTTCCCTTTCTCATATGCAACTCTCCCAACTGTACACACTCCTTCAGCTTGAGCCTTACCTTTCTCCAGAGCTTGGAGACCTTCTCCTCGAACTCGAAAATAAAGTGCCTGACCTCTGTACCAGCATAACCTCTGATAACAACCCCTCCCATGCCAGTGCCAGTACTTTCTTCCATGACCCATGGTCTGCCCTGTCTAATCAGGTACATTTCAATATCCTCCCTCTTTACGCAACACTTATACCTTTTTTTAGATGATATTTCCCTTGTTTTTGTTAGATGAGCCAGTGGTTGACCAAGATAGTCCCTGCGCCTCCCTGGGTTCATGTCCGATGTTTGTCAATCCTTCTCAAACCAACACTCACCAAAATACATGGGACAGCAGCATTCAATGTCACTCGGTGATGGATGAGAACAACAGACATGAAGAAGTAAATGAAAGCAGCAGAGATGAGGAAATGAGATCGGAAGCTGAAGAAAACAATCCGGCGAAAGCAAGACCAACAACAAGTTCACAAAAAGAGAGACCGGCTGTGCGTAAAACAAAGAAGCACAAAACTCGGTCAAGCATGTCAGCAGCCAATAACGCACAGGCGCAAATTGGAAAACGCAAAGAAAAGAAATCAAATAGACAAATGCATGAAGCTCAACAGCAATTGCGTGCGAATACAGCTGCAGCATGAGGGCATTTGAGGAGAATAGGGCCAGAAGGGTTAGGGGATGTAAATGATGTCGATGACGAAATGCAGGACAGGGAAGAGCTGAGAAATGATGGTGTTGTTGACTATGAAGGAGAAGTGGGTACAGGCATACAGGGCATGCGGGATGAAGTTCCAACCAATGTGCTACAGCCAATGAAAGAGCCGCAGCATTTACATGTGATTGGAGGTCAGATTCTCTCTGCCATTGCCTCTGTGGCGCGGAATATCATACTGCATAGTACTGGCAGCCCACACAGAAATGCAGGAATTGTCAGTGATGCACGTTCAGTCCTTCAAATGGCGTTTGACAGCACTTCTGCGCGGGTTGTGGAGAGACCAGAGGTGAATCAATCATCGAATACATTGGCCTTGCCTTCCTTGGTACGGCGCTGCATGAATGCAGACAAGTGTGAGGCCCATGTTATATTCATCTATATGGTTGAAACAATGCAGCTAGCGTCTGCGATGCAAAGGTATGTTTACTTCATTATATTTTAAGTGTGATCGAGAAGTAAATATCATTTCAAGGGAATTGATAAACACAGGAAAGATGCTTGACTGGATATCTAAGAAAGTTAGTCGGGATCTGTGGGTGGCAGTATTTCCATGCCACCAGCATAACATTCTCAAGTATTATAAGGAAGGCCTAACATATGGCTTGCTTGCGAACTCAGGTATGATCTTTTTCTTTTGTTTTAATAATCTTATCTGATGGTTATATTGGTAGTATCTATCTACTTGTCCTTATAGCAGCTGCGCATATAAAAAACGAAGTTTGGAAGTTGCAAAAGTATGTCGTCCCAAGGCTTAATGCTCTTATTAGAGTACCGACAGGTTAGTTTATTTCTCCTTGCTCTTATATTGTATATTTACATCTTCAAGATGATCCTGCAGGGAGAAGAGTGATAGAAGATATCATTCCCGCAGTTAATTTATTGCGTGACGAATATCCCCTTGTTGTTGCGGGTGTTTTTGCTGGGGAGTTTCTCAATAGTATCCCTGTTCTCAGACATCTGGAACTCTGGGATTTGAAAGAGTCAGATAGGTTTTTTTTGTTGTTGCAATACAAGTAAGTATTTCTTCCATCTCTGCATTTCTATATTTACAAACTACTCCTAGTGCTTTTGATCCTGGACGCGACTGGCATGTGTGGAGCCCACTGTTGACACAGTCCAAGAATCATCAATATTTTGATCTGGATGAAGTTGCAACACACTATTATTCGCAACTGCCGGGTATCATTCCATTTAAGCCTAATCCTAATATCTTTTCAATAGCGTCTCAATATTCATCAAGATATCAGTCTCCTTCAGCGCCAAGTACAAGCACTTTTTATGACTGCAATGACACCATAAGCAACACTACCACTACGGAAACACCTCTAATGGCGAAGTCTGTTCGTGATCACCAAAAATTCCTCATTCCCGAGGTTATTACTATCAATACTGCCTTTGATTTTGCATTGGAGACAAATACCAAGTCTCATTTTCCTTTGAACAACAGAGAAGCCCAAGAAGTGTTCACAAATCAAGAAAGGGTACTTGCAGAGGAATCCATAACCCCGCACTGCTTCGACCATCTTCAAGAAGAGGTATTTTTTTATACTTCTTTTATATAGATACTTCTTTTACATGAACTTTTTCATTTTCAGATTCAATCTCATCTTGAGAGTGGAACACAAGGTTCTGATTCATACATCAAGATTACATCGAAACCTCTTGAAGGGTATGGATAATATTTTTAATTTTAATTTTCAAGCTGATTCAAGAAACAGAGCTACTCTTCGCATTAATGGCAAAAATAAGGAGTTCATGGCCGCGTACTGCACCAATATGCCTGAGGAACTTAGGTGTGGCTTGCTCGATTACATTAATCTCATTTTGCTGGGAAAACTTCAAGATATGGATTCATCCAAATGTGATAGTGGATTTGCAGCACATCACTTCTCATGGTACACGCGCTATTCTAAAGATGTACGTCTTCTTTGGTTTTGTCCTGGTTTTATCAATTTTGTTGACTCTCGTTAGGGTTCAAATGAACCAGATGATATCCACCCTGCTGCAGTGGATAGAAATGGTTTAAAGGCCATCAATACCTCGCAGATGCTGCCTAGAACAAGTATAGAGCTCAAAGAAAATTCTGAAGAGCTACGTATGTTTGAAGAACTCTTTGGGCCTATTCTTGATTGGCAGGCACAAGTGGTAAGTTTTCTTTTTCAGCGTCATTGATATATAATAACAATAGTGTTCAGCTTGAAAAGATACTTCCTGAGGATTTCACGATCTTATCGACTTGCATGAGTACCCTTCCTTGTGGTGCACTACCTTCTGCATATCCTTTTGCTGGCTTTGTCTTCAACATCAACATCTCTACTATTGTTCATAAAGACCAAAAGGATTTGAATATCTGCATTGTGATTGCGCTTGCAGACTGTACAGGTGGTGATCTGGGTTTTGTCGAGCCTGGGCTTTTGTTTGAATTTAAACTGGGTGATATGATAATATTTTCCTCTACTAAAATAAGCCATTTTAATACTCACTTTATTGGTTGACGTGCTTCTTTAGTTTTACAAACAGATAATGCTATACTCAAATGGGTTAAAGATAGAAATGGTAGAATACATAATAAGTATATAAGTACGGTCCCTATAGTATATTCACCTCAGTATAATTTGAGTTCTTTTTTCATTTATAATTTTCATTATTTTTCTTTGTAATAAATTTGTTTGTCTTTTTTTTGATGCCTGAAACAATGTTTTTGTTTGCCACTAAGTTCAACCAATATACTACACCACTTCACTACACCACTCTTGACTCTAACTTTTTTCGCATTTCCATTTCATAAACACAATCATGGTTTCTCAAACTAGACGCACCACTGGTTTGGGTTCCCAAAACTCTGTTAACAGTACCAAAACGACAACTCAGGCTACTGGGAAAAAAACAAAGTCTATGTCTGCTTCAAAAGAGAAACACAACAACACACCCCAGGCTATACCAGGGGGTAGAAAATCCTCTAATACCACTCCTGGTCTAACTCTGCAGGAAGAAAAGGTTGCATGCGCTCTTGTGGATAAAAAGAAGAAAAGTCTTCAGGAGGCCAAAAATGCCGCAGACCAGGGTAAGTATATTATTACATCATGATACTTCTCTTGATTGGCTCAATCTGTTCAGCGAGTCGACAAATCAATGCTTTTATGCGAGAAGAAGACTCAGAATCAGATGGATCTGATGAAAATCGGGATCCTAAGGCCAAGCACAAAGCCACCATAAGCTCCAAAAGCGAGGATAATGAAGAAGATGAGGCTCCAGGCCCAGCTAAAAAGAAACAAAGAAGTACAACTGCTATCCTCTCTGATGAAGAAAGGGACTTGGCTGCAGATCTGAATGAGGGAGATGACACTGACCAATACTCCAATCCAGGCTCAAATGAAGGTCAGAACAGTGCCCATGGATCTGATTTTGATAAGAAAGAAGATGATCCAGAGGACAAAGAGCCCGAAGATGAAACATTATCTTTTGATATCTCAGACAATAATTCATTCATGAATGGTGTACGTTTTTCATTACATTATATTGAATATCTAGTGCTCACTCATGCTATATAGATATATACGCAGAAATTTCCTGAGAAGACACGCCAAAGCCGCGCTCGTAAGTCTGGGGACACCACTGCTGATCGCCCACAATCAGGCAAGGTTCTTGAAGGTGACTTCGACAAGGAAGTCTTGCGTCTCGCAATAGCTGCAAAGGCTTATTTCCGCTAGCAAGCCGCTCTTGAAGATGCTTACCCACCCAAGGATACTCTTGAACGCTACAAGCAGTCCATGTCTTTAGTCAAGCAGGCTGCTAAAGGCGATTCCTCATACTCCAAGCCTACATTGACCGCTATTCTGAGAAGACTCACTGACGAGTCTGACAACAAAGACACATTGGAAGCCTTGATGACATATGTGCAGTACTGTTTTTATTTTGAAATGAAGGACTGACTAAGGTTCTTTTAGGTGTCTTATGGAAGGGGCCATCTAACTAGTTCACTTGCTATCAAGACATCCGAGCACATTTCAAGCTATTATAAGATTGGCAGAGAGTTTACGGACCCAAATGACATTCAAAAGAAAGTCAAATGGTTGATCATGGCTGGACGTTTCAAATTTGGCGAGCTCAACATCAGGAAAAACACTTTTTGCCCTTCACTGCCCTGGGCTGCCCTTGGCTATCCTGGATTGCCCTGGATTGCCCTGACTGCCCTGGACTGACCTGGAATGCCCTGGGACGCCCTAGGGCAGTCCAGGGCAGTCAGGGCAAAAAGTGTTTTTCCTGATGAACATTGATGTGAGTATCTCTTTTTTCTTTTACACTTCTTACTGATTTCTTACATACATCAGAATGAAACACATAATAAGCACCTACCATTTTTCCATCCCATCATAGCTCATGTTATACGTGTGCAGTGGTTCGGAAAAAGCAGAAGTGATAAAGGTGCGTATAATGCCATAGTGGCTGCACAGCATATTTTTCCACAGGTCATAATCTTGACTGTCACTTGTGTATGTCTACGCTTTTTCTTTTTCTTCCTTTTTTATTAATTTTCTTGTCAGATTGAACACTGCTTGAAGTGCTGGGCGACAGGAAGCAAGACCAACATTCACTTTAGCGAAGAGAACTGTAGTGAACGGTAGCTGATATGATATACTTTTTATTATTGGCATCTAACGTTTATGATATATAGATATGCTCACCAGGCAAAAGCATACAAAATTCTTCAAGACAAGTCCCCAAGTTATGCGCAGCACCTTGAAAAAAGCATGTATGCCAAAATTTAGTAAGTGGGAGTAAAATTTCTACGTGAATATCACTAATTTTACTACAGTGCACAAACCTCTCATGGCGGCAGAGCTGGTTCCCCTGAAGCAGAGTTTGATAGTGTCGATCTCGACCTTTTGGAAGCGTCTGCAAAATCAGCTCTCGGTGAACCTGCTGGCGGTCCTCTTTTCTCATCCACCCCATCCACCATCAATGAAACTGACGCAGATACTACTGGCACTGCATCTGCGGTTGCCATGTCGCTTTAAATCTATTATTATTGGTATATAAATGTCAGCCTGTTTCTCAATCTGCTAGTATATGCCCTATTTTAATAAATATTTTCTTTTGAACCCGAGTTTGCATGGATTATGAGGATGCCTGATGATACCTGAGCGCTCTATGACCTGTATAACAGATTTAAAGGACCTTGAATATACTCTTGCACTTAATAGGTCTTGGATATTATCTAGCTCATTTAGGGTTCCCATAGATTCTATGTTTTTCTGTAGTAGGGCCAAGACATTATGCAATTCACTAGGTATACAAAGCCTACAGATTTTTTATTGACAAAAATGGATTCCTAGCTATTCCTTGATATTGAATAGACTAGGTAGGTGTCTATCTATTAGGTCCAATATGTAAGGCTAAAAAAATATGATCTCGTACTTCAACGCATTTTGAATTGCCTTAGTACGCCTTGAGGATATAAATAGTTTTTAGGGTATGGCCCCCAGGCTACTTTAGGCTCCAAGCTGCCTTGACTGCTTTGACTGCCCCTAGGGCTCCTCAAAGCTCCACTGACCAAAAGTGTTTTTCCTGATGTTTTATCCTTATAGCTACTTGAGTATGTGATTGCTGATAACTGTGTTTGACGTAACTTGCCTATATTGCTAAGTATCTTTAGTGGATCGACTCAAACTATATAAGTTGCAAGGAGTCCTTTGCACAAGAATGGTATGAATATACAACAGAATCCTATTAACCTTAACAACAAGGTCTACACACTAGTCAGAAAGGAATCCTAAGCTTATGAATTTGATTGTCAACAATGAATTATCACTTTGAGTATCTCAAGTCAAAAGTAAACTGACTTAGCTATATACCAAGTGTTTCTTTCATTCATAAGTAAATGTTACTTTTATACAATTTTGAACTATAAGAGTACTTTAAAAGGAACTATAGAACATATGTATCTATATTACAGATGTTAATTCTATATTCAAGCCTAGCTTAAACAAGACACTCACCAGAAGTCTCTTTCCATGTATTGTGGATGGTTTTGTTACTGCATAAGGGCTTAAATACAATGATGGACATCATATCCATCATATAAAAGCCCCAGAATACTGTGAATTATGCATTGAAAGCTATGATTTTGACCAATGTCCAAATATGGAAGTTATTTTCCAATGATATTGGGGCTTATAGAACTCATCATATCCCAAAGAATACCATGAATTATGCATTGAAAGCTATGATTTTGATCAATGTCCAAATATAGAAGTTATCTCCCAATTGGGATGTTTCCGCTTTTTCACCATATTTTAAGAGATTAAACCTACTATGCTTGCTATATAAGGTACCTATTATATAAGGTACCTATAGACTCTTGAAGTAGTATAACAGTTTCCAAAGGGACTTTTGATATATAAAAGTATAGCAAAAGTTCCCTTTTTGAACTTATTTATAAATAGGTCATATTATTCTTGAACATTATCCAGATGCACTTTTGTGCATCTATCCTTTCTCTTTGTATTTATGCATTTTTAAAGGTCTTATAAATCATTATAAATCACTAGAACCTATATCCACCATTTTCTTTGTGGCAAAAAAGGGCCCAAAACATAAGAAATCAGACAATGTAGCCTTTTAGGCAATAAATCATGAGATATTCCAAACACACATTTGATAAGATAAGATAAGATAAGATAAAAAGAATATAAACATAAACATAAGATAAACATAAGATAAGATAAGATAAAATAAGATAAAATAACTACTATCTAGATTAAATTCATGAGCATAGCCACAACTAGATTAGATATAAGAGCACAGCCACAATTTAGATAAGATATTAAAAGCATAGCCACAGTAAGGTAAAACATTACAGTATAGCTACACATCAGATTAGATATAGTGACATTGTCACACTTTTTCTAAAAATGTTTTTGAATCTTTATTTAGAAGAGTAGAAATGTTTTATATTGTAAAATGTTTTAAAAGATGCAAAAATGTTTCAAAGTGCAAAAACATTTTTAAAGGACAAAAATGTTTCTATAAAAACATTCTAAAGGGCCTATTAGGTTGTTTTTTTACCAAAAATTAATTGACCTAATAGGTCCCTACTGTGGTTCACTAAAGTGATGTCAGAGTTAAAAATGGAATTCCTTTTTATTAAAAAGTTCTTGTGCGTACCAATTAAGCCTATGAGCCTCCCAATGGTTCACTGTAAACCCGCCTGTCTGTTCGTCACGGAAAGATACACCAGTACTGTAACCTTCGCAGAACAACAGGGCAATGATAAGAATGGAAAGGTACGATGCGCGGCAAAAATCTCCAAGCTGAACATTAGAAAGGAATGTCGACTTATGAAGATAAGTTGACATCATTCCTGTTACTGCTAGGACTGTGCACGCTGCTTGAACGATTCTCAATGGCAAAACTGTGTCCTCGGTACTTTTCAACATAAAAGAACTCCGTTAGCGAATTGGTCTCCCTTGTATCGCTCCAGCACTGCACAGAACCCAAGGTAAAGTATTTACTCGGAGGATATATTAGCGCCCACAGTACACAAATAATCAACGACCAAGGCGACCTGGGCCGCTGACAGGAAAACCAAAATGCTTCTAGACCGATTGTGGATTAACCGAGTGCACAAAGTTTTACTGTGGCTCAAAACTAGGAATACATGCGGAAGTATATGCAGCGCAAGGTGAAGTAGTCAGTGATATCAAAGGGGAATCAGATGTCGCAAGCATGTCAAATGAAGGAGTTGCTGTTGTTACTGCCCTTCTCGACTTCATCTATATTGCACAATATCAATCCCATAACAAAGCTACTCTAGGCTATCTTCAAGATGCCCTTGATTGCTTTCACAAACATAGAGGCTATTTTATCAAAACTGGCATACATTCAGATTTTAACATACCAAAATTCCACTCCCTTCTTCATTATAAAGAATCCATCCTGCTCTTTGGATCTACAGACAATTACAACACAGAAATGTTTGAGTGACTACATATTGACTTTGCTAAGAATGGTTGGCAGGCATCCAATCAACGAGACGAGTTCCCACAAATGACTTGGTGGCTATCCAGACAGGAAAAAATTGACATTTTTGATGTATATACAGAAGCTCTCATTTCTAAATCAAAAAAAATTGTGGCCGAGAAAGGCACCATTCCAAAAATCTCAATTGCAAAAAAACCAGATTTCCTAAATCACCCAATATCAGTCATTCAAGAAAAACATAATGCACCCAATTTCACCCATTATCTCAAAGTCTTTCTCAATAACCTTACATCTAAAAGGATGACAATACCAAATTTAGAAAATTATCAACTTCCCTTCACCACTGTCAACACATACAACATGTTTCACTTTCACCCAATTGATGTTGAAGACATGGACAGCACTGAGGAGAAAGATATAGTCAAGGCAATTCCTTCCTCAGGGTCAATACCCAATGGATGTTTTGATTCCATCATTGTGGTTACAAAAGACACCGCTGAGACAACCAGTCTTATTGGCACCAGAACAGGACATGTGCGAGTAATTTTCACTCTACCACAAATTCTGTCAACTTTTATTGGTCCACAACCTGCACCAAAATATTGGCCAAAAGTACCACTTGCATTTGTGGAATGGTATACTGCTTTTACTTCTGCTGCTGAACCACGACATGGAATGATGTACCGCATCAAAAAATGTCCTCCAACCAAGTCAAATCACATTCAAGGTGGAGTTATTCCATTGGAAAATATACGTCAAAGCTGCATGTTATTTCCAAAATTTGATAATGAAGCCTCAGTTCCTTTGTCATGGACGTCAACTACTGTGCTCAATCTGTGCAACACTTTTTTTATTTGTAATTGGCTCAGTAAATATAGCTACCAAACCATATACTAGTAAATACCGTTTAATATAACACTCAGAAAAAAATATAAAGATGGCTTCTGGAATCATGGAAAGAGCCTAAAAGACAGTCTGGTAATCAGAGATATGAGAAATTCCCCAAAGATTCCCAAAGACCCAGAAAGATACAAAAAGAGTCATCAAGATTGGATCAGTCCATTAATTCCCTCACATGCCTTCAGATCAAAATGTGTTTTCCTGATGCTCTATTACATGCCAGCCAATCTGAGGATGAGTGCACTTGAAAAATTAGTGCACCACCAGAGGAAATAGAAGGATTGATTACCCAATTAAATTCCATGTCACTCAGCGATCCCAAATATGGACCCACTTATTATAAAGTCATGCAGTTAGATAAATTGGGCATAGAAGGACAGTGGATTATGAGGAAGCCAATGACCGATGTGTAAGGCGTCTCGAGTGGAGTACTTCGACGGGTGATGAATTGAATCCATATCTATACCTTTATTTACTTTTATTTACTTATGCCTTCCCTTCGGAGTTTCCTAACTATTAATACTCCGCTTACTATATTAAGTAGTGTACGTAACCTCGGGAAGGATCGGTACTTACTATTTTCTTATTCATATTCATTCTATTACTTGAAGATCGAGCGTTGTACTACCAACGGCTCTCTTTCTAAGAATATTAGTGAACACGATAAGGAATCAGACTTGGAAACTAAGTCTGTAAGAATAGTTCAACTCGAAACGAAGTTCAACTATTCTAGATTCCTAATGTGCTACCTAATCCTACGACTACGCTCGCTGAGGTACTCGTGGAGTTCCGTACCAGTGTATTACATTGGTGGACACTGTGGGAAATACCACATCTCAGCCGGCGTGAACTGAATATCTTTAGAACAGTCAGAAATCCCTTATCAACACCTATCTGTCAAACTGGATTCGAACGAGAAGAATCTTCCGAAACCTCGCAAATCCAGCTTACATCAACCCACGGCTGCCTCTTTATCGAGGTCTCGATCAGCGTCTCCCGATAAGCCTACCACACCAAATAACAATGTTCCTCCAGGAACGTTAACGACGGTTAAGCCTCGATCTATTCCAATTTTTTCGTCAGCACCCGTGTTCGGACGAGGTCGAGGGGGAACGAATCCAAGGAATAGCAGGGGAAGGGGTAACGGAATAAAGAAGTTGCTGAGTTCGGTCACCCCTACCGTAGAATCGAGCGCGGTACAAGTCGAAGGGTCCATGTCAACTACCCATTCAGGATCGCCAGTCGCACCGAGGTTCATTAGAGAAGGAATGGGAGAAGGTTTTTCTTTTTCGCCCATGGCCAAATTATACAGGGAATACGCTATGGAAGGAGAGACAGGACTATCCACTCAAGCTAGGGCGATGTGGTTGGCCACTCATCCGAATTTAAGACCAGAAGATGTAGTTGATTCCATAGACTATAATAACGATCTATCTTCAAGATACCGTCTCGAATCTAAATTACTCGCTAAAGCCCAATCCACGACCACTGAACTGCAGATTTTCATAGCTCAAATGGTTGCGCTTATCCCCGAGCGCAGGGCAGAAACGCAATTTGTAGTGGATCCCGAGGAAGTCGTGGAACGAAACCTAACGGGATCGGAATCGTTAGCCCAACTGCAAGCTGCTTGGACCATCTTGACGAAAAGAATGGAAGCTGCTCAGCGTTTCATTCAGAAATACCAAGAGGAGTATCAAACAGGAGACGTACCCTCGTCACCCGTTTCGACCACGGTGTCATTGCAGCAGGGACTTGCGAGAGAGGATCCTGAAAATCGTTTACGATACATACACGCGAATTTCCCTCGCCACAAGAGTAAACTTTCAGCCCTTCAAGTAGAGGTTCTACAGAAAGGAGGAAGATGGCAGGACGCGCTTTCGTTACCCGATTGGATGAAAGAAGAAACTCGATCCTCTTCGGATAGGATCGAGGATGACGAGCGACCACCGACCCCGGAGATGGACGAAACTCTACCAGAAGAGGGTGAATGGGGCTCGCAAAAGAAAACAAGGAGGAAAAATAGAGTATCATTCCATACCGCAAATCAATCAGAAGAGGAGGATGCCTCTGACCCTCTGATGGGAGGGGGCACCCCGTTTAAGGGGAATAAGAACTTCTTCCTTAATGATGAGCAAAGTCGAAATGTAGAGGAACATCATCCTTACCGGACTCCTTTCCCTACGATGGTTGGAAGAGAAGGAGAGGCGCAAGTCCCTAACGTGATTTTCGGGTTGGCCACTCCTGCCGCCGTACCGATGATGAAAGAGAAAACATCGGACAAGCCGGGTCCTCTCACACAAGGCTGGACGTCCTATCAGTTTCGTAGTTCAGGAGCGGCCGACGTTGAAAGCGATTGGAGAACACGTACCGGTCCCAGACCTTCCAACTGGATGGCTCCGAGTCCTGCTCTCCCAGGTTCGAACTTGAAGAGTTCAGACAACTATGACCAAACCTTAGCACACGTCACCACCGAGACCACAACGTCTTCGAAAAGTAGCAGTCTCTCGCATCCCACGCCGACGCAACCTGTAAATCACCCTCCCGGACGAGGAAGCGGTGGAAATGGGGGCGGTGGTGATGGTGGGGGTAATGGAGGGCCCAGCGGAGGGCCCAATGATTGGCCCACAGGCCCAGCACCAGCATGGCCGCCAACAGCGCCTCAAAGTGGGGGTGGTTTTCCCCCTGGAGGAGGTGGAGGCGGTGGTGGTGGTGGTGGCGGTGGAGGCGGTGGAGGAAATCCCCCTGCTTACCCTATCAATCCAATAGGTCCCCCAGCACCGTATGGGAATTTCGTACCGACGATTAAAGCGGAGCTAAAACAAGATCAGCTACCAAGTTGGGACGGAAATCACGACACGGCCGTTGACTATTTTTGGAAAATTCAGAACTTAGCGGCGCTGGGAGGACATATACCACAGGCATTGGGTTACTGGTTGTGGAATAATCTAAAAGAAGGTTCGACCGTTCAGATCTGGTTTGCTATGTTAGCTCCAAATCAACAAGCATACATGAGAAGTCACTATCTCTCTTACCTGAGGGGGATTAAAGAAGGGTACCTCAGGAGAGTTTGGCAATTGAAGATGAACAAAGTCTACGAAAGTCAAACGTTTAGACAGACGGGCCACGAGCAGGAAACGCCCTCTCACTTTATAGTAAGACGGGTGATGTACACGCGCATGCTAGTGCGTAGCGATCACGGAGGGCCGCTGGAGGTCTTCCTCATTATGCAAAGAGCTCCGATATCTTGGGGGCCGGTCATCAATATTGATAGCATTTCTAATATAAGTGAACTATACGCTAAGGTGACGGAGCACGAAAAAGCGTTGGTTTATAGCTCCAAATTAGAACATTCTCATCTTCTTACTTCTGAGAATCTTGTTTACAATTTGAAACGGCTAGGCCTTACCATCCCAGCACAAGGATACCCGGATCGAGGTCAGAGGAGACCGGAGATTCCAAAGCGTAACGCTCACCTTGGGGAGACTGGAGAAGAAGTTCGGCCAGCGGCTGCTGAGGAAGCAAGTGTAAGCGATGGGCCGGAAGATGTAGGTCTCAAGGAAGTTTATCAAGTATTAAAGCAGAGACAGAGACCACCCCCGAAAGGTGGATATCCCTTTCCCAAAAATGACCACGTCACTACTAAAATGGGAAGAGCGCCGCCATCACCCTGCAAAGTTTGCGGAAGTGCAAACCATTGGGATAAGGAATGTCCTGATTGGCACACGTACCTGGAGAAACAGAAGCGCTCAGGGCATTTAGCGAGCGGAGCATTCGCGGATGATCGTGAAGAATTATATTCAAGCGCGTATTCTACCCTCTTGAACGCGAAGCTACAAGAATTGAATGATTCCTCGGCGTCAGACCACTCTCCTCCCCCGGGTTTTGAGGAGGCGGCACGAACAGCGTTGAAGGTAGCCACCGCCTTCACTGCTGGAGTGTGTAAGTCCTCGGTTAGAACCGAAAAAGGAGCTGATGGAGGAGGGAGGAGAACAACGATGGACGAGGAAGAAGACGACGATGCTTGGATGAATCGTACCGTAAATCCTAGCGACTGCAGTAGTGTGGTAGAGAAGATAGAGGTGACGGGAATTTACGAAGGAATAGGAGAAGAGGCGAAGAAAACCGCGCATGCTGCCCAGGAATCGGCTCCTAAAGAGGCCCACTGGATAAGTTCAGAACCGGTACACCGGGCTCCTCCGACGAACAAATTAGCTACAAGCGGAGTAGTAAGAATCCCTAAAGCCCGTAACAAGGAAGGAGGACTATCGTCGATGGGTATATCTGTGCTAGCAATGAAAGGGAAATTAGCGTCTCTGTGGAACGAAGATATAGACTTACGGTTGGACTCCTGCGCAGATGTGACATTAATCTCCCAAGAAACCTTCGACAAATTGCTTGATAAACCCCGTATTATGCTAGGACAGCGCATGAAATTGTGGCAATTAACTGACAAGGAAAACGAGATTAAAGGTTATGTTTGCTTACCGGTGTTTGTGGATTCTTGTGAAGGGCAAACCCTAGAATTGGAAGCCGAAGCGTATATCGTGCCTGGAATGACGGTGCCCATCCTGCTGGGAGAAGATTTCCCACTTAATACTGTCAGATGTATGCATACGTCTTTGGTAGTTGCCAGTTTAAGGTGATGCATCCACAGCGGTAGTTACCCAACTTCCCAATATGATGTATCAGAGTGACCAACAGTGACTACAGAGGTGTAGTCATGTGAGAAGCATGTGATATACATGTGATATGCATGTGATCCACATGTGATCCACATGTCATGTGATATACATGTGATCCATATGTCATGTGATATGTCATGTGATGCACAGCCACCAAAGCTATTTTTATTAAAGCGTTCTAAAAATAAACCTGTTTGATCCATCATATTCGCAATATGTTCTAAAAATATATTAATATTCTAAATTTAGATGTTATTCTAAAAATAGAATGGTTTCTTTTGACAAATCTGAACATATTCTAAAAATAGACTATAGTTATAAATAGATCAGATCTAAAAATAGATTTATCTTATCCTATCTTATCTCATTCCCATCTATCATCTATCAAGGAGACTTTATCTCAAAATCTCAAAGTCCAAAGTCCTCTTGCCTTATTGGGTTGTTTGGTTGTGACATCACTCAAAAGCCTTATTTGTTTTGTTTCCTGCCTGCTCCTGCCTGCTGACATCATTATTTATTATTTGTTTGTATTTGAGGCCATATAAACATATGAGTGGAGCCCAAACATGTAAATAGAGGCAAGCAAAAAGTCATGTGTATGGACTTTGATGCCATCAATAACAGACACATGACTATAGTCACATATAGTCACAGACAGCCAGTCGGATGGCTTGATACATGAAATTGGGGAGTTGGGTAGTTACCGCTGTGGATGCATCACCTTAAACTGGCAACTACCCATGGTTCATACAGATATTTGACAGTACAGGCTGGATTTCCAGCAGAACTATGAGATAGCTGTCAGCCGTTCAGTAACCGACGGTAATCTAGTTACCTTCGCAGGAACTCCTTTCTCAACAAGAGGAGAGGCTGTGAACCGTACGGATGATTTTAAGAGGATGCGTAAAAGCGTCTATAACTCACAATCGTTTATCAAGGCTAAAGAGCATCGAAGACGAAAGAACCAGCGCAGGAGGGCGAAACTACAGTGGGAGAAGAATAAGCTTATCATACGTGCCGCAGAGGATACCCTCATAAAGCCAGAACAGTGCAAACGAGTACCTGTTTGGGGTGACTTCGGCGAGGACAAGGAATGGTTCTTTGAGCGCGATTTAGTAGTTTCATCCGATGATTCGTACCTGGCTATACCCAACGTACTGTTCAAATCATCTGACCCCAAATTGCCGGTAACAAATACGTCCACCCGACCTCGAATGGTACGGAAAGGAGACGTACTGGGAAGGGTAGCCGATCCAGATCTATTTTTCGACATTCCTAAGACAGTGGAGAACCGGGAGGACCTAGAGCTGCGTTCAGCATTATACTCTCAACTGATAAACGGACGAGACGAACGAGGAGAAGAAGGAAATCTAGGAGACGATTCCCCGGACGAGGAGTTAGGACCCAAGACGGCCGAGCTTCCCGATCTAACCGTATACCTGTCAGATAAGATGGAGGAATTATTGGATGTCGGAGATCTGCCAGATAATCTCAAAGAGAAAGCTTGGAACATGTTAAGATCCCATGTAAAAGCTTTTGGATTTGACGGCAGGTTAGGACGGCATCCGAGTAAGGTGATCGTTCGAACTAAGCCAAACCAATCACCGATTTCTCTACCTATGTATGGATCGTCACCGGCGAAACGAAAAGTCATCGACGAGCAATTAGAAAAGTGGTTCGAGCAAGGGGTTATTGAACCCTCCAGTAGTCCATGGGGGGCCCCAGTAGTAATCGCGTATCGAAACGGGAAGCCTAGATTCTGCGTCGACTATAGAAAGTTGAACGCGGTAACGACCCCTGATGAATTTCCTATTCCACGCCAGAGTGAAATTCTCGCTTCCCTGGCTGGAGCTCAAGTACTGTCGTCGTTGGACGCGCTATCTGGGTTTACTCAGTTGGAGATGGACGAAGAACATAAAGAAAAAACGGCTTTTCGAACGCACCAAGGACTGTTTCAGTTTAAAAGGATGCCATTCGGACTTCGTAATGGACCGTCAATTTTCCAGCGGGTAATGCAGGGCATTTTGGCGCCGTACCTGTGGCTATTCTGTTTGGTGTATATTGATGACATCGTGGTCTACTCCAGATCGTACGAGGAACACATTAGCCACTTAGACAAAGTGCTGGGAAAAATTGAAGAGAGCGGAATCACCTTGTCTCCCACGAAATGCCACCTATTTTACGGATCGATTTTGCTATTAGGACATAAGGTATCCCGACTAGGACTGTCAACGCACGAAGAGAAAGTGAAGGCTATCCTCGAGCTGGCCAGGCCGACAAAATGAAATGAGTTACAGAGTTTTCTAGGAATGGCTGTGTATTTCTCGGCATTTATCCCATATTATTCCGATATATGCATACCTTTGTACTCCCTGCTGAGGAAAGGAACGGTCTGGAGATGGAACGTAGCAGAGGAACACGCTTGGCAAACTTTAAAGCGAGCCCTACAAGAGGCCCCAGTTCTAGGGCATCCGGTAGAAGGACGGCCTTATCGACTGTATACAGATGCGTCGGACTATGCTTTAGGATGTGCGCTCCAGCAAGTACAACCCGTAAAACTAGCGGATCTGAGGGGTACGCGGACCTACGAACAAATTCTCCGTTGTTTCAAGAAAGGAGATGCCCCTCCTAAACTACCTGTAGCGTTGTCAACGAAGCTCCAGGATGATAAGAACAGCCAACAGTGGGCCAAGGAAGTGGAAGATACGGTCGTTTATGTTGAACGAGTCATAGCGTACTGGTCGAGAACTTTCAAACCCGCAGAAACGAGGTATTCCGCTACAGAAAGGGAAGCATTAGCCGCGAAGGAGGGACTTGTACGGTTTCAACCGTTTATTGAAGGGGAAAAAATTATGTTAGTAACGGATCACGCAGCCTTGCAGTGGGCACGTACCTATGAAAATTCTAACCGGCGCTTGGCAGCGTGGGGGGCTATATTTTCAGCATATGCCCCGGACTTGGAAATCATCCATCGACCGGGACGTAAACACTCTAACGTAGATCCCTTGTCGAGGATTCCTCGAGCTCCGCCAGATTCAGTTTCTCCAACGCTGGACGACTCTCCTCCCATAGAAATGAACGTCAATACGGACTCGTCCAAGCCCGCGGCAGCCACGAAGGTGTCATTCTTTTTATCTCATATAAGGGACGTTTTCGACGAGATCCTGCCCGACGACGAATTAGCACGAAAAGAAGGCTTATACGGTACGAGAAGTAAAAGCAAGAAATTACGAACGGATTCGGAATTAGCCTCCCCTCCTACTGAGCAAAACGAGGAACGTTTTGCTGTTGTGGAACCGGAAGGGGGGGAGGAGAGAGCCTCTGAAGGATCAGAAGGAGCTCAGAATCATATTCACGTCAATATAGAGGATGAGCTGTTAAAGGAATGGGTTACGGCTTACAAGGAGAGCCCCTCAATGGGCAAATTGTGGGCTGACGAACGCTCGAACGCGCATACGTTCGCTCCTGGATTCCGGTACTTCAAGGATGAGCACGGCTTACTATACTTCAGGGATGCGGATTATCAACCTCGACTTTGTGTACCGGAGAAATGGAGATCGTACCTGCTACGGCTTGCGCATGAGACGGCTAGCGAAACGGCTCACAGTGGCCCAGAAAAGTTATGGCAGAAACTGAGCCCAAAATACTACTGGAAGCGGATGAAAGCCGACTTGATGAGGTTTTGTGCGAGCTGCGATGTCTGCCAGAAGACAAAATCGGGGCATTTCAACAAGTGGGGATACCTGATTCCAAACCCTGTCCCTCACTCACCTTACTCCTCGATATCTATGGATTTTATTGTAAATCTTCCTATGTGCGGAGAGTTTAATGCGATTTACGTGGTCGTGGACCGCTTGTCCAAGCACGCTAATTTCATCCCTACCACCACCGGGTTGACATCTGAAGACTTTGCAAATCTTTTTGTCAAATTGGTAGTGAGTCGCTACGGACTGCCCGAAAGCATCATCACGGATAGAGACCCTCGATGGACCGCTGACTTCTGGCGAGCAGTGGCGAAGGCCTTGAAAACGGAGATGATTTTATCATCTTCCCATCATCCTCAAATGGACGGACAGACGGAAATTGTGAATCGCTACCTTGAAACAATGCTCAGAGCCTTTGTAAACAGTGAGAGGGATGATTGGGCGGAATGGTTACACTTGTTGGAATTCGCTTACAATTCAGCGGTACACTCCTCTACAGGCACGGCTCCCTTCAAGCTCTTGTTGGGTTTTCTGCCACGATCTGGACTCGACACTCTGTTAGCGCCCTACCGCATACAAGGAAGTCAAACGCCTCGACGAGACTCGGACGAATTCATGGCCAATCTAGAAATGCATCGAGAACACGCGCGTCTAGCCATCGCGAAGGCGCAGCATGCACAAGCGCTACAATACAACAAACACAGAAAACCAGTGCCGGACATTAAGAACGGGGACCGCGTTTTGGTGAACCCTCATTCGCTTGAATGGATCGAGTCAAAAGGTGAAGGGGGGAAACTGGGTCCGCGATGGGTGGGACCCTTCGACGTAATCGAAAAGGTCAACGCAAACGTGTTTCGCCTTCGATTGCCAGATAATTATCCGGGAAGTCCTGTGATAAACATTCATCACCTAAAGAAATATGTGGAGCCGGGTGTTGAAGAAGAAAGAACTCAACTGAAATCGGATTGGAAGAGGAAAAACGAGTCAGAAGAATTTGAAGTTGAAAAGATCATCGGCCACAAGCTCACCCCGAAAACCAAGCAACTCCGATTTCTCGTTAGATGGGCTGGGTATGGGCCTCAATTTGATCTCTGGAGATCAGAACGAGACCTACGAAACTCGCCAACAGCTCTAAGGGAATACAAGAAGTCAGCAAACCTGCTATAAGGAGAACAGAATTGGAAATGGCCCATATTTATATTGATTCGCGGTTTGATGGACTTTTTCTTAAATATCATTTTAGATCTTCTTGATTAAATTATCATGTGGATGATAACATATTGCCCCCGTCGGGCTGTCGGGAGAACACTAGGAACGCGAAACTGTAGGGACGCTTATCACGAGGATGGGATAGAAAAGAACGGAAGTACTCCTTGTGTTTTGACTCCCCACTTTTCTTCCTTCCCTTTCCTTTTTTTCGTCGACGAGGAACTTGTCGATCGAACCGATGGACGCTGAAGGAGGGACTCCTGAGGCCGATGTCACCCCCTCTCTTTTTCTAACCCAAGAAGGGGTTCTACCTGCGGTATTCTGCTCAAACGAGGATTTCAGCTCGTGGATAGGATTAGGGAACGATCCCGCTCACCTTCAATCACTCATAGAGAGAATTCGAGCAGGCGAATACATCGCGAGCGAGAGCGCCTGTGACCCCCACACTGGAATCATCAGTGGGGTGGACTGGGGTTGTCAGCCCGATTGGTACGACCCTTCAGCTAGCTGGCGGCCCTACATACCAGTTCGCGAGGATAGCCAGATCGCATCCCTCCTTTGGTTCCTAAACTTCGACCAACCAATAGTAGGTGGACGGGACGAAAACGGATATCATTGTCTGCGGAAGGAAGATCGTCAGGAATTCCTTAGGGACCTGAATAACGCACAATCATTAATTAACACAATCTGCCGTTCATCTCCTTTCGGCTTACAACTCCCCAGACCTCCTCATTTTCCATTCTCCATCGCCAGCGATACGTTCTCAATGCTCGAAGACCTTCAGGTGGCGATGGGAAAGCTTAGGCGTGCTATGTGCGACCGTATAGGATGGTTGCGGTGGATACATGCATGTCTGCCAGGGGTAGTGGCTTCTCTGGATGAAGCTGTGCAAGGTTCGCTATACGCTAAGATAGGGCGATTATCTTTTTCAAGAGGCTGCATCGTGGACTTAGCGTGTGATTGGCCGGAAATCAGTCCTAGGATGTGGATTGAACACCAAGTTCCCATCTATTATAGATGGAAGTTAGAAGAAAGGATGAACCTTCGATTCAGCAAAATGAACCCTCGCCTTATCGCCAGCGACCTCTCTCCGGACGAGAGCCAAGTCTCTCTTTACGACATTCCCCGCGACGAAGGATGGCAAATCGCGGCCGCCGCTACCAGACAGTACGACGATTTCTTTCAGGAGAAGCGTACTTCGTTTGAGGAGCAAGCGTTGGCTTATGAAATCGACAGCCGACTGTACGTGGTTGACTTCGAAGGATGGGGTAGGCGACCGCTTCCTGACAACGCCGATCCGGCTTTCTTCTCGCGTCGATACCTCTACAGGTTATTTGCGGATCCGGACGGGGATGGGTCTTCGGTCGTTTTCTGGCGTTGGAAGAAAAGGGAGATTCATTTTGTGTTCTGGGAAGATTTCAGCGGGGATGAAGGATTGAAGGAAGAAGAGATACGGGAACTATACAAACATCGGTATGCTCCACTTCGAGCTCGAGCTTTTGACATCGAGACCGGCCTCCCCCTTCCTACCACAGTGACCTTGCAAGGGCCACATCGTGCTACCTCTCCTCCTACTCTCCTCCGACGATTGAATACTCGTCGAGAGGAAGGTCCGCCGTCTCCAAGATTTTCCCCGAGGTCGTCGAATTCTCGACCGGTCTCAGATACAGAGGACCGGATCCCAGCCCATCGCACAGCAAGACGTCGTTCGGAATCTCCTACGCGCCCGAGGGATAGGTCCGCTAGTTTTCAGAGCGGCGGTAACAGAAGACCTGCTCCTCTCACGGAATTCCGAGACAAGTTGCGCAATCTAGGAAGGGAATTCACTCACCACAATCGCCTCCTCGTCATCCCCAACTCGGAAGCTTGGGACGCCCGTCTGTTCACGCACGGTGTCCTTATCGTACGAGATAAGCGAGTAGAATGGAGAATGCGCTATTTCTCCAACACTTTCGACCACGTTCGCCATATCCGTCATACCCTGCAAATGGCTCTCGAACACAGGATGGCGTTCCAAATCGGAGTCCCAGAGGCAATGCTGGAAGCCTTTGTGCCTCGAGACCTTAGCGTGTTGGACCGCGACAGTTCAGCAGCGTACTATGTGCCAGGGTTTTCTGAAGAAGCGCTCACGCCTGCTTCTAGCTCACAGCTGGCCAACTCTTACAAGCTGAGGCTCGCTGATTTACTCCGGCGTCCACACGCGAGAGCTTTCATCGGTCTAGGAGGGCCATGCAGTTGGTTAGCGCATCGTTTTGGAGGTGACCATCTCATAGACTTGTTCATGCAAGGGCCCTCGTTACAAACCACGTTGCACACGAAGGGAGCTACAGATTCGCGCTATAGTAACCGAATGAGGGTTAGCTGGGACCAAGTTTCAGCTACGGAAATAAGCCTTCTGTTCGGACACGTACCTTTCCCGGGAGATTCGGTTCGAGACAAGTGGTTGTTCCCCACTCCGTCTATTTTGGAGGAATATTGCACGCACTGGGATGGACAATGGAATGCTTCTATGGAAGCTATGTTTGGGTACTTGGCTGATCAGCTGGATCAGGTACCCTGCGTGTTAGAACCTAAACCTCGCGGGCAATGGAAAAAGTGGTTGAAGACTTATAACCGCCGTGAAACTCCTCGTATACTGAGCGCCGACACGATTAGAGATCTTAGCGCCCGAGCTGATCGAGCGGGATTACTGCATTCTTGGGATCATACTCAGCTGGTGGAACTGTATTTGCCTGAACATCCATGAAACGAAAGAGTACAGATTTGGATTGGGGGGCTATGTAAGGCGTCTCGAGTGGAGTACCTCGACGGGTGATGAATTGAATCCATATCTATACCTTTATTTACTTTTATTTACTTATGCCTTCCCTTCGGAGTTTCCTAACTATTAATACTCCGCTTACTATATTAAGTAGTGTACGTAACCTCGGGAAGGATCGGTACTTACTATTTTCTTATTCATATTCATTCTATTACTTGAAGATCGAGCGTTGTACTACCAACGGCTCTCTTTCTAAGAATATTAGTGAACACGATAAGGAATCAGACTTGGAAACTAAGTCTGTAAGAATAGTTCAACTTGAAACGAAGTTCAACTATTCTAGATTCCTAATGTGCTACCTAATCCTACGACTACGCTCGCTGAGGTACTCGTGGAGTTCCGTACCAGTGTATTACACGATGATACGACCAGTGTTTGGCTGTGACTGAACTTTAACCAAGTATCTATCCTACTTAATTTTCGGCATAATAAACATGTTTATTATTAAGTCTATATAAGTACAGAGCGAGGATAGCTACATGTTTGGCTAGGGGAAACCATTCTATGAACCCTAGGATGAACCTTACGAATGCTAGAGTTAGTTATAGTAGTTCCTTGGAAATGTGTGGAACACTTTAACAGCGATGCAGCAGGATCGAAGGCTCCTAGGATAATATTCAGCCATCAGGAATGTAAGCTAGAGCCTGCTGATAATAAGCTTAACGGCACTATAGCCACTTATTATTACACAGTGCGTGACACATCCACATCTACCTAATATAGAAACGGAAAGTTCCCACCATATGAAAGTACATGTAAACTACTGCCAACATTCCTAGGAACGCTAACCCAAGGCAGCAGGACTGATCCTAGCATTAACAAAGTACATTACTAGTCCCTAGGAACATAGTGGGCACTATGCAAACGACGAGACAAGCACTAGTAATGTCAATTAGGACTTGCCGATGTCTGCTCAAGTCAGATCGCTGATAAACCTAAAAGGAGAAGTTCCTAGGAACACTTACACATGGTCTTAAGACCCTCGAATATGCGCAGCTACCTTAAACAGCAGTTGTGGAGCCGAGGGTTGTAGATCCATATGATACCACGGTACTCCGATGCTTCGGACCCTACGACGTCAATCAATGATCGTCGGCTAATGTGAATAAGCGCCCTCGGAGCGTCCTGCTCGAGTCAGCGACTTGCCCAACCATACAAACCCTTCTGAGGGTATACAAAAACATGCATGGCACCTACTGCTTGCTTATGCATCGAGTGGAGCTATCTAGTGTTAACCAATAATATTATTTCCTGTATTTTCCGAGCATTTCCGATCCGGTCCAAGTATTCCTGTATTTTCCGAAACCTAGCAGTATATAAGCAGCCTGTAAATTACGGTAGCACCCCAGATAAACTAGAACCCAGTTGTCCACGTTCGAGGAATACGCATTGAGTTGCAAACTCCTAGGATCAACCTTTGGTACCTAATAAATCTCTGCGAGAGTTGGTTTTATCGAACAGACTACCTACCGTGTTATTTGAGCATCTTGGCGTTAGTTGAGTGACTTGAGTTAACTTGTAGAGTTCTTGAGGAACCTGAATACACGTATTGGGATAAAGTTTCCTCTGTCTTAAGTGACATCAAGCTTAATACCCGCCTAAGTGGCAAGCTGTCAGGGTTTCCCCTATTTTTCTCTATTTTTCTTTATTTATTTCGCATTTTTCCCTTTTGTAGATGTGTAGATATCTTATCTGCTTCATATCTTTGATTATCTCTTGATTATCATTTGATTAGATACTTATCACTTTGATTTCCCATGAGCATAGCCTCATTCATTCTACATCATTCTACATTATTCTTTTACTTTCTTTATGATGTCATTGCCTTACTCATCATTCCTTTCTATGATGTCATAAAGGAATATTCTAGAATAGCTGTAGGGTATATATACTGGACATGTAGGTAGCTGTAGCCCCAGCTTCAATCTCTTAGGATATCCACTATCATTGGTGTGATCTCTTAGAATCATTGAGTGTCTCTCTCTTCATCTCTCTTTCTCTTTCTCTCTCTCTCTCTCTCTCTCTCTCTCTCTTTTGCTTTGTCTTTGTTGGTGGCCTTGTCACACTGATTTTAGTGTTGCCCTGACACAAGCATTGTCTAAGTGATGCCTAAGTGGCCCGTTCCTAGGGATAAGTTCCCTGCCTAAGTGGCAAATAGTCTAAGTGACACCTAAGTGGCCCGTTTAGGATTGAGTCCCCTTTGTAAGTGATTAAAAGACTTTGGATTAAGTATCCAGCCTAAGTGGCAAACTACCTACCAACTACATCTTGTGGAAACACATTAAATCTACATATGTTTACACCTTCCGAGGAACTTCGCTTTGTGCGTAAGCTACTCAAACACTTGTGATCTTTGATCCTAGGAAACGTTCTGTTGCATCAGAGAGCGTATCTTTAGAAAGAAAACATAATCAACGACGTGTATCGTGTATCCCTCCCACAAAAGAACTAATCACATTGATTGGGTTTTTTTTTCGGAATATATACAAAGTACAAATCGTACATACACACTCAACCCCGCAGCAAGCACCTTACCGAGGTCTATGTAGCTCCAGTTAATACAACATATGCAAGTCCTGCAGAAGCCTACTCTCGCAATGTACCTCCTTGAATGCCTTCAACTTACCCAAATAATATACCTTTGAGCGGACCACCAACCCAACAAGATAGGACTTCTGCTGCAGCACGGGCACCTAATGATTATCGATGTTTTGGATGCTTTGATCCAGGCCACAGATTAGGAGAATGTCCTAAGATGAGAGTATATGTCCAGCAAGGACTGATCTCCTATGATAGAGACACTCAAAAATTTTACATGGAGGGTGGGCAGCCTTTATACCGCCGCTATGAGGAAACTCTTTCTGATACCCTACTACAAATGACCAGCACCATAAACTGAACACCAGCTAACCAAGTAAACTTCTTATCTTTTGTAACCTCTGAGGAATTCACTCTTGGTAAACTCCTTCTATATCCAGCATGAGAAATTTTTCTTTGATGAGTATTCAGATGATGAAGATTATGTACCTGCATGGAAGCAATATGAAAGAGATGAACAAAATTTCAATCTATTCACACAATTTCCACCGACAGTCAGTGACTCAGATGAAGATCAAATCTAGGCTACATATCCCATAGAAAGAGGAGTGAAGAAAAGTAAACAAGTAAGAAAAGGAAACCAGAGTGTCCCTACTAAACCCACAAAACGCACCTGTATATGCTAATCTCATTAATGAAATATGGGCAGTTGCCTAAATACCTTTATAAATGCCTGTGGGCAGTTGCCTACCTTCATTTTTGGGAAGGTCTCTCTTTTCAAGGTTTTTAGGTGCCGGGGCAGGCATATATGGGTGGGAAATGGCTTGGGGATGTGGGAATGGGTATTTTGGAAGCTGAGGAGCTGTCTAGGAGGGCGGGAGCAGGGGTGCGGGGCATGCAGGGAGGGCAGGCGCTGATAAACAAGGCCAAACACACTGCCAAACACACAAAATGGCCTCCTTGGGCATCAGGATGGCTATTTTGATGGGTTTGGGGCCGTTTTGGGGCGGGAAACTGGGCCAATAAATTCAGTTGTATTTAATAATGATTTATGGTACACTTTGCACGCCTATTGGGAGGAGGGGTGGGGTGGATGGCTCTGGATGTAGTTGGAAAATGTTGATTTTATTAATAGATCTAATTTTAGCATGAGCACCTAGCTATTTTTGATATAGCGCACAATCCAGGTACTCGGAATAGATTTTCCGGTCTGATTAGATTAGATTACATAGCCAACTTCACCTGATTTCGCAGCATTTTAAGTTACACTTACCATTTTGGGTAGTAATTAACATTTCGGTCACATTGATTTGTTTTGAAAGAAAAAAAAACATTATATTTATGTACATTTGATGTATACATGAATCTTAACACTACCTACATACAGGGCAGAAAAAACTGCAAGAAAAAAGGGGAAAAAACCACCACAATAGGTGAATCAAAGAAAAAAGATGAGAAAATGGAATGATAGCCCATGCTCCTTGCTGGCATTGCCATCATCAGCCAGTGTCCTCATCCACCCGCAACTGCCTTTGTTCGGCCGCACCCACGCTTCCCATGTTGTGGCCAGCATTGTCGCTCTCGCTGCTCTCGTGCATGGCTGCTGCTGTCCAGCATGTTGTGGCCAGCATTGTCGTGCATGGCTGCTGTTCTCGTGCATGGCTGTTGCTGTTGAATGTGTTGCGGCCAGCGCTATCACTGTTGTCGTGCATGTCAGCCCACCCCTCCACTCGCCCTCACCCTTCCTACCACCCTGCAACCCTCACACCTTCGCACTTACCTCTCCTTAACACTATGTGCCACAGCACACTCACCCCACCCCTCTTCCTCTGGTCCCTCCCTTTCCCTCGTATCCACTGTTATCGTTCGGGCATAGGTGTCATTTGCATCGTGGCCGTCATTCTTGATGTTGCCCCCTTGTTGCCCTCTCCGCCACTTGCCTCTCTTCAGCTTCCCTGGACTCTGCCCATCATTTGCGCTGATGGTGGCCCAGTGTCGTTATCGTCATTCATTGTCAGGCAACGGTTCGAAGATGTGGGCAAAGGGTAAGGAGTCAGCTGTTGGTTGGTTGAATTTCGTCCAAATCGGGCAATTCCCACGCCGGTCCGAGCAATAGCCAGATTGTGCTCATTGTTGAGAGTGACAATGAGAACATATTTAGGCCTTCTGGGCCATAAAAGTAATGTATTTAGATATTTAATAGTTCATAGAGTAGTAAAATGAATTTTATTTGTTTTTTAATATGTTTTTAAATTTTTGGAATGCACATACATATGGTGCTGCACGTGTTCTTTCAAACTTGATGTGTTTTCGCTTCGATGTGGAATATATGAAGGTATCAATAGATTAGCAGCATTTTTTTTTGTGAAATATGTTTGAAATACTCTGTAGTATACATATGTGTACAAAAATTGATAATTCCTCATTGTATCATATGTCAAAAAAGCGAATATGTTTTCAAAACAGATACAAAATCACCTCTCAAGCACAAATTTCACATTTTTGCACCAATAAAATATGCATTTGCTTTAATTTTTTATGTACAACAAAACTTGATGAACTTCTACTTAATATGTTCATTTTATTCTAGCTAATACCACACTCAATTAACCTCAGCAAGGTCACCGATGCTGTGCCCGAACGTTGAGAGTTGCGTGAGAAATTTCTATATTTGGAAACTTCAACCACTTTCAATGTTCGTCTTTCATTGTCTCCCCACCATCATCGCCTACATCACCACGCATTGCCAGCACCATGTCCAACGCAAGCACCATGTCTGCTATCACTGCCACCATGAACACCTGCACGAGCAATAGACACAAGCGCCATGAGTCAAGATGACAACAAAGACATGCAGCACAACGCGATGAGTCACATCAACAAGGACGCCGAGCAGCACGAACATGCCCAAGACGAATGACGACGATGGTGACACATGAGGTTGGAAGGTTGGGAGTAGAGACATCAGAGGAGAGGAGGCAATAAGGAGGTGACAGCCGACAGCGTAGACTGCAGGTTGACGAGCACCGTCGCAGCGAAGATGACAGTGGGTGCCTATGACCAGTGGGTGCCAGCATCCAATGCTGCTCGATGAGCATGACGTGAGGCCTTCTAGCTGCGAGGTATCCTTTGCTGCCGTTGCCCATGCTGACTACCAGTGAGCATCATCACATGTGTTTATTTGCAGTTTTTATCCTTTGTTTCGAAACCTATCATTGTTATTTTTGTTGTTTTTCTTTACCTTATGTATGTAGTTGAATTCTGCATGTTACTCTAAGTACATTATATTTTTTTGAAATAAAATATGATGTTTTAAACATAAAACATACCAATGCGATCGAAATGGAAATAGTTACCCAAAATGGAAGGAATAACTTAAATGCTGGGAAATCAGGGGAAGTAAAATATATTATCTAATCTGATCAGACCAGCAAATATATTCTGAATACCCGGATCGCGCACTATATCAAAATTAGCTGGGTGCTCATGCTAAATCTAGATTTATTAATAAATTCAACATTATCCGACTACATCCAAAGCCATCCACCCCACCCCTCCTTCCAATAGGTGCGCATAGTGTCCCATAAATCATTATTAATACATTTGAATTTATTGGCGCAGTTTCCTGCCTTAAAACACCCCCGAACCCATCGAAATAGCCATCCCAACGCCCAAGGAGGCCATTTCGTGCATTCAGCGGCGTGTTTGGCCATGTTTACCAGTACCCGCCCTTCTGATAAGCCCTCTGCCTCTGCTTCCGCCCTCCTAGACGGCTCCTTGGCTTCTGAAACACCTATGCCCACCTCCCCAAGCCATTTCCCACCCATATATGCCTGCCCTGGCACCTAAAAACCTCGAAAAAAAAAAAAAAAAAACCCCTTCCCAAAAGGGAAGGTAGGCAACTGCCCACAGGCATTTATGAAAGTAGTTAGGCAGCTGCCTATATTTCATTAATAATATTAGCAACTATGGCTGCAAAACATACCTTTGATGGAGTATGGCCTCCTCCAAGACCTCAACACTCTTCATGAAAAACCAAGGAAGAATCTCTACCTGCACGACAGCCATCTGTCGAACCACCCAAAGATAGAGAACCAACAAATGTACCAAATCCTATACCCATTGATGCCTGACGGGTACGATTTCCCACAGATATAACCATGAATGAAGATATTCCGGAAAAAGCACATACTGTTCCACAACAAACAGGACCGCAAACATTCAAAGAAGATGACAAAGTTAAGCCAACATCTCGGCAATCTGAAATATCATCACAAATCAGCACACACGAGATAGCTAACAAAATCCTGGACACTTGAATACCCATCTTGATTCAATATCTCATTGGTTCATCACCTGAGCTTACATGCACCATGAAAGAAATGATGAAGGTAAAGAATCCCTCCAAAATTGTCCATGAAGTAGCAAAACTAGGATCAGCAGTGTTCAATAGTCACTTAGCACCCGAATTAGATCAGAAAAATGAAGAATTTCTGATAAAACTCACCTTATCGCACAATGGACGACCTTTAGTAGCAGTGATTGATACTGGCTCACAGCTTAACGTTGTCAATAAGGAAGTAGCAGAATCATAATTTGCCTTGCCCATCGATCTACAACACGCAACCTTTATGCAAGATGCTAATGGCAGAGAATCAGCCACTGCAGTCATATTTTTATATGATATATTGGTAGTTGCCAAACTATGAGCATGCATCCAGAATGTTACCCACCTGGGCTGGCAGTTGCCAGACTTATATGTTTCACTGCCTATGTGCTTGACTGGTCATGTGCTGTGACTGGTTGTTACTGATTGCATCAAAATACAAAAGCATGACTTTTTGCTTGCCTCTATCTACACATTCAGGGTCCACTGCCACAATTTTATGGCCTCAAATACAAACAAATAATAAATATACCATGATCAGCTACCAACACATCCAAACACCAAATACCTTAATAAGGCAAGTGAACTTTGGACTTTGAGGTTTTAGCATAAAGGCCCATCAATACATAATGATAGCAACTAAGACATAACTAAATAAGATCAAATCTATTTTTAATACAGATCTATATTTAGTTCGATTTATTTTTAGAACACTTTACATATTTGGTTATTTTAAGCCTAAAATGGTATAGCACATATTTTTTCATGATTTTAAAATTTATATTTAGCATGCTATGAATATTTCAATTTTTTATTTTGATTTGTATCCGGCTTTCTGCAGATATTTTGCGTTTTGTGGCTGAACCATTGATGATTATGTAATAAAAATATTTAGCATAGCTTTTGAATTTTTCTCTACAACTTTGAATTTTGGTGGCTGTGCATCAAATCACATGACTATCACATGATAACAGCCATCTACAGGATGTCAGACTGGCAACTGCCAGGCTGGGTAGATTCCATTCTGGATGCATGCTTATAGTTTGGCAACTACCATATATGAAGGTGTCAATTGACTGCTACAGGTGGGAGAATCTCAACTGGAAGGATTAATATCTGCAGTACCCTTAAAATGCGGAGGAGTAACCACTCATGCAAACATATATGTGGGACCCGATACACTACCTTTTCAATTATTGCTGGGATGACCATGGCAGAAAGGAAATCATATTTCTATTGACGAAAGATCAAACAGGACATACTTAATATTCAAGGATGCCATGGATTTCAAGCCTAAATTTGAAGTTCACGTAACACAAGAACCAGTTAAAGACAGAGACATGCATAGATACAGACAGGTGGGATCCATAACTGTAGTTACAGGAAAACAAAATTGAGACTACAACAACAAGGAGCTTCTAGAACTGAAAAATATCTTTAATTTAGGAATAATGAAGCAAGAAGGGCAATTACCCCGAAAGACATACAATATTTCTGGATATTATAATCAGGTAGACCCGTTATCTATGCTACCACTTCAAGTATTAACAGGATAAGGCACAAAGGTCAAAAAGTGATAAGCTAATATACTCTTTATCATCCAGATTTTTGATCTACTTTCTTTTTGTTACTTTTATACTCTTTGTGTATTACTCACCCTTATACTTTCATTATAGCACTACTATTCCACACTTCAACACATACTAAATTTTACCTTTGAACCAATTGGTATATCCTGAACATAACAGTTCCGGTAAACCCAAGTGAAATCCTTTTTCACGTTGACAGCATCAATTTCAGCATCGGTCGACACTTCTTCAAGCTCTGCAGATCAGTCGAAGGATGTTGAGCCCTCTTCAGAGGACGACAACGAAGATTTTGGCTTGGGGTTACTGTTCAATTTGTTGGCTCTTTCCGATTTTGAAGTCCCCAAGGCTCAGTCCCACAGTAACCCCCTGGACGATGTGACTGGCAATGCAAAAGTGCCAGAGCCTCTGGACTTGGGTGTGACCAGTTCAGTTGAGGATGAGAGTGTTAGGATTGACAAGCCAGAGGAGGAGGAGGAGGTGCCATCCATCGAGAGTCAAGAATTGGATGCATTGGCACATGAGAAGGAGGAGCTGCTATTGGAGCCTGTCACTTCTCAGTTGGAGGAGTGTTTTGAGGGCTCAGGAGCACAACAAAGCGGAGACGGATGTTTGTGCTTTGGACATCACTTCTGTTGCTGCTGATGATGATAGCACATCGTCAGCAGAGAGCCAAGTCCAATGAGAGGTTGACTCACTTTCAATCGAAGACGCTGGTTACTCAGTGCCAGCAATCTCTGAGATCCCAGCTGTCCATCCTCTCCCTGTATCTGACTGTTCCTCCCCCTTGTCTTTGGATACCACCACTATCCATCCCATGGTGATGAGACTACTGAGTGGCTGGCTCTAAAAACGCGACTTTTTGCGCATCCTGATACAGTCAATCAATAAAAAGAGCCTTTGCTATTGACCAGTAGTATACATTAAAAAGGGCCAGAAACATCTGAAAAGTGCATCAGGAAAAACACTTTGGCCCAAAATAGCCTTGAAGTGTATTATTGTAAAAAGGTAGCATCAAATACTCTCTAGGTTACTCCTGTGGTGCCCTGAGTAGCCTCAGTATACCCTGATACGCCCTGAGTAGCCTCAGTACACCCTGACACACCCTGAGTAGCATTCTTAACTCTGAGGATGCTGTAATATTCCTAAAGGGTATACAACTATTATGATTTGGACATAGAACCATGACGTGAATCATTATTTATAGTATACATGTCTAATACAATGTCTGATAGGCGTAAGCACTCTGCCAGTTATTTAACAAAAATATAGGTACAATATCTAATGCTGTCTCAGATGTAATGGTTAAATTACCACAAGAACGGTCAGAAAACCTGGGTATAAGCATACAGCTCTGGCGTATAGAGCTAAGTGGAATAATTTGAAATGTTGGCTGGGCCATTTTCCTTATCAAGTACATTCCACTGGATTCGTCTGGTCCACCGTTGAAAGGAGCAAACAGCTCAATGTATGCCAGCTCTTCTCTTGGCCATTCTTTTGGCACTTCTTGGTTTCCTAGCCCAATGTCAATAGTTTGTGGAAGCTTGAAAATCAAATGAACTCTCGCAGCTCGTGTTCCTTAATTAGTAAAAATTAGCACCTTCGGAATCAAAATAAATCCAAAATTATACCTTGTAAACCAACAGTCTGCGCTTCATCATGGATATTAATGATAACTGTATCATGGCGTCCATTTAAATTCTGTGGTGACGGAGGAATAGCTTTTACGGTGTCATTTTCCTCAATATCCTGGCCATCATAGTTGTCAACAAGACTATTCGGATGGAATTTAAACTGGGTAAAACAATCCACATGTTGAAAAGGAAGATTATAAAGCCTTGCGCTAGTATTGGATGTGCGGGAGCCCTTGGTAAGAAATTTGTTCATATACTCCTTTAAGTGCTGCCAGAATAAGCGAGTTCCATGATTCTGTTCGATTACTGTGATAGGGCGTCCAGGGTATGGAGGATATTTGGCGATTTTAATAATAGGTTTCTCTTTCAGTTTAGTCGGGGGCCTTTTGGCAGGTTCATTTTGGGAGTCCACCCATTCCAAGTAGTTATCAAACATAGATACCTTTTCCTGTCGCGATAGCCAATTGACCATCTGGGGAAATTCGTCTCGTCGGTTTGATGCTCGCCATCCTTCCTTTGCAAAATCAATATGAAAGTGTTCAAATGCTTCTGTGTTGTAATTGTCTGTTGTTCCAAATAGCTTGATGGACTCAACATAGTGGAGTAAGGAGTGGAATTTGGGTATGTTGAGATCTTGACAAATACCGACTTTGATGAAGAATTCCTTATGTTTTTCAAACCTGTTTAGAGCATCTTCGAGATATCCAAGGGTGTCTGAGTCATGGGACTTATATTGCGCAAGATATGTGAAGTCCAAAAGAGCTCTGATTGCCCGTATGCCTTCATTTGCAACAATGCCAACAAGACAGCCAAGTAGTACCTTAGCCATATTCTTTCGCTCAGGACCAGAAATCTGGCTAAGAGCGGAAAATCCATTTTTGAAGTGGCGCACACCAAAGGCAGGAGGAAGAGCTCGTAAGCGTTTATCAAGCTCTTCAGGGCTCATGAGCGTTTGGCACCAGTTGATTATATACTTGAGGACGCCTTGATAAAGCTGGTGAAGAATATCGGGGGTGATGGCTTTATGAATGTCACAGAACGGAAAATCCTTCCAAAAAGGATCGTAAATGCTTCCTGACACATCTTGCGCCATGCATTTCTGGTAGAACTGATTCTCATTTGAGGACGTTCTTTTTGCTTCTGCAATCACATCCAGTGTCCACTTTTTGGTACGAAATGGGGCTAATTCCGAATTTTCAAGATCTTTTGCTGGTGCAGTACATTTTGGACAGGTTCCGTATTTTGTGCAGGCTACAAGGCATTGTTCGGGAAAGTCGGCAACATAGCATGCAAGTATAGGAAATACATTTCTGATGTCTCCATTGCCACTTGTTATATGAACGCCCTCTTTTCCTGCTTGAATCAAGGGCCCAAGTACAAAGCGCATAGCTTCATGGAAGATATGTTGATTCCGTATGCTAACTTGTTTCTTCTTCAATGCGGCACCCTTTAATTTTGTTGATGTGTCGCAAGGAAGATAGGCAATTAAAACACATGCTCGTTTTGATGGTTTTCGTCGAATAGATTTCGGGATATTTCCAAGTGTAAGGTAAACGGGATACGCGCTTTTGCCACCCGAGAAATTTGTAAGTTGGGTTTTATCTGTCGCAATAATTACTGGTGCAATAGTAGCGCCTTTAGGAAGCTTGCTCTACGTGTCAAAATAAGTGCCATAAACTTGAATTTTCAGAATGTGTTCTTACCTGGACGGCATGCCACCACTGTCCTGTCCATAATTCTGTATATATTCTCTCCTCCTTGCTCGCAGTTTTGAAGATTTTCTGTGGCTTGTAAACCAAGCTGGATGAAAGAGATGGATCGCCCAAAAGACTACGAATGGCATCAATAGGATCCCTATATCTTATTGTATGGGCCATATTGGGAATATCCTGAAAGAAGAGATCCTCAACCTTCCATGTTCCCGCACGATCTGGTATATCGTTATCAATGATCTGGTGCAAACTTCTTGTATTAGTATATGAGATTCCTAATTTATCCCGAACCTACTTGGGGTATTAGTACTTAAGTAGAATTGGAAAGAGAGAAAAACATACACCCGGTGTAGACAGCAATCTATCAAGTGATTTGTGCCCAATTCCATCCTTAATCGCCCATCGAGCAATTCTCCAGTCCATCTCACTCGCAAACGGTGCGTATGCATTTCCTTGATCTGGTTGATTATTATCCTTGGATGTATACGAAGCAAATAGCTGCTGCCATTTTTTGTGTGCTTGCTCGTCCCGGCCGACCACCTCTCCCGCACCATCAAAATCCACATAAACTCTAGCATCTTCATCCCCCTCTTCATTCTCATCTGACGCAAAACCACTTGCTTCTCTGCTTTTACTTCTTTGTTGTCTATTTGCAAGCGTTGAAGGTCCCGGTCCTGCTTCTCCTATCTCAACGTCCTCTTCCACTTCTAAAAAGTGATCTAGCTCTGGGTCTTCTATATCATCCAAATCTTGTAAAAGCCTTTTGAGCGCTTTGAAATGTATTGGTTCTTCATCCAAAAGAGGTGGATTATGCTGAGGTTGTAAGGATAGAAAATGGCCTGTTTCATTGTCTGATTCGTCTTCTTCAGAGGCCGTAAGTGTTGGTGTGGAATTATCCATCGTCCCATACATCCTTCCCATCAGCTCTACCCTTCTACCCTCACCCCAGTGTCGACAAGATGAATGCTTCAGATGGTAGGTCATGCCTTTGGCTGTAGGAAATATGCGAAAGCATACTGGGCATTGGTAATGGTTGTTATCCATCATGACAATGAAAAGAAAGGACAGAAGATATACACTGTTTCTCCTGGGAAAAAGACAGCAAACACGGTGAGAGTGGTATAAATAACTCCAAAAAGAGCTGTTGTCAAGTAGCGAGACTGGAGTAGCAAAAAAATGATTGAAAAAAGCCTAAAAATTACAATTTTTTGTCGTCCACAAGCTTGTAGTGGGTAGTCTTTACAATAAGAATAAATGGGAGTTCTACATTTGTTCCACTCCTGGCCATCCATTTTGCGCATCCTATATGAAGCTGAATTAATGCGTATAGAATAAAAATAATCAAGCGCTATACGCACGGTGTAGGAGATAATCATAAGTTCTTGCTATTTTATCTTGAGCACTGCATATAACATTTACTGTCATCCATAAGAATCAATGGTAATGACTTCCAAGATAGAAAAATGAACAAACCTATATTACGCCTTTTTCCTCTCTGGATTTTTCTTAGCGCTACCAATAATTCCTCATCATGCAGTCCAACTTGGGTTCTATTCTGAGTCCAGACTGCTGTGTGACCAATGTTGTCAACAGGATAGCGGAAATCCATGAAAGCTATTATGATCAATGTTAGTTGGGAAACGTTACAAAACTCAAGAAAGGGGACACACATTTCTTGTCCAGACATACATATTTTGAGGTGCGTTCTGACATGTTGGTTAATAATGTTAAGAATCAGACCATGGAGTGCAAGCAAGCCCAAGTTTTTAACGTAAGTAGATTCTCAGGAATATTCCATGGCAAGTTCTATGCAGCAGCGTGCTGCGCCACTAGCGCAATGTGCCAGCAAACCAATGTCCTGCTTGCGTTCTTGAGTGTTGATCGTAAAGAGGCTTTTAGGAGCTACTCTCATATGGAATGCTATTGTGTAACGAAGTTGCGTGGATATTAGAAATATAGAGTAGAGATTATAATGCAATGAAGCAAATTAGTTCATCAAATATACGACGAATATACCTGGCCAGGATCCTGGCCATTGACAATGCACATGATCACATGATCTCCATTAAGTCGCGTCAACCCAACTGTCTTGGTGTGAAAGAGAATTATGCTGGGCACTGGGATGGAAACTGGTAGTATTAGATCTACATCGTAAATAGACTACTCTACAGCTTTATTAAAGAGGTATTTTTTTTAATTAATTTGTTGAAAAGGTACTTCTGCTCCTCAAAGAGAGAATCACGCGCCTCACTCAAATTTGTAATTTGCTCGTTAATAAGTAGATAATTCTCGTTATTAACAGCAAAACGTTTCTTTAACTCTTCTACATCCAAGTCACTAAGCGCTCGCTTTCGTTTAGCAGAAGTGTGAGTGACGGGTTGAAAATCTGGACAATTAGCTTCCACAACCTGGGAAGCATCTGGGCATGTGGGAATTATGGAAGAGGACGCTTGCAACATTTCTTTATGAAGCGAAGCTGGAGCCTAAAAAAAGACATAAAAAAAACAAGTTTTCATACAAAAAGACAATGCCAAACAGTGCCATGACTTACGTGGGTTGAAGCATACGAAAGCTGAGGCTGCCCACAACCAAGAATGTCCCAGGCTACCTCAGAAGAGTTAAACGGTAGACTCATTGATTGAACCTGTTCATCCAATCGTCTCTGTTCCTCAGCGCATCCCTTGCATAATAAACATGCAGGACATTCGCATGAGCAGCATAAATCCGGTGCACTGCCAACATTGCATAAGCAGCATATCGAGGCGAAGGGATCAATACAGTCTTGACGGTGTTTGGATTCGCTGAACTTTTCATTTTTTTTGCCATATCGCACATCCTATTTGTAGTATAAAAATGTAAATTTAGCAGTGATCAACGCAAAACAAAACTTGCCTGTGTCTCATTCATGAGTTGACTATTAGCTTGAAGGGATATGGCAAGTTGGATTGAAGGAGGAGAGCCAGGGGTTGAAAGAGCAATAAGCGTCGAGGTGGTGCCTTGGCTCAGACCTAATTTAAAGTCACCAGACCCACTCAACGTAGATGGCTTGGCAGTTAGGTCCTGTGGGGTATACTCGTTACCAGCTAATCCAGCATCTAATATGGCAGGCGTAAGAAGCCCAAGCTCCTAGTACAGCCAGAACCAGCCATAAGTCACTTTAAATGTTCTTGAAATAGAGACTCACTGGAGACGACCTGTCATAAGACGACCTTTCATAGTAAACTGAAGGTTCGATAACTTCTGCAGGATATTTAGAAAGTGTTTGCATATATTTCTTTGGAGGCATTTTTTAGGATGTGGATGTGATGATATGTAAAATGTGAGTTGGCATTTCAATTTTCGACACTACAAAGGTCATGTGATGGCGACGTGAAGTCAACGTGAAGTACTGCTTTTTTATTTAAAAAAAATAGAAACAAGAACTATGTATATAGCCAGTTACTTGCTCGCAAATTGGTCCCAATAGCTCCAATCTTTATCCTCCCAATCTATACTTTCTGAGTTGGCAAAGATAATTGGCGTAAAAGGTGGTGCTTCAGATTGAGAGTCGAAAGTGTAACGGGCGCCTAAAAGTTCAAGCCAATTTACTGGAGGTGTCGTGTTGGAAAGTGGTGGAGTTGATATGCTGGAAGATGGTGATTCAGTTAATGCATTGGAAGATGGAAAAGTAAGGTTCGGAGAAAACAACGAGGAAGTCGAAGGAAAAATGGAGGAAGACTGATTGGTTGGTGCTTGGATCTGTTCCGACAATTCTTGGATCTGCTGCTCATTGCACCTGTGTAGCTGATGATTGAAAAGATCAAGACCCAACGGATCTAGATGGTGGAAAGGGGATTGAGCATGAGAAGATTCGGTTGCGTCCGAAATTCTCAGTAGCGCAAGGTGGCCTTCGATGTTTGTATTGTCTTGCAAAGACCAAAGAGGTGGCAGGAGTTCGATATCAATACTCGAGGACTGCTTAATGCTTGGGATCTGAAAATGTCCTCAGTAGCTGCCCAGACAATTTTTGAGTTTTTTGTACCACAAAACATACCGTCACAGTCGCCGAAGACATTTGACAAAGCCCAGAGAGATGAAAAGACTCCTTTATAGATATTTTTGTGGAGTCCAAGATATGGTCATCAGAGCATGCAAGCTGCTTGGCTTCTTGGCCTTGCTGAGCGTCCATAGTAATGTGATTGTTTAAAAACAAGAACAACCAACTACCTTAATGCAGAGTCGTGGACTATGAAATTTAGGCGAAAACGTGTAGTTGTGGCTGTGCTTGGCCAGGATCCTGGCCATTCTCAATTTGTTGCAACTCATCTAAATTTGTTGCAACTCGTCTTTTACATAGTAAAAACTTGACAATACGGTAATTACAACTACAAGATATGTACCAACTATGTGTGAACTATGCACTTCCGCAAATTGAGACATCTTCCATGATCTCATCATCTTCACTATCCCTAAAAATAAATCATGCACCGTCAATGCACCATCAAGAGAGGAATTTAGAAAACATAAAGCAGGAGACTTACTGGGTTAGATCTATCAAATTTTCTGCACCGCTCCCATTATCTTCGTGATCACTGAAAATAGATTATACAATATTAACAAGAAAATTTGAAGAATATGAAGGCAGAAGAGGACTTACTTCGTTAGATCTATCGGATTTTCTGCATCACCTTGGGGCTCATTATCTTCACTATCCCTGAAGATAAATTACACTATCAACAGGGAGATTTAAAGACTATGAAGGCAGTAGAAGACTTACTTGGTTAAATCTATTGGGTATGCCGCTCCACCTCGCCCAAGTCGTCCAGCTTCATAACGCTCCTGATAGAATTCTGCTTGGACTCTTGCTATGTATGTGCTAGCAGACACATGGAAGCTGAACCTTTCGATGGGGAAATGATCTGGTCCTGGATTCAATAGCCATTCGGGTCCATGAGCACCAGGGTACAGTTCGACTGAGCGGAAAAGAGTGTGGGTAACAACTATATCCTTCCTCATTGGGACCTCCTTCCATACTAGCGCCCATTTCCAATACACACGAATATTGACAGTGGATTTTTGTGAAAATAGGTAGATGTCGCCCGTCGTTCCAAGAGAAGGAGATGGGCAGGGGAAAAGCGATGAATGGTATTTGTTGTACCTTCTTGTCATCCCACTGAGATCATCAAACTCACATGGAGCAAAAGATATTTGTATTCCTACAAACTCCATGGTTTGGTTGAGCGATGAGGTCTGCGATGAAGTGTGACACAACGACAACTTAAGCGAGCTGGCCAGGATCCTGGCCAAACACGTCATGGTGGCCAATATCTTCCTAGTATGTCAATCTTTGTTGAAAATCACTTAATTGTCTAATTATCTTATCAGACTCACATAAACCGTTACCCGTTCTAGCCCTTAAAACTGCTCGCCCTTACTATGGAATCAAGTGAGCTTGAAGCCAAAGCTCCAAGGCCCCAAAGCTATCTATTGGATTGGACTGAAGTGAAATCTAGAAGGATGGGGTAGATGAAAGAGAATACATGCATAATTCAAGTTAGTCCTGGGCAAGCCAGTGGTGAGTTGAGGTCTGTGCCTGCCGGATGTTTTAGACGTCTAAAGCCACCATCTAGGTCAACCAATCATCTGCATCAATCATTTTCAACTCTCAGATCTTATCCCTCCAGTAACAATTTCTCTCTCAACTATTCTCAATTTCTCGCGCTATGCCATTGTTTCAATGACATGGCACATCTACTAGTTCATCTCTACGCATGAGTCAGCTCGATAATGTAACGCCCACTGGCATCTACACCACGGTACTGTTGACAGGTCTGGGTTCCCAGTTCCCATCGTTCACCGTCAATCATTATAATGGACCTGTTACTTACTCAGCCGAGGGATTCCTTGACCGTAACTTGGATGCCATCAACTTCGACTTCATCTGCCTACCACGACTCGCAAGGTGCTGCCGATGGTCACGAAGGGTCCGGTACCGTCAATCCTTTCGTCAAAGGACTTTTCTCTGCCAAAGCCATCGCAACCTAAACCCATCCACGGAATGAAGACAACATTGTTGCAGCTCAGCAGGCTGTCAAACCAATGCGTGCTCCTTCGACAAGAAGGAAGAATACTCTCAAGCGTCTACCTGCCGTCAAGGAAAATGCTGATATCGAAGAGAAAGACCGAGATGAAGATGAAACCGCTGCTGGCGGCGGCGGCCAGCTCTCTTCGTCGAGTCCAGGTGTAGCTGGCGAGTTCAAGGCAGCTCTGGATACCCTATTCAAGACAATCGAGGAGACCCAACCTTGGTATGTTTTCTGTATCAACCCCAACGACTCGCAACTGCCCAACCAGCTGGAAGGCAGGAGTGTTAAGGGTCAAGTAAAGGCTGTGGGTTTAACGGAAATTGCCAAACACTGCGTCAATATCTTCGAGGTTAATATGACCCCCGAGGAGTTCTGCGAACGTTACAAGGAAGGTTTGCAAGCAGGAGGTGTCACAGAGGGCAATGAAAGAGAAGTAATTGCGCAAGCGAGGACTGTGTTCGGGCTGGGTGAAAAGGATCTTGTACTTGGAGCACATAAAGTAAGTCCCTTTCCTGTTTAGCAGCGTCACATTTCTCTTAGATTATTTCTTTAGGTCTTCTTGTCTCAAGCAGCGTTCCATAAGTTTGAAGATCAACTTCGCTCTCGTGATATGGACGAGCAGAAGAGGGATCGTCTGAGGGACGCTGAGGCGGAAGCTGGCCTCGATCCTCGGGGACTTCAGGATCCTTATGCTCCTTACCGTTCGCCCCATGAAGAGGTGGATGGAGCTTGGTCTAACAATTACTCTGACGCCTATGCCAATTCCAACCAGGCTCTTCCTCTCGTAGCCAATGCTTCTCCATTCCAGAGAGCTGATCTTTATGAAGACGATTACGAAGAGAATAAATCCGTACGCAGTGACGACTTCGATGCACGCAGCAAGTTCACCAGCCAGCGGGATGATTCTATGTCCCACTTCGGTTCCGAGTCTTATGCGCCTTCACGCAACATGTTCCAGAATACTGACAAGAGAGGCTTAATGGAAAAGGAGGCACTTCCCGGAGAAATACAGGAAGGCGAGACGACCGAGGTGCTTAAAGAAAGCTCTGCCCGCCGTCGCTGGGTAGCTTTGTGTTGGGTCCTTACATGGTGGATTCCATCGCCTTTCTTGACTTATATTGGCAGGATGAAGCGCATCAACGTCCGTCAAGCATGGCACGAAAAATTCGCTCTTAACATGATTATCTGGTTCGTCTGTGCCATTGCCGTCTTTATTATTGCCGTTCTCGGTGTTGTCATTTGTCCCACGGAACACGTCTTCAACTCACAGGAATTGGCCTCACATTCTTTCGCTTTGAATCCCAATAACGTTTATACCTCTATTCGGGGAGAAGTCTTCGACCTGACCTCAGTTGCACACACACATAGTCGCATCGTTACTGTCGTCCCTGGGAAATCAATCTTGAAATACGGTGGAGAGTCCGCAGATGCTATCTTCCCTGTCCAGGTAAGATCCACCTTTTCTCCTTTAGAGCTTTTTTTTTTGACTTCGTCGTGTGTAGGTCAGCGCACTTTGCAACGGCATTACAGGATCAGTCAGCCCCCATGTTGTCTTGGACTCCAAGAACAACACGGACGTCAATGCTCAATACCACGACTTCCGCGCATTCACGAATGACTCTCGTCCTGACTGGTATTTCGAGCGAATGGTCGAAATGAGGTATCAAGCGCGTGTTGGGTTTTTCGGAATGACCCCTAAAGAAATCAGGAACTGAGCAGCCCATCTGCCGTTAAAACCCCTGATGGAATCCAAGCCCCAGCAGGCACGAGTGCTGAATTCATGTCTGGCGACGTGTTGAGCTTGTTTAAGTTCAATGCAGGCCAAGATATCAAAAAGCTGTTGGATTCTCTCCAGATTGATAAGGCCGTATTGGCTCGCCAGAAAGTCTGCCGCCGCAACTTATTCTTGGTCGGCAAAGTCAATAATCGACAATCTCCTCGATGACTTTTCGCCCAATATATTCTACTCGTGTTGTCCATGATCATGATGGCCATCATCGGTTTTAAATTCTTGGCATCCATCAACTTTGGTGCAGCTCGCGCTCCTGAGGACCACGACAAGTTCGTTACTTGCCAGGTGCCATGCTATCCTGAAGGTGATAGCTCGCTGCACAAGACCATTGACTCCCTCACTCAATTGAAGTATGACGACAAGCGCAAACTCATCGTCGTCATTTGCGATGGTATGATTGTTGGTTCTGGGAACGATCGACTTACGCCCCGCATTGTGCTTAACATCCTTGGTGCTGATCCTAACTCCTGGACCCAGAGCCTCTTAGTTTCATGTCTCTCGAAAATTTGCGGTAAGTGAAACTTCAAATACCATTCAAACGGTCTCTCATGAATGTATATTTGTGAAGATCGCAACTAGGTCTAGTCTACGTACATCTCAGTACAAACAGTCAGCACTCCAATATCCGAAAACAGGTCAACATCTCAATCGTTGAAGCGACTTCTCGGAGCCCACAATTGAGTGATCGAGTCATCCGTGAAGCTTTATCAAGTTTCATTGCTCGTGGTCCTCCATCCTAAAAAGCTCCAGCTACCACAGATGAACAAACGCAGCCGTGGAACAAACATGCACGCTTATCTGCTCTTCTTCTCAGTACCGTCTCGTACGGTGAAGACGTAGGACCGACCCTCCGAGAGAATGCCATTGTAGAGCTGATAGTTCTAGCTCATCATCATCTCATATGTCCGTACGTCATGATTTTGTTTCATGAATAATATCACTAATCATAAGTGCTGTATAGGTGGAACCGATCGTCAGTTATGGGTCGATATATGTCAGAGAGCCGGCTTAGATCCCCGGGAGGTCGTGGACAAGCATATTGACAAGTTGATGAGATTGATTCTGGAAGCCACTGTTGCATCTTCCAAGGTTTGTATTTTGGTCACTTTCGCCTTATGAAGCTTTATTTGACCTACTCTCGCTCAGTATGGATTTGCCGATGCTGCCTACAGTTCAGTGACGACTCTGGCATTCATTTCGCCTGTTCTCGTACTTTCTCAGGTTCTGGTTCAGTTGAAAGCGGACCTTGACCCTCAAGTTCTACATGCTATTTCGGATGATGACCTCTCTATCTGGGCTACACACGAAGGGACTACATTTGTCGATGGTTTGTTGATCATATTCTCTTCTATCTGCATAATTTGGCTTACTGTTTATAAGTATTATCCTCGTCGAAAGCAGAGGCAAAGCCCGACAAAGGAAAAGATCATGAAATTGCGAAATGGGAGGCAGAAGTCCGCAAATCGCTTGCAGCGAAGAAATCTACTTCTACAACGCTAACCAGGCAGCAACAGGCTCTTGTACAAGCACAATTGGAAAAAGAAGCAAAAATCAGGCTTTACGTTCAAACAATCCAAGCTCATCTTGTTCGAGGATTAAATTTGGTCAGAAGTCTTGTTGCTTCCGGCGTGGAGGAATTTCACTCGCAGATGTCCTCCATCGTCTCGCTATTGCTGAAAGGTGCTTTGGATAGAGGCTCTTTTTTAGCAGGTTCTGAAGCATTTGAAACATACCTGGTATGATCAAACCTTAAAGCCACCGTTTTGCCTTTCTTAACGTAACATCTAGGAACTTGCAAAAAGTACATCAGATCGTCTCAACACCATTGGACGTTGGATAGGTATCGCATCTCTCAGATGTTTGAAAATTGGTTCCGTTCCAGAAGAACTTCAAGCTGAACCATTGCACAGTATGTTCAGTTAACTATTGTCTTTCATTTCATTTTGTTGAAATCGCGCATAGTGCTTGTCATTCGCGTTCTTTACCGACTGCGCTTCTTATCTGAAAAGGCACCTTTCGACGCTGCTACATTTTCGTATGCTTTCCCCCTACTCAGCCAAATTCTCACTGGAGGAGGAATAAAAGGCGAAGAAGAAGAAGACGATCCCCTTGAGCAAGTGGCTCTGGTACTGGAAATAATCAAGTTTCATTGCGGTGAATGTAAGCTAAGCTTGGGGCCATACATTTGATGCTAAAAATGCCTTCATAGTCTCAAATCCTGCATTCCCACGGTTGTCGACAATTCAAAACCTCATTCATGTCATTAGGCAACAACCTATTGTCTAATGCCAAGCAGTCGCTCATTACCATGATGCAGGTATGCATTTTTACAAGTTACGGTGCTTGTAATTCCTCCTTATTAACATAACAATTATAGGTTTACGAGTACTTCATCTCGCATCATATGGCCAAGACTTTCGAAAGTTTGTTTGGTTCAGTCACTTGTTTACCTGGTTGTTTCACTCTTTATCGACTACGGATGGCCGACACACACAAGCCTTTGCTAATTTCCAACCAACTTATCACGGACTACTCTGAGAATCACGTCGATACCTTGCACATGAAGAACCTTCTCCACCTTGGTGAAGATCGATACCTGACCACCCTCCTTCTCAAGCATTTCCCTCGCTTCAAGACGCAGTTCATTCGTGACGCGCATGCGTACACGGTGGTACCCGATGACTGGACTGTCTTGTTGTCGCAACGTCGTCGTTGGATTAACTCGACCGTTCACAATCTTGGGAGAACTTGTCTTCTTGGAGCAACTGTGTGGTTTCTGTTGTTTCTCCATACGTTTCGTAGTTATGATCGATCTCATCTCCACGCAGGCTGCGGTATGAACCACCTCGCTCCCTGTAGTGGAGTTATACTGACTTTTCTTCAAGCAGTGGTCCCAGCTTCAGAGTCTGCATCAGCATCATCTTCTGAACTGAGTCTTTTGCTCAAGCCAAAGCCGTTTGACCTGAAGCCAGATCGAAGCATCCTTCCAGAGAAGCAGGGGTCCAAGTTGACTCGTTACATCAACTGTGAGTAGGACAGATTACTCTTCTCTTCTTTCATCAGTTAATGATCGTCAAATTATGCAGTCAACTTTTATACCACCTACCGGAAGATCTTTACCATCATTTTCACCGCCAATTTGTTTGCATTTATTTGCTTCGTCGCAAAGGCGAACGGAGTTCCTCTCCCAAACGATGTTGCGAGCGCTTCTTCAGCAAACCTCATGTTCACTCTCCTCTTCCGACAGGAGAACTTTGTCAATTTGCTCTACGATATTGCTGTTTGCATTCCTCATTCTGTTCCACTTTCCATCCGTCGCAGACTGGCCAAAGTCTTCCATTACGGCGGTGCTCACAGCGGAAGTGGCACAGCTGCTGTGGTATGGTTCCTTCTCTACACCGCTCTAGTTACCAGAAAATATGTCCATGATCGCTCAAGGGACAACTTGGTCAATGTCGCTTTGTCCTGGGTCCTCGTCTCCATATTCCTTACAATCTTGGCCGCTGCCCATCCAAGATTCCAAGTCTTATTCCACGACCATTTCGAAGCTGGCCACCGTTTCGCTGGATGGACAGCACTCATCATTTTCTGGGCACACAACGGGCTTGTCGCAAGAGCTTCAGCCAGAGAAGCCAATATTCCCATCGGATTGTTCTTGGCCAAATCGCCCAAATTCTGGTTCTTCTGCGTATCGACCAGCTGCACCCTTCTTTCCTGGTCACGTCTGCGTCTGTGAGAAGTATACCCAGAAGTTCTCTCCGACCACGCTATCCGCCTGCATTCCAAGTACCGACCCATGCAGCCCTTCTATGGACTCAAGATTTCCAACAGACCCCTTCTCAAATAGCACGTGTTCGCCACTATCCCAGACAAGGACGAGAACGGCAAAATCAACGGATTCTCTGTCGTAGTTTTCAATGCCGGTGACTGGATGAGGCAGACCATTCAAAATCCGCCCACGAAGCTCTGGACGTGAGGATACCCTCTCCACGGGCTCCTTTACACCTCCAGACTCTTCAAGAGAATCGTCGTCGTCGCCACCGGATCAGGCATTGGCCCCTGTCTTTCCCTTCTTTACGCCAGCGTCACTCCGCGCCGGGTCCTCTGGTCTACCCCCCACCCGGAGACAACCTACGGCGCTAAGATTATGAACGCTGTTTTGAAAGCCGATCCGGATGCTATTGTCTGGAATACTCGCACTCTTGGTCGTCCCGACATGGTTGCTCTTGCGTATCAGCTTGTCCGGGAAAGTAATGCTGAGGCGGTTTTCATCATCTCGAATCCCAAGGTCACCAGGAAGGTCGTGTATGGTATGGAAACTCACGGTATTCCGGCATATGGTGCCATCTTTGACTCATAAATGCGCAAAACCTGGTTTTCACCCATTATCATCTTCGTGTCAATCAAGGTAGGCCTGCAGTCCAATATTTTAGGTCATTGATTGGGTGACTAATCCTATCTATGTACAGGGTGCAGTTTTTTCTTTTTTCCACCGATAGGTTTCCTTTCCATTAAATTGTTGTATATCATTCAAACTCAATTTTTATGGCCAGAATGGGCATGAAAGAAATCCGTGGAGGACGTGGACCTTGGGCTGAGGACTTTTACCTTTGGTCAAACTTACGTTCACGATGTCTGTGCCGTTCATATTGTGGTGGTAAGTAGCAGCTTCTGGATCGCTGGAAGACACGTATTTTTAACAAATCTTGTCGATTCTAAAACGTCTCGAGCATCTCCCCCTTGGCGTTGGCGTCGCCGCTGTACAGTATCGAAAGAATAATTTCAAGCAACCATCGTGCTATCTTATTGAAGTAGTATATCTAGCAAATTATCGCATGACGATCGCCCGGAGATGGATGGACCTAACGCCTGGCATGCATGTATACCTCAGGTCGTCCCAAGTCCAGTATATATTCAGACGGCTGTTCGGGTTTGCGGTGGTGTAGTGACGGCCCCACTCATGCTGACCAGATGGGGTCTGAACGTTATAAAAGCCGGTAATAATTTGATTATCGGTTCAAGAGCAACACACGTCTCTCCACATCTCCCAACATCGCTGAACGACATCCGGAGAATGGCTGAAAACAGGAAGAAGTTATTGTATGGTAAATACCATCTGATTGTGAACGTGTACCTTTTCGTATCAGCACGAGCTGAATACTTTATCTTTGCTCTTTCTCCTTGTAGTGCGCCTTGGGTCTTCTGGGCTGAAAGTGTCAAGGATCATATTAGGGTGCATGTCGTATGGGTCTCCGGAATGGCAATCGTGGGTTCTTCCCGAGGAGGAGTCCATAAAGCATATCAAAGCTGCGTAAGTATAGCACGCAGTCAGCTCTTGGCATTGCGATGAATTTTTGTATGGGACATCGGTCGTTGTGATTGTGGAAAGATATGACGCAGGAATAATCACATTTGACACGGCGAATGTGAGTGTGTTTGTACTATCTTTCTTTCTTTCTTCTTCTCGTCTTAAAACATATTTGGATCCTTTCTGCTCCATAGGTCTACTCCAATGGTCGTTCCGAAATCGTCTTGGGCAAAGCCACCAAGCAATTCAATCTTCCTCGAGATGAAATCGTAGTCATGACCAAAGTATGTCTCGTCCATCCAGCTGCCAATTCTCCGTGAGTGGAGTACGGACTCGGAGGAAGAGACCTCGAGCAGGAAACTCCCAACCTAGAAACTCAATTTGCATGCGATAGGTATTTTTTACAGTTGAAAAAACGGCAGATACGGAGACACTGTTCATGACTGATGCCAACACGGAAGGATATGTCAATCAGCACGGTTTAAGTCGAAAAGTATGTATCTCTTGCCAGCCTTTAGCTTTGAGGGAGGATGGTTCACTAACCATGATATTTGAAAGCACATTCTCGAATCTGTTAAACATAGTTTGGAATGCCTGCAGGTCGATTACGTCGATGTATTGCAATGTGATGTGAATCTTAGCTTTTTTCACATTATATTTCTAATATTTATTTATTTTATCGTAGGCCATCGATTTGATCCCGAAACACCAATCGCGGAAACGGTCAGCTCAAATTTGCGAAAAGGTCGCCTAAAAACCACTAACGTTGCAGAAATAAAATGAGATGCAAGTCCTTCATGATGTTGTCCAAGCTGGATACGCCAGGTACATTGGAATGTCCTCCTGCTGGGCGTGGCAATGTGAGTTTCCCAGTCGTCGAGGCGCTCCAATCCACAGTCCCAGTGAAGCATGATTCTGATAACAATTGTTCCATGATGCACAACAGTCCACGCTATGCAAAGTGCATTCTTCTCGGTCTATTTGGAACCATGCCAACTACTGAACATTGGCCATTTGGAATATTTGCTCAGACTATGCCATCAACAATAAGCTCACACCATTCATCTCGATGCAAAACCAATACAGCTTGATTTATAGGGAAGAAGAACGAGAGATGTTCCCGACATTAAAGGTGCTTTCCATCGACCTCATTATGATCAGTACAGCCAAATAACATGCTTTAGCATCTCAGTGTCGGTTCTATTCCTTGGTCCCCTCTCGGACGCGGAACACTTACGAAACCCTACGCCAACCGAGGAGATACAACCCGTTCAAAGGTAGACAGAATCAAGAAGCGGTATAACGAAGAGGCAACTGAGAAAATCGTTAACGCGTAAGCGGTTTTTCTCCAAGTCTTTATTCAATATCATAACACGTATATGCAAAGTGTCGAACGAATCGCGACAGCAAAAGGCATCAGCATGGCACAAGTGGCGTTGGCCTGGGTTCTGTCCAAAGAAGGTACGCGTTAATCACATTCTCTTTGACTGAGCCAGGACAATTGATCCAATGCGATGCGGTGTGGCACCCTCTTAGATATCTCTGCACCTATTGTAGGCTCAACATCTTTGGAGAACTTACACGATATCCTCGGTTAGTCATTTGTATGGCGCTTGTAGCCGATTGAAGCTCATACCCGACGCCTTTTCTAAGTGCTTTCGATGTCAAGTTGTCGGACAAAGAAATTGAAGAATTAGAACCATACCAGCCTCAAAATCCGATCGGATTCAAATAATGCTATATAGAATTATATACAGTGCATTTATAGACCACTCCTTATGAATCCACAATTAAGAAGATGAAGGAGGGAAGCCATGCTAGGACTTCAAAATTGTATAATACTTGGCCAAGAAAACAAAAATTTGGGTACGGGGAATCGAACCCCCGAGCTACCGCGTGAAAGGCGGTAATGTTAGCCGTTACACCATACACGACGATGAAAATGTCCCACGTGAGCACTTCACAGAGCCCACCCATCTGGCCTTTAATCAAATTGAAACGAAGATCACTCGAGCGTCTGAATGCCGGAACCTAACTACAAACTATCATGTCGCCCAGCGCCCTGGATTACAACTGCTAGTCTCAGTACCCCAATAAATGTGTGCTTACTACGCGACCCGTCACCGATGTTATCCATTCTCCAATTATATATCGTCCAGCTCTCACATTAACGTTCAGCGCTGAGCCGTCATAACTTCCTTTGTGGGATTAATTTGGATTCAACCATAACGGCGTGGTGGACGAGATTCAATCAAGCCATTATTTTCGATCTTTCTCGTTATCACTGTGACAATACGTATGGAGTCTGTTCAGTTCCCCCTTCCCCAGCACGGTCCTTCCTATCCTGCGCCCAGCTTGGAGGAAAGCGGGAGGAGGTTGTGGCGAGATTTGGATAATTTCTATGCGGAGAACGAGGGCACTATCAGTAGGTGCCTTCAACTTGACATCGAGAGTACTGCGGGGAACGACAAGACCGTGGAGGCCAGCCTTGCCATCGAGAACTTCGTCAGTACAGCAGATGTGATTCTAGAGGGATTAGTAGCGCTCGGAAATGTCATCCTATTCTCGGAGGTAAGTGATTGGTTATGATTTTTCTTCTGAGGCTCGAGTTAAATTGCTCTCTCCTCAAAGTCGTGCAGCCATCTATGGCCTACAAGCCCTGGTGTTCATCATGAGGCGTAAATGGGACATGGTTGGGTGGATGTTGTTTTATATCCTTGCCATTCCCGTCTTCTCGTTCCTACTGCTCCTGTATTCGCTCTGGAAGATGGACGACTTCTCATGCGGTCAGACGCGTGTTGTGTTGGGAGAATCTGACAAGAAGATTATCGTTCATGTGAGTAGCAGGTTATTCCGTGTCCTCGTCGACTTTTCTAATCTTTCTGTAGGATGAAGGATTCGATCCTCGATTCATTCCTTTGAAATCATGGAGTGACTACGTAAGTCAATTCAATGCGTAAATACGTGACCTTTTTCCAACCATGGGATACAGGAGAATGAACTTTGGGACAATTTATCAATGAAGAAAAGCTCAAAATTTTTGATGAAGTTAGTAAGCGAGGAGTTGACATCCAAGGTTTGGAGGAAATCGCCGTCAAAGATTCTAAAGACGCCCTTGCTCTCCTTACTACATCGACACATCGCAGCCACAAAGTTCAACGATCACTCAAGTTGATCACATTCCATATTTTCAATTACAGTCCACATAAAAGACGGTATGGATATGGGCGATGACCTCCTCAAAGTGGGCAAGCTTAACCTGGTCGACTTGGCTGGGTCTGAGAACGTCGGACGATCTGGTGCCGAGCACAAGAGAGCTAGGGAAGCGGGGATGATCAATCAAAGTTTGCTGACTCTTGGGAGAGTAATCAATGCTTTGGTGGATAAAGCGCACGTACCCTACAGGTGACTGTTCTCGAGCTTTCAAAATATGTTTACTAACAGTTAATTGTCAATACTCAGGGAATCCAAATCGACTAGACTGCTTCAAGATTCGTTAGGAAATCGAACCAAAATGTGCATAATTGCAACCATATCTCCTGCTCGGTCGAATTTAGAAGAGACCCTCTCCACTCTCGACTACGCCCTTCGAGCAAAATCTATCCAAAACAAACCTGAGCTCAATCAACGAATGACGCGTAATTCGTTGCTGAAGGAACATATCGTGGAAATAGAGCATTTGAAGGCCGACTTTATCGCTGCCAGAGAGAAGAATGGAGAACTGGATTCAAATCACTGGAAAATGAACTCAGGGAGACAGAACTCGTGGAGGCAAAGAAGCAGGTGGAAATCGTCGAGAACCAGATAAGGAGTGTTCACGATGAGTACGACCAAAGTATTGCGGTACTAATACGACGCTCGCCAGGTCTAAGCTCTGCAAATCAACATGGTCCTTCTCACTTCAGTGGCCCCCTTGAAGGTACCTTCTAGGCTACAAAAATATGATCTTTTTTGCAGCCTAGAGGGGGTCAAGAAAAAAAACAAAAACTGTGAAAAAAAAAGAAAACTTTGTAAAAGAATTTCTGTGACTTCAAAAGTTTTTGTCACTCTGTAAAAATTTTAAAATCCCAGCAGGTTCCAGGGGTCCTTTTAACAAATTTTAAATATAAAAACAGCTATTTTTAGATCATTTTCCCAAGGTCGGGGGCATATTGTTTTGCTGTTCCAGGGTTCATTTATGGTCCGTTTGAGCTTATTTTTTGCGCGATACTAGGGTCATATATGTAGTATCTCAAGAGAGATTAAACAGATGAATTAGAGAATTTATATCAGGGCTTATGGCTGGCCTGAAACCTCTTGGTTACAACTTGCTTATAGATTGAAATATATGTTTCAGTGCTTATAGATAGCTTGGGACTTGTAAATAAGCTATAGTGTGCAGATTGGGTCTCATGTCTGGGTTAGGACTTGGAAATAAGCTCAAGGAGCTAGATTAAGACGTCTCTATTGAGTGTGGATATTAGAGCTTACAACTTGGTTATAAATAGATCTGAAGGCCTGGATTGGGATGTGTCAACACATGTTCTTGTGTCCAGTTATATTATTATTACATTGTGACCGTATTTTTTCTGCTCTTATGTTTGTTGGGCATCATTCTCCGCATACCTAAGTTGACTTGTGACAGGATGTTTTGAGTATAAATGTTGTGGCTTATGTCTTGGTTGTGAGTACATCTGAAGGTGTTGAATGTAAATGTTAGAGCTTATAATTTGGTTGTTCAGACTGCTATCGTGTACCAGAATACAAGTTGGTCCTTTTGAACTTTGAATTTAAAAAAATAAAAATGATTTGGTTGTGAATAAGTACATAGGCCTAGGTAGAGACTTGCTAATAATTTAGACTGTGTATATTTGGATTCAAATCTCTAGGTTGAGCTGTGCAAATAGAGGAAAAGGCCAAGCTTTGCAATTTGAAAATAAGTCAGAAGAGGTAAGTCATTATAGCTGAGTTAACAAGTTTGAATGGCTGTGTGTCACATAATATTGTTGAGTTTGTACTGTTTTTTAAAAAAAAATTATTTAAAATTTTAAATGTTTTGTTTTATTATTATTATTTTTTATTTTTTATTTTTTTTGTTTTTATTTTTTGTTTTTTTATTTTTTTATTTTTTCAATTCTTACAATTAAATTTAAAAATAAAAGTCTTCCATGATAGGATGAAAATAAAACAGAACATGACATATCTATTTTTAGATTTTAAAATATTTTTTAGTGTGATCTATTTTTGACTCGGATCTATTTTTAGAACACTTTCTATATTTGGATAGACCACACTCAAAATGGTATAGTACATATTTTTTCATAATTTTAGAATTTATTTTGGGCTTGCTATGAATATTTCAATCTTTTATTTTGATTTGTATCCAGCTTTCTGTGGACATTTTGCATTTTGTGGTTGATCCGTTGATGCTTATATAATAAAAAATATTTAGCATGATCTCTGAATTTTTCTCTACACAGCCATATTATTTTTGTATTTGTGGCTATGCTCTGTGCTATTTTATCTTATCTGAAGCGTGGCACTGCAATGCAATCTTATCACACATGTGGCTATGTAGTTTATATCTTATGTTATGTAGCTGTGTTCACTATCTTATCTTATCTTATCACATCTTATCACATCTTATCACATCTGTGGCTATGACGACCTATCTTATCATATCTTATCATATCTGTGGCTGTGGCATCTGTCTCACATGACTAATTCCCTAAAAAAGCGGTTTTTACTGCATATTGTCCAGTTTGCTATGTTCTGGACGCTTTTTTACCAAAAAAAAGGTGGATATGGTATTCTATACATTTATAGTGATTTATTGTATACTCAAAAATGCGAAAATGTAAGAGGAATGGATGGATGCAGAACAGTGCATCTGGATAATGTACAAAAATAATCCGGTCTATTTATAAATAGGTCCAAAAAGCGCACCAAATGTCTGCTTTACTATATTATGGGCGCTTTTTTACAAAACAAAAGGTGGATATGGTATTATATACATTTATGAGGATTTATGGTGTACTCAAAAATGCGAAAATGTAAGAGGAAGGGATGGATGCAGAAAAGTGCATCTGGATAATGTACACAAATAATCCGGTCTATTTATAAATAGATCCAAAAAGCGCACCAAATGTCTATTTCACTCTATTATGGGTGCTTTTTCATCAAATAAAATGCTGATACAGTATGCTATACATATATTATTATTTATCCACTGCATAAATATGCCCAAAATGAATAGGATTGCAGTGCATTTGCATAATGTGCAAAAATAATGACTGCTATTTATAAATGCTCTCAAAAAGCGCACATTTGCTGTCATTTTACCCTTTCAAAAAATACAGAACTATTCTTGAACTATTGAAAAACATTATATGTATGTTATATAGCATAGACATGAGCTATAACACCTCACAACATTCTGAAAAAGCGAACATATCCCAATTGGGAAATTACTTCCATTTTGGGACATCAATCAAAAATACAGGCATTTTAAGTGTGGTTTACACCTGTATGATACTGTTAAAGGAGCACATATCCCACTTTATACTCTGTATATACTATAATCACATATCAGTCACATAAAACAATGTATATTCCTCATTTTCTACCAGTTGTATGTTATGCTGTAATGTCAGAGACATAACACTGTTGGTTATGATTGACAACTGTTTCATGTGCATTATCATGATCCTAGACATTATATCATGACATTTGATTGTTAAGATCAGTCATAGCACCTATCAAACATGCATAATCTTTATATTGATGTATCTCAGAGTGTCTGAACATACTGCCGTAGCACTGATTCAACCTAGGAGCATTGGTTATGAGCACAATATCCATGAGCTGATTAATACAGCTAAACTAACAGATATAATTGCAATAGTGTCAATATATATTTGATGGTCCTAATTATCCATATTATGTGATGAGTAGCACCAGTATTTGACGTAACTTGGTTATGTTGCTAATTGTCTATAGTGGATAAAGGCTGTCCATAGTGGATAGAGGCAAGCTATGTAAACCAACAAGGAGGTTTTCATACTGACCTGGTATAATGTAAATATATGTTTAAATGTTACTGGTCAACCCAACTACATCTACATACTGGTCCAGATGTAACAGTAGACATCATAGCTTGAGTAGTTGGCATAGGTTATCAAAGTTTCATTGTTGTGTGTTACAGCTAAGCTATGTCAATTAAATAGTAAATGTGTCTTTGTTTTATACCTTTATCTTACTGATATAAAGCTCTGATGTATATGGCCAGTTCAAACAGATTAAGAATACATATAACTATCCAGACACGATGATCTTGTAATAGCCCTAATCTACTACAATAACATATCAATGAACTTTCAGGTCTATGATTATTGATTATATTGTGAGGTAAGAAGTAGGGTAGAAGGATATACATATGATATCTTATATGGACCCTAAAGCACTG
>CAXHKQ010000089.1:0-17709 GCA_964017145.1 Agrocybe praecox
GACGCGTGCGCGCGCATTTGCCTGCCTCGCGATCGCCGTGCGCCGCAGTGACATTGTGTGTGTGTGAGTGTGTGTGGAGCCCGATGGCAGAGAGTGAATTGGAGTGCGCGCGCGTTTATATTCTGTAATTTGTGCGTGATGGAACCAGCGGAGTCCGAGCCCGAGGTGAGCGCGGTAATGATGATAATGTCGCGCATCTCGCGTTGGTTTCTCGCGAACACCGCGAACGCGGATGACGGATATTAGGAAACTAGACGTCGATGCACACACAGACAAACCGATCAATTAGACCGCATGCAAACAGTTTATACAGTAGCCGCATGCAAATCGGTACTAGTCTGCTCATTAATTTGAAACATAAACGAAATTGTGCTTCTTTGCCGTTTTGTACGTGAATTAAGAATCACGCAAAATATGTAATGATGCTGTTCTGTTCAATAATCATTCTTCTATAATATTATAAAATATTGTTGAATAAAATCTTGTCTGTTGCTGAGTACGTCCTAAGTTTTGTATATGGAGAAATTGTCGAACGAGTAACCATGAATGCAAATTTTTCTATTTTTTTGTAATCACAAGAATTCGTTCACAGTTTCATTATCTTTCCATTGAGTATTCACACATTGCTCTTAGTCACTCCAGTCAAAAGTTATGGTCACGAAAACGGTGTATGGAGACAAATATATTATTCCACTCTCCGAACAAAATATTCTGATTTCGAGAATGGTTGATAGGCCACAACTTCTCACTGGAGTGACTTAGAGCGCTGTGTTCATACTCTCTCGAGAGATAATGGAATTGTACACAAATCCTTCTCATTGAAAAAAATGTGAAACAAATTTCTTCTAGGTTATTAGTTATTAGTTCGATCGGACTTCTCTGGACGTGCTTAGAGATACTTTTCTTCAACAATGTTTTTATTTCCTACAACACGTTGAAGAAGTACGATTACGTGAATGTTTCAAATCAATGAGCTAGGGTAGTACAAGGGTAGGTCGATAGAAGCAAGAGCGTCAAAGGAAAACGTGGGACGTCGTTCAATTAATACATTTAATTCAATTTACTTCTCAATTTAATTTACTCGTAAAACTGAAAAAATGAATCTCAACTAATTTTGATAATTCAAAAACATTCAATGCGAAAACGACAACACAGAACATAAAGTCTCTGAGATTCGGAATTACCCTCGTATGTAACGCTGGCAAATTGCAACGCACCGCCGACAAATTAAACTAATTGTGTCACACAACACAACCGATAACCAACTAAAGAGTGTAATTGAAATCAAGGTAGAGAAAAAAAAAAACGCTGTCGCGCGGTGATTACAGTACTCACTGATCGATATCCAAACACTGGTGCTCGCACTCGATGCACTTGCAATCGATGCCCTCCTCCTCGTCGGTCTCGGGTTCCTTGTCCGAATGGTCCGCGGAACCGTTGGCGGCGCCGTTTTGCTGCTGATGATGTTGCTGCTGCTGTTGGGCGAGCGAGGCGTGCAGGTGCAAATCGGCGGAGGACTGGGCGGACCTGACCGGCAGGAATCCGTGTTGTAGTTGGTGCTGCTTGCTGCTGCTGTTGGAGATTATGCTGATGCTGATGCTGTTGCTGTTGCTGCTGCTGGAACTGGAGATGAGCGTGCAAATTATGCTGGCTGGCGGCGAGTGATCGGCTGAGGGCGTTGGACTGATGGCGGTCGCCGATGGACAGATCGAGCTCGTTGGCGTTGTAGTCTTCGTCGCCGGTGCCGCTGTGCTGGGAGCCTGGGGATCCGAATCAAAAATGGGCTTTCGTTAGAATTATGTTGCACTGTAGAAACAATTTTAAACGAGGAACTGATTGAGAAGGACTGCACTATGTTTGAAATATATCACCTACTCCTAGGGACTGATGAGGAACCGTTCGATGGCTGCAGCTAATAGTATGTTGCACGTTTGACGGATCTTCACTGACTGACGCTCTCCAAACTCACATCCGTACTCGTCTTCGGACGTCACACAATTGGCAGGACACACCACCAACGCAACGCATAAGCATACAATTTTCCATATTGTACCCAAAACACAACAATCGAGTGCGCGCTACCCCCACTTTTTTATACCACCACCACCACAACAGCACTGGTCATTCCATATACACACACGCACTCACACACACACACTCATTACTAATCGTGGCGACGACCACGACATGGAAAAACAGTGCATGCATGTGAAGCATACTAGTATAATACGATGAATATTATGGTGAGCGGCAAACGTTAATAATACATGCAAACTAAACACGCATATTCATCATGATGGGGTGTGAATCAGAAGTGAGTCGGTTCCCAAACCGCCAGACTGTCTGCACGAACCGTCGTCGTCGTCGTCGTGGTCAATGATTTTCCAAGCATTACGCGCGGCGACGAAGACAGGGAAGACATGGTAGAATGCATGCGGCGGGGGATCATATCGCACTGCGTTCGGTGCAATGCGCGCGTATTGCACACAGGTGTGAGCGCGAAGGGTGTTTTCGACTCGAGGGGTTGACTTGTGTAAGGATGACGGTTATGCGGTTACCGTATTCGAAATTGTGCCGTTGTCTTGTACGAGCTGCTGCTTTTTTTTAGAGACTTTGGTCTCAATTCAGTTGAAAATATACTGCCTTTTAACAACATAGACAGAATGGGGCAATTTCATAGCATAATTGTTAAACTGTTGTAGATTCATAAATCGGACTAGGATAATTTTGTATGTAACTATCACGGTTCAATCCTTCAATTCATAGGTTCTAGTTTACTGTTCATAATTGCTCCTTACAATGCGCAGAAGTTGATAACATTTTGACGATAACTTCTACAATTCAATCGTTGATGAACAAAAATTAATTCCCACGCTAGCAGACTCTAGTCGCTGCCGATCTACATAATTGCATATTCCACGAACGCATAATCGTATTCACTTTACGTTAACGTGCCATACCGATCGCCGCCACAGACACACACCTGGACAAGGAATGCATGCGCTCGTGCGAAGAACTTCCCGAGCGCGCTGAACCTTGAAGAGGCGCGCGCGCGGACGAGCCATATGGCCAAGACAATGTCCATATACTACGCGATCGCGCGCAAAACTCACACGCAAGAAGTGCATTGTGTGCGTGAGAACTTGTGACTTGTGCATAGAATTCGTCCTCATAATCATGCGGCGGTTGACTCACAAATATCATCAATTCGACAACGGCCTACAATTCCATGTCGCACGTGCCACGAACGAAATCAACGCGTGTCTACTTTTGATCTCTGATTGACGCCGCCGCACCGCGATTTCAATGTTGCGATTGCAGAGCATAATTTCAGTTAACCAGCGCACGAAACAAAACCGTCGACCCTCTCTCGCCGCGCCAGGCACTCTCGGCCGGAAGCGTTTGACTTCTGAAATCAACCCCCGACGGCGGGCCAACGAAAACCGCACACACAAACGGTTATGCAGCCTAGCATTAAAGCACGGCAGCACGCGAAAGGTGAGGGTGCTTGCATGCCCGTTTCCGGCCGAGTGCAACGATTATTTAACCTGTTTGCGGTGTGAGCTACACAAACACACACACGCACACACAATACAAACGGCAACTCGGTCACTCAAGGCTCAAGTGCCCAGAAACCCGGGTGGTGGTTTATGTTGTATGTTGCTGGTGGTATATGTGTATGCCAACTGCGCGTGCGCACAGGTCGTTTGAAGTGAAGTGCGGTGAGTGTTTGTGCATGTATAGTATGTTGGGAGTTTCACAGTTACTTGCACCTGTTGGGCTGGACCGATTAGCATTTGACCGTTACAACCACACACACTCACCATCCTTAACGCGCAATGCTCAACGGAAGAAATCAAAAATCATGGGCGACACACCGTTTACATTTCCGATGGAGTTCAATTACTAAGCTTTCTACAAATCGATTCGACTTGTGATGTCGAACGAATTTCGAACGTTTACATAACGTTTAAACCCGCAGCATTAAACACACACACACCCCGACTTGGCGTGACAATTGGTTTTCACTCCACGCGCATGCTGTGCAAAGTCCTTGTACCGAACACACACACGCACACCCGAAAACAGAAGCGATGACACGTCCCTACAAAACACACACACGATCATCACACATCATAAGTGTTGTGTGCGTACGTGTATCATGCCGGGATGAACTCTCGTTCACCCTTAGCGTGCACAGCGTGAAATCGACCTACACATGTAGCCGCTGCGTGAGCATAAGCAGACAACAAAGGTTCGTAGCTCGTGCACGCGCCTCGATCGCGCAATTTAATGACGTGCGTGAAGAACAGACACACACACACGCGGATCTGTCTCCTCGGCGTCACATCATCATCACCACCACCACGTGCCAGAAACATATGCAATATGCGGGACCTCAAACATATGCAACATACAACAACCCTTCGTCGTCGTCATAGTGTCACGGACAAGGAGATCACAATTAAACGCACGCACATATTCACGCACGATTGACTAATCCTTCACTCCGGGTGTGTATGTGCAAAACATAGTGTGGCCAATCCATGCGGATCGCTGTGAATCACGTGCGCGCGCGCGCCCGTTATGTTTAGGCTTTAATTTGTTGGCGCGTGGTTAAAAGTCATTTATTCCGATCGCGTGAGCATGCACACACAACAACCCTTTTTATGTACACACATACGCACCACGGCAGTGATTAATGTCAGAAGCGTGTTCGGTTGTTTTTTATGTCGCCCCTTCGCGAGCTGTCTGCACGTATTTGTGCTCGAGCTCTGCGGAGTCTAGTGACAACTCAATTATGTCGACGACGCCGGCGTCGGATGAAACATACACTTTCGATTCGAATGTGCGCGCTTTTGTCTCCGATCGCGCGACGACCATAATTTGATCACTGCTCTGCGCGTGAAAATACTGCGTGACATTTGACTGGTTTATGTGCGCCAGCGAGCGATGACAAAAAATAGCGACGACGGAGCGATGCGACGACGACGCTCCGCGAGCGTCCAAATTTATGCTCCGAACCGCAAATGATGGGCTTTCTGTGCACGTGGGTCGAACGCTCGATGTCGCGCGTCGGTTTCACGTGCGCTCACGCGCTCGCCGACGATTTACGATTCGCAGAGCATAGCACGCACGTATACGTTCGCAGGCAAGCGCGTCACAACTAGATCCGCGCAGATACGCATCGCACGTCGCGTATCAACTATGAAATTGCACAAACTGCAATGCAATGCTCGACGACGACGACGACTGTTGACTCTATCGGACGCGCAAATCTCCGTGTGCGTGCACACGAACAACACGTTGAGAGTGTCGTCGTCGTCGTCGTCGTGACGACAGGCGCTCGACACATGCGTGCGCGTGCGAGCTAGTTTATGCATATACGCACGGTTTGTGTGGGTCGATTGGTCGTCTGAGTTGCGAATGCGGTGAACAAACGCACACACAAAAGCACACCAACATCTGCCGCACCCTGCCCGGCTCGCACAAAACGATCCCGAATGAGTTTGCGCAATTCACACTCACTAAGCATAGTACACACCGCACACACAGTTTTAATATGCGCGATGATGTCGGGTGCGATATGGGATATTGGATTATAAAAATCCCAAACACACTCAATTATAATAGCCGACGATACGGCTTCTGTGCTGCTGCTGATGCTCACATGCAGGCCTCTCGCAGATGGATGGACGTGTCACGCGCACAGATTCACACAACATAATTGAATACAGCACTCGCACCCGCGTCGATGATGATGTCATATTCTATGTTGTGCGGCGTGCTCGTTCGACGCGTGCCTCGTGCCATCCATCGATCGTGTGTGATATGAGGGTAATTTAACCCTTTTTATTGGCCGTTATTAAAACCGAGTGCACGCACAAAAGGCGTGCGAATTTATGGCCCGTGCGTATGTGTGTGTGAATAATGTGCGCATTTGACACACACGCCACCGAAGATCAATCCTTTCGCAGCCAATACTACACATTTGTCGGCTCTATTGTTGGGCAATGATCATTAATCAATGTTGCGTCGGAATCGCGCGTGCGGAGTGCGGATGACTTCGCGATGGGACGATGCCACGCGCGCGCGCAGATGCAGGTCGAAGTCGCAACAGATAATGTGCTGTGCGAGTGTCAATCGATAAACGACGATGGCATCATAAATCAATGTTATACGGCTTCTGTCTGTTTGCGCGCGAGTGTTTGTTAGTTTAGTGTGCCGATTTATATCGAATCGATTTTATTATACGTGCGAAAACGGTGCGCTCCATTCACTTTGGCGCGTGTGGGCATAAATTGGATTCAAATGTTGAATGTGTCTCTGTGGTTCGCTCACCTGTTTCTCGGTCGCTTCGATCGTCCTGCGAGAAGTTTCCCATCTGCTGCGGTTCGCGCGGCATCGAGCGCAGCTCGCTGCCGGCCGGAATGTCGTGCATCACCTCGTAGCACATCTATCGAATGAAGAAAAAAAACCGAAGACGTTAGAAATTTGAATGCATTATTTGCAATTGTGTTGCTTACGAATTTGGCGGCAAAAAAGCACTGAACGTTAGCGTCGGTCGGGTTGGAAACGATTCGGATCTGCTTCAGCCACTGTGCCGATTGGGTGGTCAGTTCGAAGAAGCCGCGGTGCGTTGAGTCGTCCAGGACCTGTAGAATTGCATAAATGGAATTTAATATTTATTGCAAGTATGAATAACTCAGATTTGAAATCGTATGAACAAAATATGTACTGTACATTCGAACGATATATTTTATAGCAACTGCCGACGCGCCACCTGGCGGGAAAATATCAGAACCACGACCACTGGTGGTATGAAACATAACTATGCTTTGCTATAAAATGAAGGGTGTGTGTCCGAGATTAGAGAACGTTACATAAAATACATGAAGCATGTTAGAAAAATACAACTTGGTGCCTTTTCCCATTGAGAAAACCTTCTGCCCCTAATTCTCTGTCCGATCAATTATGGTCTAAATTCAATTGGAGGCCTTGGATTACATTTATCATCATAGTTTTTTGCAATCGACTTACGCAGTGTTGTCGAAACATTTCTGCATTTGATTCAATTCTGCAACTGTACATATATATATGAAAAGAAATAATAACAGTATAAATACCTAAATATGATTTTAAAAATCACAAATAATCGAAATCATTGTCTTATTTCCAATTCGCGAGATTCAGCCACAAATCAAAACCACACCCCATTCACAAACACTCCGCGTACAATCTTATCATTCGGCGCTTGTAGCATAACTCACATACTGCTATATACACATCTAATTGACTTGGCCCGCTGACACCGCGTTTAACACATACACCCAGACGAGTAATTTGCAGCAAATAGCTACTATCTGCGCCCCTCTTTCGAACTCACACACACACACAAATCACACGCTGTTGCTCATCGCAGCTCATCGCGCCTCGAGCATGCTCGACGAGACCCGCCCTCGAAAAACAGCCGGCGGTGCGGCGAGCGTTCGTTCGTGTGCGAGCGCGTGTGTTTGCGCAAGAGGCGCGCGCGCGTGTTCGTTATTTATGTAGTGCTCGATGGGGTTCACACACACACACACACACACACACACACACACATACAAACACACTGCACGCATGCACACAGAACACCGACAGCTAATTGAATAATTATCTATGCTCGATAAACTGAAGAAAGCGTCCGCTCTAGCTGGCGCGGGCGCATCGCCGATGTCGATGTACATACATATGTTGAGCTATGTTCTAGCGTGTGTGTGGAAGTGTGAGTGAAGCGATTTGGTGCGCGTGTTTTATTGTGGCCTGATGTTCTATGACATAGTGTGACGACTGGTGGTGTAATAATTTCAAGTCGTGCGATGCACTCGCTGCTAATCGCGTTGATAGTCTGGAAAATTAGTTCAAAGCAGACGCGCGCGTTAATGTGCTTGAGAAAATGCATGCGCACACATTTTCATGTTTCCTATGCCACATACGGTCGTCCAGCACGTTTTGTCGCGCGATTGTCCACGCTAAAATGATCGATAAAATGCACTGCCGGTCGGGAAAACTGGCATGTTTTATGTTACATCACGTATTTCGTCGTATGTTTGATGGTGATGATGCTGCAACCTGACACAATGATCGACCAATTTGACACCGTGCTCGCTCGAATCCGAACGCGCCGATCGGATTCTATCAAACAGATCGATTTACATGCGCAACATAGAAACATGTTCGAACAACAAATATCCGACACCGGCATTCGAATTCGATTTGAATTCAGCGACACGTTTCTGGCACGTTCGGCAGATAGTTTGGTGATTCTATTTGTGTGACACACGCGCACATCGAATCGGCAGCATAACGTGCCGAAGGGATCATCGCTCGACTGCGGCGAGGGAAAAGAGTGCAGAAGCATAAAAACGATGACAACGACGTCGACGATCAGCAGTAGCAGCAGCATAGCAGCATTATGCTGCGTAAATCGTGCATGTCGTCCGTCCGCCCACATCGATACACTTTCAAGCACATCCTGCACGCACGCACAGACACACAGATGGACACACGATCTGAATACGGTCGCTCTCTCACTTGCCATTCATCCGAACACCGACAAACGCTTCTCTGCCATTGTCATCGCCATCGCCGGTGATGAAATCCGTACCGTTCCCATTCAGACGCAAAACGTTTTTCGTCCGAAAAAAATTAGATTATATTACGAGCGAGCACATCACACACACGGATGAGGATTAACCTTGCCAACGGCAGCGGACGAGATTATCACGTGTGTGTTTGTTTGGTGACGAAGATACACACAGACACAGATTTCTATCCCTGGATGTGCCAAGTGTGAAAAGCGGTCGATTGTCGTCTAGTGGACGAGTGAAAAATCTGCCATTTAACTCGGGTGCTTATCCCGATAGTAGGAAATTGCGTGTGCCAATGTTTGCTTTCTTATGTGCATGTGCATGTGCACGCGGATTAAGACGCATGTGTGAAACTGTCGCAGCTCGATCGCCCATCCAGCCGACTGACACACTTTGGGCAAGGAGATGAAAAGAATGGAAATAGATGCGCTGTCATTCCGGTCGACCGTCCGACCGGTGATGTTTGACCGCAGCATCAAAGCACGACACGACACATATGCTCGCCGTTCCTGGTAAACGGTTTTTGCGGAAAGTGCGCCGGTTTAATTGCACATGTTTGTGTGCGTTTTTGTGTGTGTCACACACAGTCAGACAATGTTCCGGCCCCCCGTTTGCGCAACAGCCTCGCAATTATATAATAATAATTTTATGACAGAGCGTGTGTGCGCGAATGCGCCGAAAACGATTAATCTAGATATTTCACAGTTCGTTACATCGCGCACGCTCGAAGCGAGTCATAAACATACAACAGCAAGCAAGAGCGTCAGACGCAGACGCGAAAATTATCCCCTCTCATCTGCCAAGCGCCGCCCACACACACACACATACAAACATTACAGAACTATAACTTACATGTGTGCATGTGTGCATTCTCACACATGACTGAACATCTCACTTTGGCTGCGCGTAATCATAATTCCATAATGCTGGAAAAAATATACAGACGATTTGCTAAATGGATCGGATCAGCCGCAGCAGCATCTGTTTTCGAGTGTTTTATGACTTATGCTGAGCACTGGCTGTGTATGGCATGAGAACAACATACATATTTTATTCGTCTCGATTTCCGCCCTGCCCAATCGATGTATCCGATTCCAATTACCGATATTGTGAGAGAGAGCGAGTGTTGTCATTACATTACATTATCATATTGAAAACGACCCGACGAATTACGTATGCAAATCGTGCGCTGCTCTCTGATTCGACGTCTGACTGAAGGGCGCGCGCTTGTACACCGAACAATATCGAACAATATAAAAAAGACAAAACAATCCAATCAATATGTGTCGCACTGGTTGGGCATGAGAAAAATGGGAGCGCACTATGGAATACATACAAAAAATGACTCCAATGCAGCACGAGTGTTCCGAGAAAATTTAATTACACGCATTTTGACCATTTTATCGAAACGACCATGCATTTCTGTGTGCCCTTACACACACGCAATCACGACCAGCGAGAGAGCTTTTATGTCGCGCAGCCGCAGCCGCCGTGTGCGCGATTTTGATCGTTTTCCAGTTAACGACGAGAGCCGCCCGCTTGCTCCGCATGATTATTATGCTGTTTTTTTCGTGATGATGTGTGGCGACTAGAATTTTTACAGTCAGCGTCGTGTTTATCCGTAAAATATTATGTGCGCTCGCATAATGCATCAAAAATCGACGAATCCGGCGACGTTCGACGCCCTCACTGTGTGTGACACATTTGGCGTGAAATCGGCGGCGTGTCTCGCCGAATGCGCTCCTCCAAGAATGCCACCCAGACGCATCAAACAGACGCGCTGCGCAGCAGTTCTCAGATTAACACTCCGACTGACTAAGCGAATCGCGCGGTAGCTGGGTGGCGAAATTAATTGCCCACGGAATTGGCGTATGTTCATTGTTTAACCGCACCACCGTATGTGTGTGCGTGTGATAAACATCGCGATTCTGAAATATTCACTTAGTTTCGCATATATCTCTATATGGCATGCGTGTCGCTGCGCAAAGAGACACAAATGAATTTATAATTTCCTTTAAACGACATTAATGTATATTTACACATACTCCGTGCGAGTGTGTGTACACGTGCTGGTTTGCATCTACCCTGCGTGTGCCAAAGGGTTGTCTTTCACCCCTCCGAACATTCGCATGCACGCACGTGCGTATATGTAGATCGACTCGGTATTTTTTACCGTGCCTGCTATTCAAATGCGACTAGACTCTGCTGGGTGGTGTGTAAACACGCTTGCATAACTTCCCGATGTCGCCACACACACACGCACACACGCACGTTCGAAACTTGACTCTATTCTCGTTCATATGGCACATGTGTGTTTACGCTCTTGTGCATACATATCGTACAGAACACAAAACGTTTGTGAGTGTGTGGAGTGAGGTGACTTTTCAATCGCATCACACGCGCGAGTTGCGAATCAGCTTGGAGTGCCAGTGTGGAGTGGTATCAAAGAAGATCGCTCGCACGGATAGTCGTTTTTCCGGGCCAGTGCGCAGACAAGTATCATTCAGACGAGCTTGAAAATGAACCTACGGCGGCGGCAGTAAACGTCGAATTACCGCCAATTATTTCGGAAGGACGGATTTGAATTTGTGAGTGTATGAGTGGCCAACAGATTGGGGAGTGTTCGAAATATGAAAAGTGCTTCGGCAAACACTCGCACAGATGCCGGTGATGGTGCGTTATTAATTGAGTGACATTTGTCATTGGTCAACCGGCCGGTCCACACATCATACACACACTCACGTACAGTGGATAGCAATATGTGGTTAATAGCCCCAGGTTTTCGACATAGCTCTGCAGAGCTTCACAATATGATTAATCAAATGCGGAAGAGCGCCCAAAGTACCGCTCGTGTCTAGTGAACTCCTTATTGCTAGCCACTGTAAATAATTGACATTCATAAATGCCGGCCGATGGTCGCGTGCAGAACACATGTTCATGCGTGCACTGCTACCGTATTATTCATCCACGCAAGCATCGGATGATTTGTGATGATGTCGTTGGCCATTCTGTCCGTCATCTGCATGTTGTCGCGATATCATATTGCAGGAAACATCGTCTGACCGTCCGCAGGTTTTCCCCGTGACGAACAATCACGATGGATCCGAATCCGAACACAAAACACCGCGCAATGATGAGCAAATGATTATCTCCGTCTTCCCTCACACACACCACACAGGCCGAGTATGTGAGTGGTTTGGCGAACAATGCGCACGGCAGCAGCAGCAAGATGATATCATCCTCCATCTGAGAGCCGCTTCCGGAACGCCGGCATGCGGTCCTCAGCGAGCATTGTGTGTGCAATTGAGCGAGATTCGTTTTGTTCCTTGATGCTATGCTTCATTAGGATGTTCAAGACAACATAAAAAAGCGCACAGACAGACACTCGCGGACAGGAAAGACCTGAAATCGCGCATCGAATCTCGAACGAATATACCATTGCGTGCAACACAAATATTTACACAGTAATGCGATAATCACGCCAATCCACCGCCAATGGAAAAAAGAGTTCAGCCTTCTCGTCTTTGAATCGGGATGATTCGCGCTGAGCATCCCCAATCAAATCGTAATCCCTCACAATTACAACACAATTATTGTGACATGTTCGAGCGGCAGCATAGCATAGAATTGAATGGTTGGATCTTTCCTCGATTTTTTGCGTGGCGCAATTCCGAGCAACCAATTTCTCCGGCCGTTTTGTGTTCGGTGTTAGCCACAACGACTGCTATTCCCAAGGTGCGAATTAATATGTTGAAATCTCTGGTTCCACGCACCAGGTAAGCGTTGAGCGTACAAAAGCCATCCACACACACACACACGAGAATACAGAGCGAAGATCACACAGAGCGCTCGCAGCTCGCAGCTTCTGCCAGAAACGTGCGCGGAACCCTTTGAGGTGTCAATCATGCAAAGAGACACTTTTCCCACTTTTTTGACACCTGGTCAACATCAATAGAAGCAATTTCGTTCGTATGAAACGAGACACATACGGATTCATACGCATGCATTCATACGCATGCTCGCAAGTACGAGCTCGATATATTGTTGTTTATTACCTGCAATAGATATGTTTATTTGATCCGACGACGACGACGCACGTTGAGCGTCGAGCCTGAATGGCCGTTGCAAACACGCATTCACACATGCACATACAAACTTACACACACACTCAGACATCTCCCCATTGGAATCACATTATTATGATTATTATTACCAGATAAATGTTGTGCGGATTGAATTCGATGCGTTGCCGGTGCGGCGGCAAGCATGTGCGCATGTGTGCTAGACCGGGTCGATTTAGGACTTTCAGACAAGTTCGTTGAACGAATCTTCAATCGTATAGTCATGTTCACTAAAGAACTACTGTGAACATATTTATTTCGAATGCTTATTAATGTAATTCAAACGGAATAGATTTCAATTGCTTAGCATTGACTGTCTCAAAAACTTGGCCATCATGATTACATGATCATGAACTAACCCATTCAATGACCTGTCATGTTTCTAGTTTGAAATCCAATGAACACTGGCTGCTATTCACGTTTTTTGTTAACAATATTAAATGTTAGAATGTTGTACCGAAAATGCACCACAAACCAGCTTGTTTATTTTCATATGAAGCGGGCTAGCACATACCTAGCTAACAAGCGAAATCAAACCCGAGATTCGGAAAAGTACGAGCATCAATTGCTGCTATATATCGCTTCCATGCTATATCGCTATATCCATGCTATATCGCTTCCATGCTATATCGCTATATCCATGCTATATCGCTTTCTTTCTTATGCGTAATGTTTTGAAAACCCGTGAATAGCAGCCATCGAAAGAACTAACATAAGGAAAACTGTTTAATTTAAAAATAAATATAACTTGGTGAACTGAACTGAACTTAGGTGAACTGTTTTTTTCGACCCGCTCTAATGCGGCTGGGCTCGTTGACAATTGAAATGTCACCGCTCTCGCCCAGCACGCGAACTTAGACCGGAGAGATTCTCAAAAGTATGAGAGCATCAATTGCGCTACTGCATCGAAGCACCAACGAAGAGGTGCGATCATCCCGATGTGACACGACACGCACACACACTGGGTGAAATTATCGGAGACGCGCCGAGGGCCTGAACGCACACATACGTTCAACATGGACGGGATATGATATGATTACGATTGCGTTCGTATGTGTGTGTACACAGATTCACACTTTCCCGTGATTGACTGCATGCGATGCACACACGCACACACACAACACACTCACACACACACAACTATAGGGGTAATTTGTGTGTGTGTCGATCTGAGATGTGGCACGAACGCGATCAGAGTGTGATTTCGGTTGCATGCCTGTCTGATCATACGCACGCATTTAGACATTCAGATCCGACAGTTGTGGGCTTAGCTTAAGCCTCATTTGTGCGCACAATTGTCGAGCGAGCTGAGATCTTTCACTGGTATGTGCGTGTGCGTGTGTGTGTGTGTGACGAGGACAACTCAATAGAATATTCAACAGAAGCGCGTCGATCGACTGTAATTTGATTTTGTGCTTTTTCCGGAAAAAGGCGAAAACTGGCTGAATGTTGTGCAATCAGACGTGAAAAGCAATGCGCATGATACACGCGACGTGCAACGTGTGTGAAATTGAATCGAGCATAATGTGCGGCGTGGTGAGAACTCGCACACTCGCTGATCCGGCGATCGGGCGAAAGCGCGTAATTGGTTTATTTCGATCGCCGAAAATCCCGACTGATGAGAAACGAGGCTTTCTTTCTAGACAACATAAATCCTTCATGGGGATATTATCTATCAGAAAAAAATGAGTTTCAGGCTGTGTCTACTCTTTAGGGCATCGTTTCACATCCTTCATCGAGTCAAAGATAGCCAATAGATTTAAATCCCTGAACCTTCAGGCACCCATACGACAAACCGCAAGAAATACTAGAATCCTGAACAATCACTCACCTCCCACGCCAGCTCCTTCTCCGTCGGCTCCGCCGTGTAGTTGATTTCGTAGGGCCCGAAGCGCGTGCCCTGACGCAGCGCTGTTCGCGTGTATACGGCGCCACTCTGGACGTCCAGCTCCTGTGGGGGTCCCTGATGGCGGGCCATGAAGAGCAGTTGTTCGGTGTGGGCCTGCGAATTTGCCGATGAGGATGCGGATGCGTTTAGATGCGTTCCGACCGAGTCGCTGCGTTGAACTGAACTGAACTGAACTTACCTTGATGCGTTCGCAGTACATGTCGTTGTGGTCGAGCGGCGGCAATCCTGGCGGTATGTCCAAATTTGTAGACAATCGTCCCTGCATAGAGTCTAGTTCATCGCTGCTGCTGCCTGCCGCGGGTGGAAGCGGGAGACAGAGATAGAGAGTTAGTATGATGGCGGCGTCGGCAGGATCGACAGGATTGGCGGAATACACACACACAAACACACACTGGTCACACAGTCCAAACAATCAACTGATAAAACGCAACGAAAGATCTATCGAATAATGCCGCCGCGCTTGACTTGCGCGTATATAGTTCAAGTCGCGAAATCTGGCCTATCTACTGCCGCAACCGCAATCGCTCCAGTTTCCAAGTCCTGAACAAATGTTTGCGCGCGTGTGTGTGTGTGTTTTGTGTGCGGCGTGCGGCAAAACCGCGTGAAATCGCGTGTCGGTGCGAACTGTGTGTGTGAATGATATCGGACAGCGATACTTGGCAAACAATTCGCTCGTGTGTGTTGTGTGCTAACCTCGCCGCAGTGGTTCGTAGAATGCCGTCGGCATTTTCTGAAGACTTTGTGTGTGGAGCAAGTGCGCGCGTGCGTTCGTGTTTGTGGATAAACTTGACTGTATCACTCGCTGGCTGGCTTGTTTCGATCACAATGTTGTGTCTTGTAGCCTGTCGTGCGATGGTTTTCTGTGCTATTCGATCGAACTACTCGTCACGAACTCCGTACAGCAACTGAAGACGCGTCCAGCCAGGCCGTCGGTCGAACGAACCAGAGAACCCAGACACCGAAGCACAATTATCTTGCGTAGTTATCGCACACAAAACAAACCATAAATCAGGATGGGACATTCAGACACGACTGGCTGGAAAGTCGCGTAATGGATGTGTCAAACATGAGTATCGGAAAACTGGTCCAGCATCGTCCATATTCGGCCCATCGGTCAATTGGCTCGAAACGGGGTTGAACAAGGTCCGTGTAACAGTTGCTTGCGAACTTTATAGTATGTTTGTATGTCTCAGAGTCCCGAGACGCCGAGTCCTGAGATCACACATTCGAGCCATAAACGGTATTTAGATTGTTTCGATGTTACATCATGCACAACCCAAACAGTCTGTCGCGACAACTAAATCGAAGCGAAAGAGTTGTGCCGACACGACACAGGTAGAATTCAATCCTTTCGCTGTATCCGTGTGGCAGACCTATTCAGCTTCAGGGTCACTATATTTGTGACACGGTGTTGATTTGACTAATTGACATGCGACATAGACGCGAGCAAACATTGCGACACAATTGTTGATATAATCGTACACACCAATAAACATCTAGATACGCTCTCGATCATTCGCTCTTGCAGACAGAAACTTGTGAAATTTGTGCATGTGAAATTTGTGTTGGTGTGGGTGCGCAGTGTATTTGTTTTCTTAGCTAGTATACCTTGCTGCACTTCATACGTAGACAGATTCATCAACATGTTGTGGAATGGCGGGGCACTTAGTCACAATATATAAACACTGCAATTCCTCGTTCTCAGATTTCACCGAAAAAAATCCAATTCTGATGCGTTGTCGTCGTTTCGTTGTTGCTGTGGAGGCGTTCTGAGGCACTGCGCGTCTTTTGGTAAATGCAGGCACCTTTTTACACAAATCACCGACCGAAATATCACTATAGGGCAGACAGTCAAACCCGAAGACGAATCCACGATTGACGACGAAAAACGACGCGAAGAAGATACAAAATGACGACAATTCCGTCGATTGGTGGTGGTCCGTCGTCCGCTGTGTACAATTTGCTACTGGCTGGCTGGACGATCGATGTCACGTAAAAAACCCCACAAACAGCACGCGCGCGTGTGTGTGTGTGTGTGTGCAGTGTGTCGACGAATGACAACGCTGACAGAGAGATCAGACGCGAGCGCAACGAGAACGAACGAGCATCTCTACTCCTCATCACCGACTGCCGACGACGACGACGCGTAAACGATCTGTGCTCTGTGCTGCTCGTCTGTGTGTGTATGTGTATGCGTGCGTGTTCGCTCGCTACTGCTGACTGGGTATAACTGTCGTCGTCGCCGCGCCGCGTGTATATCTGTTCGCTTGTATGCGTGCGTGAGCCGGTCTCGGCGTGTGTTTATATGCTTGTGTAAACACACATCGCGCAGCACAGACTGTGTTTGCTCGTATGAAAATGATACGCCCGGAAAATCACTGCTACACACGCACGCATACAAACACATACACAAGGCGAGGAGCGCGACGAGGTCTCTCGCACGAGCGCATACACACGCTCATACACATACAATTCAATGTTACTCTCTTGCCAGAATTCCGTAGTCCGTCGTATGTACTAGAGCCCTATAAACACACTCACATACACACGAAAGCAGCCTGCCAGAGCGCGTACAAACAGATTGTCTGTCGGCAGCCGCCGCCGAATGTATCTGCTTTGCGCTATCTCATCAGTGTGTACGCTTTGTGAACCACCGGTGCTCTCTGCGGCTGCAAACCGAATCAGGGGAAGGTATGGAGAGAGAGAGAGAGAGCGCAGCAACCCCTGCGCCGAAGGACACTCTCGCGCACGATCTAGTACCTCGCTCAATCAATCGCTCACGAGTTTGCAGCAAACATGTATGCGAAGCGAGACTGAATAAAAAGGAGGAGCAAATGGGCGGGATTCTGTGACGCGTCGACAACACGGCGTCCTTTGTGCGTGCGTTCGTGTGTGTGTGTGTGTGTGTGAGCGTATAGAAAGGGAGATTGCGTCTGTATGTGTGTGTGTGTGTGCGCAGCGCGGATACATATAATAATATCTTTTGTGTGTGCTGGATGCGCGATGGACCCGGGGAGAGCATCGCTGGGCGCATCACGAGGCAAAGTTG
>CAXHKQ010000090.1:0-13114 GCA_964017145.1 Agrocybe praecox
CGCGTTCCGGGGCTGTTTTGCATCGAGCCGCGAGCGGCCTGATCGCTTTAACACGTAATTCTGCACGGTTCACAAATGAGTGTATGTGTGTCGGTTGTCGGTCGCATGTGTGTTTTGGGCGCTCGCGCTTGCGCTTGCGTCGGTAATAAAACGATCACAGCCTGTCGCGGCGTTGTCGTTTTTAATCGAAACATTGTTTTAAATGGAAATCGCACGTGTGCTTGCGTGTCGGGCTAGCGCACGCATAGCTGAATTGGACATGCAATGCGGCAGCAGCCAACAGGCTCAGTCGAAGCTTTGCGCGGTGTGCGAGCAGCTGTGAAATTGTGATTGGACAAGCATGACGCTGGCTGCTCGCTGCTGCTGGCGATAGTGGTGAAACCAAGCGCGCGTTATGGTCGAAGTGAAAACCAACCAGAAGGCACTTGGTTGACTAATTCGGTGTGCGCTCGGCTTGGCTGAGCTTGTGCTGTTATGAATTGCTAATTGACCTAGCAATTATAACATTTCTTGTGTGCGCGGCGCCGCCGCCAGCAGCAACTCTCGAATCGCGGAACGCAATCAAACTGCGCGCACTCGGCGGAAATGTGCTCGCTTGCATACTTGCTGGGGTTTTGTGAGCGCTAGTGTACGGGTACGGTGTGAGCGAGTACGCATGCGTGTGTTGTGTGTACGCTGTTTGTCGGGTTGGCATGCATGAGCAGAGTGGCGCAGTGGAAGCGTGCTGGGCCCATAACCCAGAGGTCCGTGGATCGAAACCATGCTCTGCTAGATGTTTTTTTGTGACTTTTTTTTTCGGTGGCATTCAATTTTGGCTAGGATTAAAACGTATGATGTTTGCATAGATTTGTTTGTTTAAACGCACTATTCTGCACCAAGAGATAAATCGAATCCAGGTTGATCTACAGTCTATCTCAAAAGATTTCGGACACTGGTATTTTAGGGGTTCTTGTCCAGTGCCGACGTTTTCTATATATTTTAATGAATAACTTTTGTTCATTCCATAATTACTCGACTTACTATCGAGTTTGAGAATTGTAGAGACCATAGGGTGGACACGCGGAGCCGTACCGTTTTGGAAATCACGACCCAAAAAATTCAACATATCCAATGAACTTTTTTTTTTGTGATGAGGTTTTGTACGTGTATTTATTTTCATTGCCAATCATTCATGGAGAGGATGATTTTATTTCACTTCCCTTCATATACAAAATATTAGCGTTCCGGCGTCGGTTTAAGTTTAAGTGACGTAACATTTCACAGGGATGACTTAGAAATGTGCAAGTATACTCTAATGATTGGTAATGAAATTTGGCACAAAACCTTATCACTAAAAAAATGAAAAAAATCGCTTTCGACTTTTTTTTATTTTTTTTAATTTTTGGTCGTGTGTTTAGGAAACGGAACGGCTCCGCGCGTCCACTCTATGGTCTCTACAATGCTCAAACTTGACAGAAAATTTTGTACTTACTTAGTGAATGAACAAAACTCAATCATCATAATATCTAGAAATCGTCGTCTCTGTCCAAGAACCCCTGAAATACAGGTATCTGAACTCTTTTTTATAGACTGTACTGTACGCTTGATGCAAGGTTGAAACACGCCATAAATTCGCAACTACTTCGAAGTCCTTTAATTTCGTTGTAATGAGATTATGCGATAGAAAATGTGAACCTTTGATAGATTGCAAAGTTCGGAATCATTAACAAAAAATTAGCAAAAAAGATCTCTCCAGCGGGGAATCGAACCCCGGTCTCCCGCGTGACAGGCGGGGATACTTACCACTATACTACTGAAGACTTATATTCATGCCAAACAATATTCATTCTAGATACAAGCAGTGGTTACGCAAAACGCTTCAAACATGCCGCCGTTCGCGCACACACCCCCAAATCCGATGAATAATCGTTCGCAATTCATATGTCATACTAATCGAAAAGCATCAGCATTAGACATACAGACACAAATGCCGCGCGATCCACCAACACACGAGATATGATATATTCCACACATCGCACAGCATCCGCGGCGCGTCGCGTCGAGAGGGGCGTGTGCGATTTGCACACTCGATGTGTGTCGACTGTTACTGTCGGGTGAGCATCCCACGCACGCACTCGCACGACACCTTCCCATTATAATTATAATGATTAAAATGCCGCGCATGCGCGCGCGACAATTCGTTCAAGAACGCTGCACGTTCGCACGCTGCGGCAATGAACAGCGAGCTACAAATTATGCAGAGCAAAACGGCCGGTGGACAACGAGATTTGAACGAGAGAAGAAAAAACGTGTGCCGCCTCAAGCTGAACGAAAAAAAAACAACCGACTGACACATTCATTACACGGTATATTACACGCGTGTGCAGGTCGCGCACAGGTGACATGCGAACAAGTGCGCGCGCACATCGATTGTGTTTGTGCGGGCGCATGTCAAAGACACACATCATTCACCGCATTTACTAAATCTGTCGATGATGCCAGCTCAGACACACAGACGCATACGCTCCTACACACAGCACCCAGTCTATCAGAAATTCATATCGAGGCGGCGGCATCTGTATATTCATCACAGTTCGCCATAAATCACCCGACAAATTGAACGCTAATATGAATATATCGTTTAATAATGTACTCCTCGTTGCGAGTATACTAGGTGGTATAGAGATAACGCATCGCAAATCGCATTTGTGCAGGTTGTGCGCATGCGATCGATGTGTCTGATAATATTCGCGGCTTCATCTTATTATGTTCGTCATCTTTGTAATTGGAACATACTGGGATTACTTTGAACTTCTATGAAGTATTTGGAATACAAATTATAAATGAAATAACTACGTAGACACATGAAATTGTAAATATAGGGTAAAGTCGGGCAAGTTTTGCCTCGGCCATTTTAGGCCTTTAAAATTAAGATATTCTTCTGAATTTAGAATATTGTGTGCATTTCATAGAACGACTCCTACCAATATAGATTCCGTTCCAATAGGGCCTTGGATACAAAAGTTATAGTCCTATACATTTGTTGGTGTGTTAGCTACGACAAATCATCTCCTATTGATGTGCTAGGAATCACAAACGCTTGCTGTAAAAAAAATCGAATGATGGGCTTCGAAGCGAAATTTATCTGTAAACCCGAATCTATTTTTGTTTCACCGTTTACATGAACATTATCGTCTCTATCTCTAACTAATACATGGGGGGCAGATTTTGCCTGGCCTCCTTATGTTGTATTCATCCGATTTTGTTGGAAAACAAATTATTAAAATATGTTTATACAATGTTTAAAACACAGTGTAATAAATGTTATCCGGAAAAGACCTCAGAGATGAACACATTTGCTGTGATATATCCTATTTTCATATGAACAATTTCTATCACAATTTATTGCACACGCGAAACCAGATTATAGAGACCATGTTGATATTTCTTGGTTTCTAACGATATTGTTCTTTTGAATGAGAATAAAAGGAACTTATTTGTTATTTTTCGACTCTGAATTGAAATCGACTGGAGGCAAAACTTACCCCCCATTATTCAAATCGTCGAAAAAATATGCTCTTGGTTTTTGGAATAAGCTTGAAGCGTAGACCCGATACGGAGCAATACTGTTCAGCAAAATTATAACCAGATAAATGGTTTATCGATTACATTTTACCATTTCGAAATTGATTAAAAATTACAGACGCGGTAGCTCGTCAAACTTTTTAGGCAAAACTTGCCCACCTTACAAACTGGTCGTAAATAATTGTATTCGGCCTAAAAACTGCTGACCTATTGGTCTTCATATAAATTAGAGCAGTGCAAGTGTGGAAGATGAGGGCATGCCATTTGCATATTTCTTCCACGTTCATCATTCATTGTGATAAAATTAGAGTTGTTATAAATTATAACATCTTCGATTCTATCAGAATCAATCTGAAGCGCAACGAGAAGTTTGCTTATATTTATTTGTGTTGGTTGGTTTCGTTCAAAGTAGTCCTTTCGGACCGTCAAAAATTGCCGTAGCGGACGGTATTTCACGTCCTCATGGCGGGGTATTGGTTAAAGTTTTCAACTAGCAATAATCGCACCTCGGTTAAACCTCACTGGTTACGATATCGCCGCTGCGCAAAGTTAACTTTTCCCAGCCGCTGCCGAGCCACTCCATGCGGCGGTACGCTCGCAGCGCTGGCGAATCGCAAGCGATGCGAGCGATGCTCGAATACGAGGGGCGAGTTGGTGTGCGTGCGTGTGCACGTTCGTCGGATGTTGATGTGCGCGATATGCATGCGACTGTTTGTCGTTTGTTTGTTTGGTGCGAGAGTGGAGGGAGTTTATTTTTAGTGACACAAAACATGTGCTTTTATATTCTTCCGTCTATCGCGCGCACGTATGAAATACACTCGAGTTAATTCACGAATAGTAGCACATGCGGTTTCTTGTTGGTTGAATGTGGAAATATTAGGCATTTGATTGTTTCTTCGCAAGACCTATTTCATAATTAAAATGTAGTTAAACCATTCAAATAGGAGATTTAGCAACAATTGTCAGAAGGTAAATTGCAATCATAAGTCGAGATAATGACGTTGCAAATAATTATTTGTACTTGCTGAACAGCAAAAGAGAGTTACGGGCTTATATCTACGATTATTCTGTTTTGTATTTCAAACCAATCTGTATGAAACCGTTATTATGGTGCTATCAGTTAATACAATTATTAATGATTAACACGTCGTTTGCCTATAACACCCTTGAAACCAGAGAGTAATTCGAGATGATGTCACAATCGCACGCTCGCGGTTTCGCTTATCTCGTTCGTTTACGCGCAGGTCAGTATTACTTCGTCGCGTTGACAAACCCGAAAAACCGACACGCTGATAAGACGACCGCACGACATGAGTTAGTGTTAGCAGCAGCAGCACAGCGAACAAGATGACTTGAGACGATAAACAAATTTCAATTTAGTGGGCGAAAGGGAACACTTCAATTCAACATGCACGCGCGACGAGAACCGTACACAATTTTCGACGGATGCGTGTCGACGACGTCGTCGTTGTGCCTTATCCGTTCGATCAACACATATTCAAATGGAGTCTAGTAAAATAACACACGCAAACACATGAATACACGTATTTAGCATTGGTGTGTGCTCAAGGCGTTCCGGAGGGACGTCTTGCGCGCACGGCGTCTGTAGTGTGTACACAATTGACTTTTTAATAGTTGTGTGCTCGTCCGTGTGAACAGAGCGCGCATATATCGTTCTAGGTAAACAAACAAGACGCTCGCCGCTCGCGCATCTGATCAGCTACCGGCGGCGGAGTATTATGTGTGAGATTAATTACAAAACTACAGGGCGCTAGCGACTAGCGAGTATATTCATTTCATTGTTGCGCGTGTTTCGGAAATTCGTCCGTATAATATGTAACAACTAACAACACAATATTGTTATGCACAAGGTTTTCATTACTACCCTAGCACATACTATATTTGAAACATGCTTTATTTTTAGTTTAGAGTAAAATAGCAACTGGCACATAAATTTAAAAGATACAGTTTTGTTAGGAAACCACAATTCTATAATATACATAAAAATCGTTTATGAAAAGTCTTATCTGCATCTCATGTTAGAGCAGAGCCCTTAAGTTGGACCAAAGAAACCATTAGACATAACGATTTTCGTAGATGTTTCGAATGATGAGGAAGGAGAGTAAAATAAAAGATTTCTCCCGCTACAATTTGATCGTGTTTCAAGTTAGGTTAATTGCTCATAACTTTTCTATGGATTGACTTAGAACAATGAGCGTGTACTCAAATGAAAGGTAATTGCATTGAGCACAAGTCCTCATAATTCGAAAATAATTACGAAAATCGTTGTGGGTTTTGGTATCAGGGTCAATAGTAAAGCGAGTTTTTCGTAGAAAATAAAATAGTGTTTTCTCAACAAAACTGCACAACTTCTCCTATATGCAGAAAAATATACATGTTTCAAATTGATGAACTAGACTAGTACACATGCTGGCTGCACTTACCGTCATCGGCTGATGCTGGTGATGCTGGTTACGATTGTGTATGGCAACGATCGGCATTGTGAAGATGTGTGCGTGCGAGTTTGAGATGCTGCCAGGCTGCCGCTGGCTCTCGTCGTCGTCTTCGATATTGTGTAAGATTGCGCCCACGCGCACAGTTCGCGCACAACACTCGGTGCAAAACCGCGCGATTGCGTCGCACGCGTTCGCGAATTAGTTCGCCCGCAATTGAACCGCACTTGTGTGTGTGTGTGTGAGATGTGCGCCTAGCTATAGAGCACTATTATCATGATTGAACAATTAAAACGCGTTCGGCCCGACAGCCAGGCAGGGCGCACGCGCTGTTCCCACAACACTTGGCACGTACGGCTATGCTGCACACACACACTAATAACGCTCAATGTTCACACTCGCACGAAGCATGCACACAAGCACTCCACATTCTAGCGCGAGCGCGCGCGTTTGTTTGCTGAAAAGCGAAATGAAACTTTAGCTGCGCGAAACATTCAGACTTCAGACACACGACGAATGCGCGGCAAGTGTGTGGTTCACGCACACGCGCTGTGAGCTCTGTGACACGGACACTCGACACGATGTAGGTGCGCGCTGTGTTCGCACTGTGTGTGTGTAGATCGCGTAAAGAGATTCATTGTACGCACTCACGCACGCAGAGCCCAAGCAAGCACAAGCACCAAGGTTTTGACGGAGCCTAATAATCGCCGGCACGAACTAGAACACAGTGAACACAACGTACAGTGGCGGACAGAGAATTAAGATCGTTTTTATATTTAGAACCGACGTATTCTAGGACTTTTGATGATTACATTATGCGCATTCACTGAGTAATCAACTTTATGTCAAGTTTGAGAATTGTAGAAACAATAGTGTGAGCACGCGGGGCCTTACAAAACACGAACCCAAAAATCTAAAAAGGCACAACGATTTTTGTAATTTTAATTGCGATCGATGAGGTTTTCTGTATTAATTATTTGGGTATACTTGCCCCGCTCCAAATCAATTTTAATGTTACGTTTAATGTTACGCCTTTAAAACCCGAGAAGAAACAAGAATATTTTGAATCGAGAGTGAAATAGAATTTGTGTTTTCATTTCACTCCATACAAAACCAAAATCGTGTTTCGTCTTCGAATAAGTTCTGCTAGAATACGCCGGCTCTGGCCGTGCTCCTTAATATTTATAAAAACGGTCGTAATTCTCTATCCGCCACTGTATATATATTTATGTTACTGTGCTAAGTGACGTGGCTCCAACTGCCTGTCATGTGTGAGTGTCTGTATTCTGTACGTATGTGGACTGTTTGCTATATAGGCCACGAAATGACACAAAACTGCGCGAAACCTCACCGCAAACACGTGTGTGGGACACACAGACACACATTCCGAAGGTAAACGGACGACGACTCACGAAATTAGATCCGCACAAATGAGCGGCGACGGCGGCGGCGGAGGCGGTTGCGTCATGTGGTGTGAACTCCGATACACACACACACACACATACACTCGACACTCACCGGCTAAATGAATTAAGATTTAATGTATTTTTTCCGCGCAACGCAACGCAGCACACGAAATCCGTTTGCCGTTTGCCCTTTCACGGCGCTGTAACAACCGCTCGCCGCGGTTTCGCTAGATCGTGAGTTGTTTTGACGCGGAGCCGCCGCCGCGCACACGCGGTCAAATGAACTCTGCGCGTGTAAGCGTGTGTGTTTGCGTGTCGCCCCCACGGCGTTTTGACTAGCACAGACGCGAAGGTGTGTTTTCGTGTGTGCGCGCGCAGGCATCCGCAATACCAAAACCGCTTCGGTGCAATTGCACCGCGTTTGTTGTCGTGCACGCGTGCTGCTAACAGTATGTCATCATCGCATAACACACAAACTAACATACACCATGCACACATTCACTCGACTCATTCAATTGCGGCGGTAACCGCGCCGTATTGATTTGCGCACACGTGCGCACGAACGTCGACGACGACAACAGATGCGAAAACCGCAAGCCAATACAAGCCAAGACTGTTCGCATTTGTTCTGATACATACACGGAGAAAGCCCACTAACACCTCAATTACTTTATCTTTACCTCATTTACTTGTTTATCTTTATCTAACGACTACATATTCGACAATTGGGTTCTTCAAACTTGCCCAAAACGAGGACAATTGTGAAATTGTGGGATCTTTACAGATAGGATACTTTATGAATTGATCCCAATAAATCAAAGAATAAATTATAGAAAGAGTATTCGAAAAACATGATTGTTTGAATGCATTATCGTTTGTTATCGTTTCTGCACTAGAAGAGGTAGATTTTAATTGTGGATTTATGATGTGATTCCATATTACATGAACATATCCAGATAACAATTCTAAGACGAAATCGTAGCTGTACTAATCATGATATTCAACATCTAAATGCAGGCCTTGTGAGTTACCGGTGATTGATAGAATGTTCAAATGTATAGCACTCAGGGAATCGTTGGGAACAGGATTCAAGAACTTTGGATGCATTATTACATTTATACAGCTATTCGCCTCAGAGACAGGTGCGTTGCACTTGAACACAAAGATTTTGCGTTGATTGATAAGATATTGGAAAATGATGGAATATTTGCTTTAAGGTCTCACAAATATTACTGTGAATACGATCTAAAAACGGTCATTCCAGACAAAAGTTACAGCCTCCACAATATGACATTTGTATGACTTTCTCTTGACTTTTTGTGCATAAAACGTTATTCATTATTTACATTCTTGGCCCTAGCGGCTTTTATTAAGCCTATCAGAAAACTACTTCTCACTTTGTATCCACAGATATATTCCTCACTATTGACGAAAATAATATCAAAACAATATCATCAAATATGTATTAAGACAGGCCAGAAAACAACGCTTGACTTTTTCGATCGAATGTATATGTATCAGCACAAATGCGATGAATAGGTGAACACACAATTGTGCACTGCTCGTCGCAACCACCGGCGCCGCCACCGATGCGCACACATGTAATTGATATATGAAACGGGGAAACTATGCAAACACAGGCAGGGCGGCCGAGCGCTCCTCCGCCACAGAGCAAACGCGCCCAGCACGCGTGCTTGCGTGCGCGCGCACAGATTGAAATTAATTAAATCGCTTGCGTGAATTGCTCGCTATATTCCGCTATACGCTATACAATATGTTGGCACTTTAGCACACCACAATCCGCAATGTGTGTGTGTGTTGCGCGAATGAAGAGCGCTGTCGGAGTTCGCGCAGTTAGATGGATATATGCTGTCGTTGTTACTGTGTGTTGCACGCCTCGAGTTTGTGTGATCTGCTCTGCGAGCTGCCTGCGAACTCAACACCGAACACGATCGATATTATACTTTTGTAACACGACGCCGCGCGTGTGTGTGTGTGTGTGTGTGTGTGACGCGATGGCGCCCACGATCGATTTCCAACTTTCAAGCAACTCGCGCGGCAGCCACGCGTGCGAATGTTGCTCTACTGCATCACTTGCGCACATGCACGATGCAACACACACACATAGCGGACACGCGCGCAGGAATTCTTCACACATGTGCGCGGATTTTTCTGCTGCTGCAGCCGCCCGCACACGGCAAAACAGCAGCCGCAGCAGGCACAGGCAGAGTAGCGCGAAACAAGCACATTTCGTAAGCAGCACTGACGTGTGTGTGTGTGGTAATGGCCATTAATCATATGTGATTGTGTATAATGAAAATCATATTGCTAAGTGCAATTGCGCGGCTCACGCACCCACAAACTTTATAAATACGCGCGCGCAATCGAACAAACACAGGCACACATACACACAGTCACACAAGCGAATGCATGCGGTTATGTGAACGTGCACCACACACACACATGCACACATGATACATTCACAAGCGCAGTCAAATCGGCATGCGATTTGGGGGGCTCAGACGCGCGCGCGAGAGGGCACTGACACCGATATATGCAATCACACACACACACACACGCATAGAAAGGCAATTCATTCGCGCGTTTGTGTTTACGATGGATTGCTTTGACTGTGTTCATGTGACGTCGTGTGTGCAGAGGAGAAAAGCGATGCGAAAATCCGGTCGACGCACAATTCAGGAAATGCTCACCAACACGCGCGAGACTTTACGATGATGATAACAATCACTGGAAGCGCGATCGACGGAAAAGGACTAACGGCGCGCGTGAAACCCAAAACGAACGGTAAATGTGTTTCGGGTTGACAGCGAAAACGCGAACGCGACTCGATCGCAGTGGATTTGTAACTGAACTAAAATGCCGTGAGGCGAGCGAATAGCGAACCACGTAGCGAGCGATACGAGCACAGCACAGCGAGCACGACGAGCGCGTTCGCCGACGACGACGCCGACGCTAGACAGAAACGTAAACAAGATCGAAAGTACTACCGAAGTGTGTATTTGTGTGCTAGCTAGTGTGCTGTATGTGTGTATAGTCGTGTAGTCGCGCGATGTGTATGTATGTGTATCAAAATCAAACGGTTACCAGCGCAGAGCGCACCGCACATGCGATGCGCACTGTTGCAATGTGGTTGATAATAAATATGCTCAAAATCGCATCATATGAATGAAAACATTAACATTGGAATATAGCGGGGGACGGGTCGAACTTGCGTACCCCCTCATGAACGTCGAGAATGGAAGACATTTATAACATGAGTTTGAGAATGGTATAAATAATAATAAGCCTAATTGTAATCAATAGAAAATGTCTCACGTATTTGCCTTTTTTCATCGTGAACGTTCGATGATGTATTGATTCCGGAAAAAATAAAATGTCACATTTTTTATTATTTCCTACACAGCGCGTGTTGTTTTGGAAAAAACATGTACACATGAATGCACCGTTGACGTGAGCAAGTTCGTTCCGTATTCCGCAAATGTAGGGGGGTTTAACCCGTTGTGGACATAGTTTGTTTTTTAAGACATAACTTTTGATCGATAATATTTATGAGAACATGAACATGTGTATATATCAATTAATAGAAAGCCAAGACACATGGCTACTCTTCTACTCTGTTGATAACAAAGTTATTCATCAACATTATTGAAAAAATCTTGTATTTTTAGAAAAGTAAAAAAATTTATATCTTTAAAGTTACCTATAGAATGAAAAATTCCCAGTTTCAATTCAATGAACCTGTGAAACAATTTCGGGAAACTTTGGGGAATTGGGTATTATAATACCCGTGGTATATTATTCCAACTACGTGAATCTCGAAGGCGAGCGAAAGAATGAAGAGCGATCCGCAACGTGCTATTCACCCCATTTAGCCCGACGTGATGGCACGAATGAAAATATTCTCCAGATATAGTGCATTTTTACACATGACGAATATCCTGCATGTCCCTTCACATTTTATATGAATGCACGGGCCAGTGCATCGCAAATAAAATGGCCGAACAACCGAATACGTATTGTTAATTGTTATTGTGTGTAAATCCATTATTCAGTTCTTCTTTCAATTCTTCAACGAACTCCCGCAGATTAAAAAAATATAAATATAGATAAAAAAGAGCTCAACGAATTCATGTAAGATTTCATTCTGAAATATGCCTACAGTTCGAGCAATGTACAAGAGAAAGGCCACTGGCATGGAGAGACAGGGTCTAACCATTTAAAAGTTGATAATTTTCCGAGTTGAACTGCACGGCATCAGATGAAATGACTAAAACGCCCACATATATGCAAACAAACACATGGGACAAATAGGTTTTGTGTATTGGCTATATGATTTGTATGGATTCGTTGTCCTACTCTAATTGTGGTAAAACATTTTTCGCTGATCTGCGCACGTTTTTTAAAAACCACAAACATGTTTTTTCCAAACGAGCTCCAATAAAATACGTCCATTTATATTTTCTGTAACAATATTCTTTTATTTTTTCGTAGAATTTATAAAAATAGTCTGCATAGTAGTAGATTTCGTTCTTCATGCTGTGCAAACTCTGAGACAACACAGGCATCGTATGCGACGCAAAACCACAGAAAAACCGCAGACAGGCATCGCGTTGAACATAAATGTCCCTTCTTACAACACCGCATCAAAAAACGGTCCTCAGTTTCATGCCGCATATTCCGCACTAGTGCCATCCCTTCCTCATACCAAAAATCACACACCGACGCGCTAGAATACAATTCCATCTACGCACTAATTTCGGCTTCGCCATTCACGCACTCATTTACACTTCTTATGTTTTTTTTGTGGATTTTACGTGTCTGTTATAGTCAGATCACTTGGTCGCGAAACCAAGCTCTCCGAGTCAATAAATAATTTGTTTTGTTTTTGTGTGTGTTTTTCGTGTGTGTGTTGAAGATCTAATCACGGGTGAAATGTCTGGGAATCGCGAGTGGCGAATATGAGTTGCAATAAAGTTAATACATAATACGTGTCAAATATCCGCCTCCACATATAGCCATTATTTCATTCGTGTGTTCCTCTCTAACCGCCTCGATTGTCGACGCTTCGACTGCACCAATTTTCAGCATTTTTCCTGCTCCCCTATTCCCTCCGGTTCCCTCCGTTCGTCAACCTAATTCTAGAAGCTACAAACTATTTGATAAGACTTGATAGGGTCCGCCTGGCGCTCAGACCTCGTTGCACTCGAGATAGATCTGTCGGCAGTTCTCGCCGGAGCGACCGCGTCGGCCGGCATCGTACAGGCCCTCGAACGTGGTGCCCTCGGTGGTGCGCTCCAGGATGAAGCTGGTCGCATAGCTGTGCGGAAGAGAGAGCGAACGGAACGGGTCAGAAAAAAGTGGAATGCAATCAAAACGTAATGTACATAATGTTATGTAGAGGAATCGGACGCTTTTCGTAGAGCACCCGTTGAGATGGTATTTTCCAACATATCTTCAAAATTAAAACCTTTTTATTTATCCAATTTTCCTCCACACCTTTTGTCAATACGAAGTTTTATTGTACAAATTAACGGAACTCGGCTAGGATCGAAAAACCGAAGGCATGTTTTGACATCGATTCAAAATGTGTGCTCCTACAATCGGACACTTTTTCGAGAGCCTGCGATACACGATATTAGACATATTTTGAAGATAATAAAATTGAATTAG
>CAXHKQ010000091.1:0-15719 GCA_964017145.1 Agrocybe praecox
TCCCCATGCTCGACCTTGTTGTTGTTGTCGCTGGCGCCCTCGTCTTTAATCTTGCTGTGAGCCTGAAGTTGATGATGGTGTGGGGAAAGGGTAAGGAACGCAGCACGGTTGATGGTTGAAATTGACCCAAATCGGGCAATTCCCATGCCGGTCCGTCAATAGCCGGATTGCGCTCATCGTCAAGAGCGACGATGAGGATGTATCCAGCCTTCTGAGCCGTAAGAACATGTACTTAGAAATATAGTAGTATATCTGTCAGGGCAACACTAAGACTCAGTGTGACAAGGCCACCAACAAAGACAAAGCAAGAGAGAGAGAGAGAGAGAGAGAGAGAGAGAGAGATGAAGAGAGAGAGAGACACTCAATGGTTCTAAGAGATCACACCAATGATAGTGGATATCCTAAGAGATTGAAGCTGGGGCTACAGCTACCTACATGTCCGGTATATATACCCTACAGCTATTCTAGAATATTCCTCTATGACATCATAAAGAAAGTAAAAGAATAATGTGGAATGATGTAGAATGAATGAGGCTGTGCTCATGGGAAATCAAAGTGATAAGTATCTAATCAAATGATAATCAAGAGATAATCAAAGATATAAAGCAGATAAGATATCTACACATCTACAAAAGGGAAAAATGCGAAATAGATATAGAAAAATAAGGGAAAATAGGGGAAGCCCTGACAATATCCAGTAGTAAAATACATTTTATTCTAATTTATATATGTTTTAAAAAAAATGAGGAAATGCAGGTACATATACTGCTATCTGAGCTCCTTCAAACTCGATGCATTTGTGCTTCGATGATGAATATGTGAAGGTATTAAGAAATTAGCAGTATTTTTTTTGGATAAAGGTGTTGTTGAACGACGAACTCAGTCACGATAATATTGACTATATAGATACTCTAGCTACCTGTTGAACGACGAACTAGATTTAATAATATGGTAAGTAAATAATAATAGAATGATTATAATAAACTCTACGAACCTCAGTCACGATGATATTGACTGAGGAACGCAGTGTATGTGTAGTGAATGATGATGAGGGAAAAATTAAGGTTCAGACAAATAAAAAACAATAAAGAAATAGTTCCGTCGCCTCAGAAGGAAGGCAAGGAGAGGGCGACTGATGATGCACGTGGGTAATCGCGTCCTACGACGCGCGTGCTTTTGGTTGCTCGTGATGCGGCCAAAGGACTAAGCGAGTCCATATTCAACAGGTGTTTATAATAGTCTCTAGTATATATATACATATAGAAATTGATTATCCACCAATGTAAAATATGTTCAAAGACTGGATATGTTCTCAAAATATCTACAAAATCACCCCTCAAGCACAAAATTTCGCATTTTTGAATTTTAAAAACATATATTGATTGGTTTCTACATGTAAAATACAATTTAATACACTTTTACATCCTAAGTACATTTTACTTTCATGAGATCTTTCTCAGATCTTGCTCATTGACGCCAACAACGATGAGTTTGAACGTTGAAAGGGGCGTGAGAAGTTCCCATATATGGAAACTTCAACCACTTTCAATGTTCGTCGCCTCATACCATCACCACCACCATCTCCAACAACGCCATTCATCCCCATCCCTATGCCCATTCTCAATGCCACACTGAACGCCTGCACAAGCGAAACCCGCGACCACGACGAACAGGCCTACAAGCACGATCCGCCTCAGTGACGATCATGGACAGCGCAAACACGCCCAGGGCGAACAGCGATGACGATGACGCAGGATATTGGGTGTGGATTCAAGGGCGAGAGGAGCGATATGAGACGATATGGGTATGCAGGGAGGAAACGAGCGGGTGAGCAGACGAGGAAACCACTGGCGTGATGCGTCGACGTGAGCACGACGACAGCTGGTGGCCGTGGTCAGTCACGACCTGTACCAAACACTGCTGTGGGAGGGTGGCCCCAGTCGCTCACCTGCTATGTACCTCTCGCTAGCAGTGCCTTCACCGACTTCCAACAAACAACATCATGTATGCTCTCCTTGTTGGTTCTTTTTCTTTTTAGGGCATTATTTCTCTTTTTTTCTTCTTTTTTTTTGCCTTCATTTGTATGTAGATGTATTCTACATTTTATTTTATTTACATCATATGTTTTGTAATCAAATGTGCTGTTGTAAGAGATGAAAACAAACAAAAATGACGAAAATGGCAATTAATTCCCAAAACAGAAGGCATCGCTTGAATATGTCATCTAATCTCGATCTAATCAGACCGGAAAATGTATTCCGAATATCCGGAGTGCATGCTATATCAAAAATAGACTGCGCGCTCATGCTAAAATTAGATTTATCAATAAATTCAACATTATTCGACTACATCCAAACGCATCCACCCCTCCCCTCCTCCCAATAGGCGTGCATAGTGTTCCATAAATCATTATTAATATATTTAATTTTATTGGCAAAGTTTCCTGCCCCCAAACGACCCTGAACCCATTGAAATAGCAATCCAGACACCCAAGAAGGCTATTTCGTGCGTTTGGCAGCGTGTTTGGTCATGTTTACCAGTGCCCGCCCTCCCTACAAGCTTACCCCCCCTGCTCCCGCCCTCCTATGCGGCTGCTCGGCTTCTAAAACACCTATGCCCGCCTCCCCAAGTCATTTCCCACCCATATATGCCTGCCCTGGCACCTAAAACCCTCGAAAAAAAGACTTTCCCAAAAGGGAAGATAGGCAACTGCCCACATGCATTTATAAGCCATTTAGGCAACTGCCTGTTATTCATTAATAATATTAGCAGCTATGGCTGCGGCACATGTCATTCCTCCCTCCCGCCCTTCCTCCTTCCTTTTTGCTTATTATTCCATAACGAGCGGTGCACGGGAATACTTCCCCTAAATGACCGCCATAAATGGAATAATGATGAGTTGAACACGCTGGATGCATGTCAATGCGATGACGATGACGGGGGAAAGCAGGAAGGCAGAGATCAAGTCAAGGGAATGAAAGTATGATAAAAAGGCACAAAAGGGTGCAGAAAAAGTTATTGATAGAAGGAAGGAACATACAGTACAAAAAGAGAAGGGATGGAATGAGGATGGAAAGAATGAAGTTAAGAGGTAATGGCATGAATCTGCATACATATTGAGCATCAGTACATAGTTGGTGAATGATGCACAAATATCACCACAATTACCTTTTTTAATCATCTCATGCAGCATGGAAATCATCATCCAACCCAGTCCCGACTCGATGAAGGTAAGTAATTATTGCTCGACGTGCTTGATGACTGAGTTTGGGGAACATCATTGACATTTTTGCAAAACATTTAGTTCTGCAGAGATCAACAAGTACAGGAAACCTGGCTGCCAGAGGAAGTAGTTGAAGAAGATTTATTAGAATTTCCCCGTATTTGTCCCATAACTGTTCAGAGTCTGGTTTAAATAATCTGAGCTTCCGTTGTGTCGATTCCTGGATGAATTGCAGTGGGAAGATGTACCCTGCACTCACCAACCGTTTGATGTATGGTTCAACTGGTATCAATTTCCATTGTGTTGATTCCTGGACAGATTGCACTGGGAAGATCTTCTGTACATCCACCCGAGTGATGAGCTTTGCATACAGAATTAAATGGACAGATTGTTGGTTGCGGCTGAAGTATTTACCAGCAAGAACAAGTTTGTTTGGCAGGTAATGTGATGATGCTTGCCTGTGCCACTTCCAGGGACGTGTTTGTCGCTTTTTCCTGTCAATCCAACGTAATTGAAGGTGTGATTCAGCCTCTTGGTTTGTAAGTGAGGCATCAACCAAAAAGGCAAGACAATGGACTGCTGCTTTGGATATTATGAGTGATTTTTCCTCATCACTGAGAGGGATCAAGAATGTGTCACTAAAGTGAACGTGACCAAAGGCGCATCCTAGACCTTTTAATGAAGATAAAACTGGACCTATTACATGAAGCTGGCGTGCAGAAAAGAGGTGATGCAACTCCCAATCATTGCTGCATCGGTTATGAAGTTCAAAGAGGCTCAAGTTGTAAAATTCTAAAGCATGATTGCGATAGATGCCTGCTGCAAGATGCCCATCTGCATCCTAAAGAAAAAAAGCCATGTAAATATTAGTGTCCTGTACAAATCAATATGTAAGGGTTCTTACAAGATCAAACATGATTTTGAACAGTGTGGAAAGAAATAGAGTTGCCACATATTCCCGACCCTGCTGTTGAAAAAGACTTTTGCAGTAAGATTCCATTGGGAAATTGTACACAGCATTGAAAAATGCTGCATAGGTAGGCTCCCACCAATCACACCTAGATATTGTAACATAAGTAAGAGGCTCTAATATATCGGAGTTCTCTGGTTCAGACGGGCATCGTGTGCCGGGACATCCCTCTAGCAGTGGTATATAGTCAGAATGAGAGTATCCCTTCAAAAGGATCAAAGTTCTGACCTGAGAATATCTCAATTAATCGAACAAGATGTCCCGCATGCGTCTCTGCTCGGTTTTTCAAAAGGTCCTTTGACCGGTGTGCATCAAATAGAAAGTCTCCGAAGGACTTGTGAAGCAGAACTGCCTCTTGGAAAATTAAATCTTTGTCAGGTCCCATCTGTACGATGGCTGTAAGATCGGACAACACAAGTTCTGCTGTCCCATCTTTGAGATTGAGATATACATCAATAGTTGATGGAGTGATCCTATCATATAAGGCAAGGAATGCCATTATATCCACAGAGAGCGATGAATTTTGTGTGGTATTCAATAGGTGGGTATAAAGAGCATCAAGTTCGGAGAAGGGCAAGTTTTTGAAAGGAGGGCAGAGGCCAAGCACAGCATCCAGACCCTGATGAGGCCGATGGCGGGGTGAATTCAAGTATTCGATTACTGTCGTTGCATAGACAAATTGACCTGAGGACTTGTCAATGAGCTCTTCAATTTGGTCTGCAGTAGGCCAGCGATGAGGTATGGAAGCCTTGAATATGTGTTTTTTACGAAGCTTGGTAAATTTATCACAGAGGTAGTGCCAAATATCATTATCCGGACGGTACTCGTCCCCGAGGAAGATTTTGAAAAGTGTCGAATTTATCTCTTCCCCACTGAAGGAGCTGGATATGTTGCTTTCCGGACGGCTCAACACAAGAATACGAATTGGGATGGAGGAAATGGTGACGATATGATGTAAGGTCTCCAATATATCTTGTTGGCTCGCAAGGTCCACACACTCGTCCAGACCATCCAGGACAATCAGCCTTGGTGCGCGTTCAGGTGATTTGGCATAATTTGCCAGTAAAGGGTCCATGACAAGCGACATGAACTGCGTCCGCAGAGAACGGGTGAAAATCAGCGGATCGAAGTCGACGAACTCGGAGACAAGCCTGCGTATATGTGGGCTTAAAGCACAGATCTGATACGAGATTGTTGCTGCAAGAGATTTCGAGTGGTTCCGTGTGGGATCGTTAGCGCCAAAGAAGAAACTGGCGAGCAGCGTTCCCTCCTTGGCGCAGCGCTCACATACGCTTCTCCCGATCGCGGATTTCCCAGCTCCTGCGGCTCCAGTTACCCATGTGATGAATTTATCGCGAGTATGCTCGTCCGATCCTGCTACCCAGTTCACAAGAGTTTGGATGATTGCGACCCTCGTGCCTGGGTGACATTTCGGAGGATCAACAATATGCCCAGAGTCGTGATGAGCATTGGGTGCGGCAGCAGCAGCCAAACGATCAAATCCACCTGAAAGTAATATCGCATGTAAAGGATGTGTGCACTCTATGGTAAGGCGTACGTACTTCTTTCCCTGGTGTGAATATGTGTGGTGTTGTAAAACGATCCTCCAGTTATGATGCCCTTCGACCACGGAAAGAGAGATCCAGCAGACGGTGGTATATCAGACATGTTTGCGAGACAAGTTGACGTTGAGGGAGGATAAAAAACAGGGTCAAGTAGCAGGTCAAGGGCAATCGTCGTCCTTCACAGCTTCACCGTGGCGCATAGCATCATGGACGACACCCTTTGCCCAAGTTTAAATTTATACAAAGCATGGTATATTTATGTCCCTCACAGCCTCACGGCAAATCACATCACCAACAACACCCCTTTCCCCAACGTTCAAAGCACGGTATATTTGACTCCCTCACAGCCGCACATGCAAAGCAATCACATCGTCAACGTAATGTTATTAGGGCTGCGCACCGTTACCGTAGGCTACGGCATACGGGTGCTACGGTTCGGCTTCCGTAGCCGTATCGTGAACGCAAAATAATTAGACGATACGGTACGGCTACGGTACGGTTCCGGACCCGTATTAACCATCAAATGACGGCCGAATCGGCCGTATACGGCTGAGTTTTAAAAACGCGTAAAACTGGTCAGTACCACCTGAATAGGGTTCAACATCAACAGCACAGTCGAGTTCAACTTTCCTTACAATTCCCCAATCATTCCTCGCCGCACTTGGCATATTGAGCTACATTCGGCCTAGCGTACACGAACCGCCGAACATCTAGTATCTATCTGGGCTCTGGCTAGTCATGTATTCCTTCTATCATCTATGTTATGTATGTATCTTCAAAATTGAAGTCTTTTTTGCTTTCGTGCAACATAATTCTGGGTGGGCACCGGACAGTCAATCCATGTACCTCGCACCTTGTTCAGCCGGTTTTTTCATCCCATTGTGATCTTTCAATTTCATAAGATATACCCCCTTGATGGGCCATTGATAATAAATTATTTACAATGCTGTCGTGATCATGGCGTTAATAGGATTAAATGTGAGTTGGCATCTGATTAATTTCTCTCTTTAAAAGGACTTTTCTCACATTTTTAATAGATTGTCATTTATCAAGCTACAACAGGCAATGACGTCTCATTCTTTTCCTGAACCCAATGTGTCTCAGCTGGAGAAACCTGCTTCAGCCGACGATTTTCAGTTCTATCATTTCGAAACTGACGATGTGCCGATGAACGTCATCCCACCTCCCAAAGGTACATATTTTATCTTTTTAAGCAAGATAACGGTTAACCCTGCATGCTGCAGAGCCTCGACGTAGTACACGTCAGTCAGCAAACCACATGCACGACATTTTAGATGCCGAAAAACGCGATGACAATGGTATCCTTAGCAAGCAGTATACCACTCGTCCCGTTGGTCGTCCTCATGCAAAAAAATCTCGCCCACTTCCGCCCGTTGGAAGTAGCTTGCAAGTTTCGGAAAGCGATGGCGACGACACAGAGTTTGACGGTGACGCAGGCTCTGCCATTTCCATGGACAACTCGAGTGATGATGACGAGCCGACCATCGAGCTCACCAATGAGGAGGTTAGTTTTGATGCGCGTTGATCATAATCTTTATCTGACATATATTATAGCTTGCAGATATTCTTCCATCAAAATCAGCTCCTACGACTGGCCGAGGGTCAGGAAAACGCAAACGACGCGTAGAGATTGAAGAAGTTGAAGATGAGGACAGCTCAAGTCGAATTTCGACACGAAATCAACCCCCGCTAGGTGATGCTATACTCGAGGAGATTCCCTCGAGTGCGCCAAAGAAGCGTAAGGAGGTAAGCATATCTTGGTCAGCTCGATGATGTCTCCATAACATGATTCTTCTGCGTAGACTGTAAAAAAGAAGAATCCGGTGCATTTCTTCTATCGTGAAGTTGACCGTGGCGCCGATGGACGATTAGGAGACGTTGGGGATAAGCATTTCAAATGCTATCATGGCAATGGGCGTATAATTACACTCACAAAGTCTGGAAAATACAATCTCACAAGTATGTTCCATGAATCTTATCGTCTAAGGGTTTAACTTACCTTTTTCAGCCCTCGTTTCGCATCTAAAAACATTCCCTCTCATGTTCAAATTATATTCAATCCTCAAAGCACGTTCTCCGAGCGAGTCCATCACTCAGGAAGAGCTTGAAATCGCACAGGGAAAGAAGGAACTTAATTCATCACAAGCCAAAACTTGGTTCAGCAATCTCGAGGCGGCATCAGAGAATATCAGGCATGCCATTGAGAGACAGGCAGAAGTAGCAGCGGTACAGTTATTTTTGGTATTCCTTTCTTACGTTTTCTCTGATCCTCGTATTAGGGCCCATGGGATCAAGAAAAATTTGAGCAGCTTCTTGCAAAATGGATCGTTGCATGTGATCAGCCATTCGATGAAGTCGACAAACCTGAATTCCGTGAATTGTTAACGTACGCACATCACCCAGCTCCCAACCTTAAAATCCCGCATCGTGATGCTATCAAGCGACGTATCATGGACATGGGCAATGACTGCATTGAAGAAACGAAGAGAATGTTCCACGAAGACGTCCCTGGGAAGATTAGTCTATCCCTTGACGCATGGACATCGAGCAATAACTATGCCTTCTTGGCTATTGTTGCTCACTACGTCAACAATTCAGATGAGCTAGGTACGAGATCCAGTCACCTCACGCCACTTTATCCATTTAATGTCCAATTTAGAGGAATTATTGATCGATTTTCGTGAACTTGAAGGAGAGCACTCTGGCGAGAATATGGCGGAAGCGGTATGGGAAACATTGACGAAGTATGGAATTCATGATAGGGTATGATCCTTCCTTTCGTGTATGGTAAAATACTAATATTAGTTCAGATTTTTGCTTTTATGTTGGACAATGCAACCAACAACGACACTATGATCAAGGGTATTCAAAGTCGTGGCAGGGCCGTGGGCATCAATATGAATGCCTCTTGGGTTCGTTTACGCTGTATGCCACACACGGTTCATTTGGCTGCAGTTAAGGTATGTCTTGTATCTGTTGTATATATTTTTATTTTTTGACTGAGTATACATTTACGATCTCAAGCTCTTGGAGGCTATCGGAGCTATGTCAAAAGATGAGAGCAAAAAAGCTACGTCGCGTCGTGGAAATTATCAAGACTCAGCAACAGCGCGGCTTTCCCGTACATACGATGACGATGCTTTAGGCTTGGAAGATGCTGAGGATCTCGAGCAACCTATTCTCGAACCTGACAATAGCACAAATATTCTTTCTGCTATTGACAAAGTACGTGTTTGTGTATCACATTTACGTTTTAAACATATTGATTATTTTTAGCTGCGTAAAATTGTTCGCGCAATGCGATCTAGTCCACAGCGTAAGCAAGCATGGAAAAACCAGCTTGAAGCGACTTTCCGAGGGGACAACGGTCAAGATCGACGAAAAGCACTCATGTTAATTCTTGATGTTCGTACACGCTGGTCTTCAACGCACCAGATGCTACGTAAGTGATTCTTAGTGAATTGATATCCCTTAGATCTATCTAACAAAGGTGTAGGCCGAGCCCTCGATTTTTCCGCTGAAATTGATGCATTTACTGGCAGTAACCGTGACCTACGTGGACTTGAACTTGACGAAAAAGACTGGGAAGCCATTTCACTTGTTGCGGCATGGCTGAAAGCTTTCAGATCCGCCACAACAGAGATGTCGACAACCAAACGGCCAATGTTATCATCAGTTCACGCTATCTTCCGTGGCCTGCAAGATCATGTCAAGGAGATTCTGCGAGAACTACCAGATTACGCAAATCCAGTTCTTAAACAAGGCTTAGTCGCTGCGCATCAAAAACTCAGCGAATACTACTATCGATCAGACGAGTCCCCATATTATACATGGGCTGCAAGTAAGTGTTAATCTTTGCGTTTTGAATGTAGGCTTATATTTCAACAGTTTTAGATCCTCGTATTATGTATGAGGGTCTCTCGGATGATTTTCAATCTGAGCCTGATCTCTACACCCACCTTCAATCCTCGAAGGAAAGCTTAGAGAAGTTTTATAACACTCATTACGCCCATAAAGCCCAGCCATTAACCTCAAGCAGTCGCACTGCATCAACTTCATCTCTTATGTCGACTAACAGCTCACCTCAGAAGGTTGATTTCACCTCTCGGTACCACCGAAAAACCCGTGTCTCAGTAAACGAGCTCGAAGAATACTTCAAGCTCACGCCTGAGGACTTCAAGTCGTGCGATCCTCTTTATTGGTGGCGCGGACGTCGATCCCAGTTTCCCAACTTGTACCGTTTGGTTCGGGACATTTTTTCTATCCCTGGTAAGTTTTATTGTTGCCGTTTATCATTGTGTCGAACTTGTTACTCAAGTATCATTTTTCAGGATCTGCTGTCGCAGTCGAGCGCGTTTTCTCGGGCGGTCGAGATACAATATCTTTGAGGCGTGCTAGTTTGCGTCCCGAAACTATTCAAATCTTGATGTTGGTAAAACAACGTCTGCACCATGCTCGGGTTGCATTTTCTAAAGAGGATAGGTAATATTATATAGTGATAGCTACATTTATATCATAGATTTGTTTTTTATTGCTTACAATTTCGCTTACAATTGCCGTACCCGTATATTCACGGTGTACGGCCGTATTTATTGCCGAACCGTATCGTGGAGGAGGAAAATTATATTATACGGTCACGGTTACGGGTGCACCGTACCCGTATATGTACCGTATAGTATATGGCCGTATACCGTTACGGTTCGGTGCGCAGCCCTAAATGTTATATTTAGTCAATCTAATATAATCTAATTATGTACTAAGTACGACTTAGAACGGACGCGCAGGTAAAATATCGAGACAAAATTGATGTTGTCAGTACGACATTAAAGGTATCCCATGAAACCGTGAACATTGGACATCAGAAAACTACGACCTGCAAGTCCACCTCCGGAACCGCGAAGAAAAAAGCTTCAAATCTCTATATATTTAGTCCATCGCTTCCCCTTCTTGAACGATTGAGTTAATCGCATTCGTTGTCACCTTTAAATAGGACAAAGACGGGCGGCGGGGTAGAAGGTGACAAAAAAGACAGGAGAGAGGAGGGAACGCGTGCGCAAAGTAATCCGAGTATTATGATACAATAACACCTGAGAAAAATGACCAACACGAGAGAGATTCTTCGACGTACGTCGGCCTAAAATCATTCAACGTTCAGCCTAACGTTTACCGTTCCTATGCGAATCCCAGCGAGAGATCTGAGGCTTGATGACTCATAACGGCAACAGGCCGTAGAGGGCGGGAGGAAGCTCGCTAGAGGCGTCGAAAGACGAGATGTAAGAAAGGAAGAGACCAGGAAATTTGAGAGACGGGAAATAAGTGATTGGACTGAATTGGTATCACGGCGGGCGCCGACACCTGTATACCGGAAATACAGTCTAATATATACTGGTCGCGTGTATATATTGACCTGTATTTCCAAGATACAGGTGTCGGCCATACTATATATGGGAAGCCCGAAACCTGTATCTACGACATACAGGTTAATAAATACACGCGACCTATATTTATTAACCTGTTTCTCGGAGAAACAGGCATTGGCGCCTGCCGTGTATGGTTGAGAAGAGGAAGAGGAGGGGAAAGACCGAACCAAATCCAATGGGACGGATGGAATAAATATAACAGGCAAAAGTCCCATCCGAATATCAACGCGAAACATCTGGAGTTTGATGCAAATTTGGTGAGTGAAGAAGACGACAGCCCACAAAGGGAGTGAGGAGGCAGACAAACTTTTCAGCAATCGTTAAACGTCGAAGCTTCCACGCATATGCGAAGCTTCACGACAGAGATCCTGCAAGAGAAGAAAGGAGGGGGGAATAGCGATTGATCCCGCGAGAAACCTGCGTGATTGAATTAAAAATGAAGGGACAGAGAATAAAAGGCAGCGATGGGAAGAAAAAACATTCGCATGGTCACGAAAGGCGAGTAGGAGGAGGAGAAGAGAAAATGAATCGAACGGAACGGAATTGAAGGGAGAGCACATATGAGAAGAGAGGGAGAACAGAGGAAAGGGTATGACAGACAGAATAAAAGCGAAAAGAACGGAGCGAGAATGAAAGAATGAAGCTGAGAGGCAAGCGCGTAAGAGACGCGAAGCCAGGGAAAACCTGGGAAAACGAATGAGAAGGAATTCGTCGGAGGGGGCTGGGGGAGAAAATGAGGCATGAATACATGGGGCCAGGATGTGTTCGGGCGGCCAAGAGTAATATATTGAAGGTGCAGTTCGCGTGGGCGGGACGAGAGGAAGGCTACCCAGACGATAAAGACGATAGGAGCCAGGTCAGGAGCGTGACAACACAGGGGGACGAGCGGACATTGCAATACTGACCAGAGACGGGACGAGAGTGAGAGCGACAGTAATGCCCAGCAGAAGAGACGATACATACGTCCAAAAGACCGTTCACAACAGACGGAGAGCGAGCAGGGAGCCTAACATGGAGGAAGTTCAAAGGGACAATCCGACACGAAAAGACGACATAAGCAATACTTGAAATCGACAGCTCATGGATATAAACCTATGACTGCCCCGAAATGCGACGAATTGAAAGTACAAAGGACGGACGTGAGTGAACGATGGACGAACACAAATATCGGAGGACCAACGCGTTTTGATCCGAACCCTAACCCGACCTGCCGTCGCGTATGTTCGTCGTATTAATTTTGTCCTTCCTCTCCCACGAATGTTTCCCAACACTTTTCTTCAAGTTTCGTCCTTCGGAGTATTTGTCATTGCATTGTAATGTAATGGAAGAGTTGCTGAACGGGGGATTCGTGTTTCTCATGTCCTTGCCTCTCCCTCTCCCATCTCTGCCTCTCTTTCGCTTTCTCCGTCGCTCAAACCCTCTGTCTCATGAGCACATTTCTTAGTAGTGTTTTTCTCTATTGACCATTCACTCCCTTCACTCCCTGTTGGTCGCTCACCCACCTACAGTAAAATACATACTCGAAATACGGTGTCAATCGCAAATGTGCTCGCAGTCAACTGTCATGCACCTTCCAGCATCTCTCCTTCCGTCTCTTGAGCTGTCGTTACCACCTCTTCACCTGAAGTACTGGGATGACCACATGAAACGAATGGCCGAAACAGAATGGAATGGCATGGAAGAGCGACTTACGGCGTGGTGTGTCTGTGGTTTTGCGAACTCGGTGCGTCTTCTTGCTCATCGTTCGTTCTGATTCTGCCGTTAGTCACCACCACCACTCTCCCTTGACTCTCCCAGTAAGTTCGTCCTTGCTTATTGATATTCTCCGCAATTGATTATTCCCTTCTCTCTCTTCTATTGCTCACTTCGAGCTCCATCGTGAGCTCCCTTCTCTCGCACACCCTCCGCCACTCTCGCATTATTGACAACCTAATAATCTGTACGAATAGAGCAATGAGACATAGGCGCGGTGGATTGGATTGACGCGATGCCTTCGTTTTATCAGAACATCGCTGGTCAAATCCCTCTCGATCGCGTTACTTCGCACGTTAGTTCTCTTCGCCTCATCGTTCTCTCTTCTTTTCTCCCTCTCCCTTTATTTTTCGGACGCCCTCGTGCCTTGCTATCCCTTGCCCCCATCATGACGCATCTCTCAGTACCATCTTCCAGCTTTTGTCATCCCGTCCTCCCTCACATTTTTGCTCCCTCTTCTTTCCGCGTTATTCTTCCCTTGCTCCTCTCTTTTTTTGATTTATTGACCTCCCCTCTCTTACCGGTTCTTCGTAATTTTTTGACAGCCCAGACACAGCAACGGCAACTGATACACCACAGGACCAACAACGTCCATCACACGGAAAACACGAAAACACTAACACGCAAATGTAAGCATGCGAATACGAAAAAATATATACGGGGTGTTCACTGTATGTATGGTTTGATAATAATACTAGGATTGAAAACTAACCACCACCGCCAAAATGACAAAGGACCTGAGCGAGGCGGAGCTCGGACGCGCAACGATTGAGGAACATTGAGGGATGGATGAATCAATCAACCAGTATCGTAAGACGACAGTGGCAATAACCTGCCTTCTTGGTTCTAAAACCCATCTTCGCCTATCATTTAAGTCTCAGGTGTCGTATCTCCTCTGATATCGCCCATGTTTTCCTATCTAATTTTTCTCGGTCTCAGATCTCGTCTGCGGTCGTTGACTGCTTATCGATTTTTGATGAGATTACTACCATGAACGCAAGAGCGAAGAGAAATAACGCTGGCGACCGACATACGCGAACGACAAATGCTTAGGAAAGCAAAGACGGAATATGGACGTGCGCCAGTGGCAGAGGGGGTACCGAGAAGCAGAGAGCAACGGAGAAAGGCAGACTTGAACAAGAGAGGGATGAAGAGGTGGCTTTGATAAAATGAAGGTACCAGAGAAGTAACGAACGTACGGCAAAAACGATTGATCGAGGTCAGTCTAGAGGGTCAAGTCAAGAGAAATGTTCGGAAGACCAACGCTTCAGAGACCAGCTCAGCAAACCAGGAGAAGTGGGGCAGAGACACAAACAGGAGCGCTCGAGAATAGAACATCGCTACTTCACTTCAGTGAACCACAGTAAGGACCTATTAGGTTGATTAATTTCTGATAAATAAACAACCTAATAGGCCCTTTAGAATGTTTTTGTAGAAACATTTTTGCACAAAACATTTCTTTTAAAACATTTTTGTCCTTTAAAATGTTTTTGCACTTTGAAACATTTTAGCATATTTTAAAACATTTTACAATATAAAACATTTCTACCCTTCTAAATAAAGACCCAAAAACATTTTTTTTAAAAGTGTGACAATGTCACTAGATCTAATCTGATGTGTGGCTATACTGTAATGTTTTATTTTACTGTGGCTATGCTTTGAATATCTTATCTGACTTGTAGCTATTTTAATAAATATCTTATCATATCTTATTCTATCCTATCCTATCCTATCCTATCCTATCATATCTTATCCTATCCTATCCTATCTTATCATATCATATCATATCTTATCTTATCATATCATATCAAATTATATCATATCTTATCATATCACATCTTATCATATCTTATTCTATCCTATCTTATCCTATCCTATCATATCTTATCCTATCTTATCCTATCTTATCCTATCTTATTCTATCCTATCTTATTTTATCCTATCTTATTCCATCTTATCATTATCTTATCATTATCTTATCTTATCTTATCAAATGTGTGTTTGGAATATCTCACATGATTAAATGCCTAAAAGGCTACATTGTCTGATTTCTCATGTTTTGGGCGCTTTTTTGCCACAAAAAAAAAGTGGATATAGGTTCTAGTGATTTATAATGATTTATAAGACCTTTAAAAATGCATAAATACAAAGAGAAAGGATGGATGCACAGAAGTGCATCTGGATAATGTTCAAAAATAATATGACTTATTTATAAATATGTCCAAAAAGCGAACTTTTGCTATACTTTTATACATCACAAGTCCCTTTGAAGACTGTTAGACTACTTCAAGAGTCTATAGATACCTTATATAGCAAGCATAGTAGGTTTAATCTCTTAAAATATGGTGAAAAAGCGGAAACATCCCAATTGGGAAATAACTTCTATATTTGGACATCAGTCAAAATCATAGCTTTCAATGCATAATTCACAGTATTCTTTGGGATATGATGAGTTCTATAGGCCCCAATATCAAAGCCAATCTGAAAATCCTGTCATATTCTGTCATATCACTCATAAACTTGTATGACTTCTATTTATGCATATTATACATCACTGCATATTGTGTTGTATATTGATCAGATTTCATGGAGTTACTATATGAAGAAAGGGACAGAAACTCATGAGAACAGTCAAAACAAGATGTATAATCAGAATGACAGTCATCTTTTATCCTTATAGCTACTTGAGTATATGATTGCTAATAACTGTGTTTGATGTAACTTGCCTATATTGCTAAGTATCTTTAGTGGATCAACTCAAACTATAT
>CAXHKQ010000092.1:0-18771 GCA_964017145.1 Agrocybe praecox
TTGTGAATTCAAATTCGATCCTTATACAAATATATGAGTAGTTCCATCAATGACAAATTATGGTAGAATTAAAATAATTTGTCTAGTATTTGGGAATGGAAGTAATACCAATACTTTAAAATCGACAATTGTTTCTTCCTATATAAACTTCTTCTTCCTACATAAAAATGCAACAGTTACGAAAAACTGATATATGGCTCAAATACACCGAATTTCTTCTATTTAATTTCTTATTATGGTACATTTGATAAGCTTATCGTATTGCTAATCACGACCTTTCTAGGTGGTAGAGAACAGAAGGAAATCATAATTAAATCGTGTTCGGATTCGGATCCAATTCAACATAGGATCAATTAATACATAAAAATGCAGCAGTTACGAATAACTGATATATGAATCAAATACACCGAATTTAATAGATTTAATTTTTTACTATGGCACTGTTGATACTGTTGATATCAACAGCGTTACCGTGCAATAAAAGTGATAATTAGTGAAGAAGGTGCAGTTGTTGCAGATTTGTAATCAGTTTGTTTAGTTTGGTAGCTTGTACTCTTGTGCATCTTTCAAGCAGTCTCATGGTAATATATTATATATGGATAGATAAAAACGTTATCCACGGGGATAGGCCAACACAAACTTAAACATGAGATATCCGCAAATGTCTGAGGCCATGTCGGAATAAACAACTTACGCCAATATCTTCGAAAGCTATACATCGAACCTTTGTTTTGCCGAATTTGTGATTAGGAGATAAAAGCACGTCAGATAAGTGTATAGAGAAGGCCGGTAATGTTGGTTGATGTCTAGGGTAACCTTTCTAGGTGGTAGAAAACGGAAGAAAATCATAATTGAATCGTGTCCTCAGAGGCCCCACCCTGTACTACTGATAACATTTGTACTTCAATTTAGTCATTCCTATTTAAATGTTGTTATTGACATCCGTATTTTCTTCGCTTCCCCTGTCTACAGACCCGTTTCCAACATCAACATCGCAAACATGGCCACCGAAGCGGCCGAGATCACGCACATCCGCGACGAGGATGTGCTGCGCAACATGTGGCATCGCACCGAGGACTTTGGCCGCAAGAAGGAGATCCGGGCGCACATGTATCGGCTGCGCGAGGAGCGGCTGCGCCAGCTGTACGAGGCGGACAACGATCTGACGACGACATCGACGCAATCGTCGCAATCGTCCCAATCGTCGGCAACGACGACGTCGACGTCGACGACGAAAGAGCGCAGCTCTGCGACTCATTCGACGACATCGATGACGGTGACGGCTAAGGCGGTCGTGGCGGCTGCAGAGCAACATGAGGTGACGGGCAAAGCGACGTCGCTGCTGGCGCCCAGTCAGGAGACGCTGTTGGCCGACCAGAGCTATCAGAGTTTCAAGACGAAGGAGGTGCGCGACTCGGAGAGTCCGACGAGGTGAGTCTTACAAATAACGATCAGAAGCCTAGGCTATGGGTAGTACAGGGTCCGGCACTCGATGTGATACATGTTCAACAGGCTGTAACTTTGGTTTGGTTAGAGATTTTTATTCAATTCAAAATATAAAATGTTTGAAAATGTTTAAATATAAAGAAACATTTTACTTTGTCTCGATATGACCACCTTTCGCATTGACTATGGCCCTTAAACGGTTGTAAAACGAATCACACGTTGACCGCAAGTAGCATTGGGGTATTTTGGCCCACTCACGAACAATGGCTGTTTTCTGCGACTCGAGACTGCTGTGTTTTACAGCTCGGACCTTCTGCTCTAACATGGACCAGACAGAAAATTCCATCGGGTTCGCGTCTGGTGAATTCGATAGCTATTGAGTAGCAGAAATGAAGTTCGGAACGTTGTTTTGCAACCATTCTTGGTTGATGCGTGCTTTGTGTGACGGTGCTGAGTCTTGCTGGAAGGTCCATGGTTTTCAACCGAAGTGTTTTGCTGCCAATGGCTTCAGAGCACCCTTTGAAACGTGTCTCGATAGAATGCAGCATTGACCTTGGCGCCAGGCTCTATAAACACAATTGGTGAGCGTCGATCAGCAGTTACAGCGGCCCAAACCATGACCTGCGGTAGGTGCTGCTTCCTCGTCGCCAACCTTAGACTCAAACTATCGCTGGAGCGTTCGGCCAAGTAAACGCGATCATTTTGGGAGTTGACAAACTGCTCAATCGTGAATATCTTCTCGTCAAAAAATACGATAGAAGGGAGTTCGCCATCGGCGGCCAAGCGAAGCAACTGCTTCAATCTATCGAGCCCAACTCTCTTTTGGCTCGAACTGAGATCGTGAACTTTCTTGATCTTGTACGGCTTGACCTTCAGCTTATTTTTGAGTATTCTTCGAACACTACGGTCCGAGATCTTCAGCTCCTTGGCCAATCGATTCGCACTCTATCGAGGATTCTGTTGGATGCGTTTCTTCACTCTTAGGACCATCTCCGGAGCGGTTGCACTTTCATATGGCCACCTTCATGGCGTTTCGAACAGCTTCCAGTAGCGTTATATCGATTAATGGTACGATACACCAACAGTCGACTTACGCCGTGGCCACAGGGCCTATGAACAATCTGAGCTGGTGTGTTTCACTCTAGATTTATTCAAATTACACTGTTGTATTTGTCTTCCATTGCCTCTAACTTTTGATTTGATCAAAGTTGGGGAAAATGCTTTCGAAGGCTTATGAACAATGCTTGGAACTGTCATTTTGCAAAATTGCAGATTTCTGCGAGCACTACGCCTACTATGAGAGTTAAATGAAATTTATATCACATCGAGTGCCGGACCCTAGATAGCGAGAAAATCACCCATTTTAATCTATAGGAATCATATTCCTACTATATTTCGAGATCTTTCTAGACTGTAGCCAATTGTAGCTCACATCTTCTCCAGGTGTCTTAACTGTTGAAATCCAACGAAACCATCGCAGGAGATCGATATCGATATAATCCTGACACACGTATATCTTTATTTTGCCTCTTGTTTCTACCTGTAAGGGATTCTTCGATTGCTTCCATCGGGCCATGACTGCCCCCTTGTCAGTATAGACCTCAATTCATTCTTTGAAACGCTGCACTGCAATTTACTCTTAAGACATCAGCATTTCTGAACAGCATAAGTCGTTCCTGCACAGCACCTGATTGCTTCATCGAAAAAAGTAACCACTTTTATGGAATCTGTATTTGATATTAAGAGAATAAATCGATTCTTATACCTTCTAACATGCTTCTTCCATCCGTGTAGCGATCGCAAGCACCAATCGGCAGTCGACCGATCATCAGCGACGACCAAACAATCGTCGACCACCAGCTCCAGCTGGCGCTCCGAACTGAAGTCGACCGCTGAATCGCCGACTGCTGACCTAATCATCACAACCACCACCACCACAACCAAGCATCCGAAACCATCCGCTCCGCCAATCGACATCGAGCTAGACTTGCAGCCAACTTCCATCGACCACGAAGCTGCGACCACAACCACTTCTTCCGACGTCGACGTCGTCCACTCGGCCCGCCACGTCGAGCACCCCGACGCCGACACCGAGATCATCACCGAGCACCAGCAGCTCGCCGACGGCCGCCATCTGCGCTCGCAAACGGTTCGCTCGCAGCGCGACAACGGCCGCGAAAAGACCGAATTCAGCTCGCAGCAGCAGAGCTGCATGCAGGAGACTGAAGGCATCAACGAAGCCGACGGTGGCGCCATCACCAAGGAACGGACCAGCGAGTTCCGTCGCACGCAGCAGGAGCAGTTCATCGACACGGAGCGCCAGGCAGCGGATGGAGAAGTGGCGAACGCCAACAACGACAACGGCGGCTTCCGACGCAGCCAGGTCACGCGCACCACTCAGCAGCACGAGTACTTTGTCAGCACGCTGCGGAGCACTTCACCACCACCATCGATGGCCTCGTCGCCGAAGGCACCATCGTCTCGGGCCAGCCACAGCCCGAGTCCGACGCGCGCCTCCTCGAAGATCAGCTCGCGTGCTTCGAGCACCAATCAGAGCCGCTCCTCGAGTCGCTCGCCCGACCGCCAGCCGTTCTTCCTCAGCGATGAGCAGCGCGAGAAGTTGCTCGCCCAGCAGCAGCAGCGACGCGCCAATCAGCTGCAGCGCAGCGAGACGTACGAGGAGCGCTGCCGTCAGATCCTGGGCATGTCGCAGAACGGATCGCGGCGCAGCTCGGCCGCCGATGAGGAGCGTTCGTCGAGGTCGAGCAGTCCGGCCAAGTCGGTGTCGCCGACGGGGCGCAGGCTGCTGGGCGATTCGAGGTCGAGCAGTCCGGCGGCGACCAACAAGGTTCGAACGACAGTCACGACGACGGTGAGGGATCAGCGGTCGAGGAGTCCGGCGAAGACGGTTGTTGAAGAATCAGTGCAGAAGCGCGTAGAGACTACCGTTCGTGATCAGCGTCAGTCAAGTCAGTCGAAGACTGTTACTGTAGATTCGGAACAGAAGCGCGGAACAACTGAGATTAGATCTACAACTAAGACCGTTCGGGAGCAGCGTCCGAAGAGTCCGGCAAAGTCTCAGACCGATTCTTCCTCTGTGCAGAAGCGTGAGTCTAACGTTGCCACAACGACCGAAGTTACGACGAAGAAGGTCAAATCCGCCACGGAACAGCGAACAATCTCACGTGAAACTTCGCCGACAAAACCGGCTCCGAAGTCTACAACTTCATCTGTTCAAATGACGGTCGATGTTCAGAAGAAGCGAAACGCATCTCCCAAACGTGGAATTTCACCCACCAAACCGGTCGCAAAGTCTTCAACTCCGCAACAAACATCCGTCACAATGACTGTCGATGTGCAGCAGAAGCGCAATGCGTCTCCCAAACGTCCCACTAGTCCAACGACTAAGCGCGAGACATCGCCCACCAAACCAACCAATCACGTCTCCAGTGCCACCATCGTTCTGTCGCCCGCGTCCAAGCGACGCGTCCAGAAGCAGCCCCTGATCGCTGTCGATCGAGTGACAACAACAACGTCCACGTCAACGTCCAACAAATCCACATCGACCGCTGCGCGTCGCCAACACCACCAGATCACCGAGCGCAAGGACTCCGCTCCGGTCTACGGAAAGAACACCGCCAACGGCAGCAACGACATCTCCGATCATTCGCCAGCCAAAATCGTGCGGTCTTCCACTTCAGACGGAGTCGTTCGACCAGCTTCGGCAACCTCTCTCAAAACAACCAGCCAACGTCCGCAGAAATGCCTGGCCACCAAAACGCTGACCGTTGGCGCTACGACTGCAGCAGAATCGGCAGTCAACTCGAAGACCTCGCGACTTTTGCACTCCTCAGACTTTGCCGACGTCCAGATCGACATTCAGCTGGCCAAGTCTTCGCGTGAACCCTCCCCAGATCGCCTGGTGCCCACGCCCGTCTCGCCGAATGCGGACGACTTTACGGACGGCGGACCGCCTCGTTTTCCGGACACCGTTGTGGAGCCAGATGATGGGCGACAGTCGCCGCAGCGCGGCTCGCAAAGGAGGCGCCAGACGGTCGATGAGGGCCGGTGTCGGATCACCGAGGTGGAGTACGAGGATGTGGAGAGCGAGGTCGAGGAAGTGGAAGAGGAGGAAGAGGTCATCAAGCGTGAAGCCAAGGAAAACGAGATATCTTCAACGATCGAAGCCGCCGTCGACGCCGACGATCCAAGCCTGCTCTCCGTGCAGGACAAAGTCGCCAACATGCTGCACACTGTCGAAGAGGCAGCACACACGCGCCCCTCGGTGGCCTTCGAGACCAAGCACTCGGGCGGTCTGGCGAGCAATGTCAGCGGCAAGATCAGCCAGTTCATCACGATCGCCGAGAATCTGAGCAAGCAATCGGTCTCGCGACCTTTCAGCTTGCCAATGGCCAAGCAGACCGTAAGCCGAGTGGTTTCGGATGCAGCTTCCACGGTTGATCTGGACGATCGCGAACTGCTGACCGTCACCGATGGCGATCAGTGTCTGTTGAGCGTGTCGGACAAGATCAGCCGATTCACGGCGGCCGCACAGTCGCCGGAACCGATAGCAGCGGCGCCGGCGCAAAAGTCACCGAGACTGGTGGCCACTGTGGAGCGAAGGTTGTCCAGGCAGCAGTCGCATGATCAGTCGCCCGTGGCGATGGAGGTGGACGTCGATGAGGTAGAGTTGCGGCATCCGGTGGGCCGGCGGAGTTCAACGGAACTGCAGCGGGTGCGATCGATATTTGAGCGGAAGAGCAGCACGGAGCAGGCGGAGGAGCAGGTGGAGGTGGATCGTAGAGGTGGTGCGAGGGAGCGCAACAGTGGGAGCAGGGACCTCAAACTAACCGGTGAGTAATTGGAGTTAATTTGCAATAAGACAACCACTCATTATGTACTTATATCCCTACAGACATTGGGGTCTTCAAGCGCGACTCCTCCACACCATCGTCCACCACAACAACCAACAACAACAACTCTACACACCACTCAGCCACTAACACGAAACACGAAACCAACGACATTTCTGCACACGTTTCAACCACAAAGACTACCAACTTTGACAAGCTGGCAAATCGCACCGTCAAGAAGGATCTGTCCAAAACGTATGCAGAGAAAGAAGCAAGAAATTCGAAACCCATTCCCATGTCCGCCGACAACATTGTGCTCGACCTGAAGCGCGTTGCCTCGTTCAATCGCAAGATGGCGGCCGAGCACGATGGCGGCGGCGAGAAGCCCTCGTACATGGGCCATACGGTGTGCTCGCTGGAGCACAGCCGACGAAACAGCAATGGAACACCGACGGAGGTGCCACCGATGGCCGAGTCGCCGACAAAAACGAATGGCGGCCGCTTCGATGCGCAGCTGACGCGCACAAACTCACAAAGAGCAACGGCTACGGCCTCGTTTACGACTTCTTCGTCGACGCCGTCGCCACGTCGCAAGAGTAGCAGCAACGAGCCGCCACCGCCGACCAATGGCCACCATCAGCAGCCTGCCCCCGCAGCCGCCGCTCAGCTGCAAGACCTCCAGATCGAAGAGTGCTTCGACGTCTCGCGACTGCAGCAGTTGCTCGACACTGTTTCGGACTACGAACAACGTCGCCGGATTCGGGCGCAAATCCGCATCGCCAAGAAGCACAAGACTGGCGAGGATCATCAGCAGCAATCGACGACGACGATCACAGTCACAACGAAAACCTCCAGCAAGCCTTCGGCTGTGGTCGCTGAAGCGCCGAAACCTAGCAAACCGATCGAGCAGCCCGCTGCTTCCTACGCGATGCCCAAGAAAACTCCCGCTCCGGTCGCTCAGCGCAAGCCCGCCGCGGATAGCGACAAGAAGCCCGTCTGGGCGACGCAGAACATCCTGAAGAAACCGTCCGCCCAGTCGCCGACTCCTCGGCGAGCCATCGTCAAGAAACCGGTGGCGGTCGTTCAGTCGTCGGTGACTTCGTCCTCGACGACTTCAACAGAAGCCCATCGCACGGTCGAACGAACGGTGAGCGATCAGAAGACGCCCGCGTCCGTTCGACGAACTAATGGCGGCGACTTGGACATTGCCGACTGTGTCACCTCCAGCTACGGCATTGGGCCCACCGACGAGGCTGGCAAGCCACTGTTTGGCATCTCGGCACTGAAGCGTGGCGCTTCCGGGAGGAATTTCAAACTGCCCGAACAGCCGGTCGTGGTTCCGGAACCGGAGCCGCAGCGCTCGAAGATCGAGCGGTCCATGTTTGGGCTGTCGGCGCTGCGAAGGCAGCCCAGTGAGCAGGAGTACAGCAATACGAGCAGCTCTGTTCGGGTGATCGATGAGCCTACGCTGAAGGGCAAGCAAGTCACACAATCCTCACAGTCGCGCAGCGTCTCGCACTCGAATGGCGGACGCACGGTGACGGCGACGGCCACGGCGGCCACACAGCAGCAAACGGTGACCACATCCACAAAGAAGATCTCGCTCAGTTCGCTGGATCAGTTTGCCAGCGGCATCGGAAAGCAGCAACCGTTGGAGGCCTTGGAAGGCGGAGGTGGCGGCGACAGTTTCGATGCCATTGAATCGATGACACTGGATGACGTGGGTCCGGCGCGATCGACGGACACGCGATCGTTCCTGAACAACGGAGGCGCCAAGGTCACGGGGTTCAAGGACGTCATGGAGCGCATGCAGAATGCGGACAATGTGCGGGAGGCGGGCGATGCGGACGCGGATGCTGAGGCGAGAGCGCTGTTGAATAAGTTTTTGGGGGCGTCGTTGTTTTTGACGGGATTGGAGTCGATGGGCGGAGCGCCGCAGAAGCAAGCGACGGCGATGAAGACGTCGACGACGACGACGCAGCAGAGTGCGACTCGTGTGCAGCAGCAGCAGCAGGTGCATACGAAATCGACGGTAAGTTGATATACATTTGCCATGATGTTGATGTTGATTATATTCAATGTATTCTATGACTCATACAAAATATGTTATTCTAGCTTTGCTCACGTCTTCTGATAAGATGAGTTACTCTTCTGTTCAACAGAAATAATTCTAATATAAGATAATCAGTTGATTTACATAAATAAACATGTACTAAAAGCTTTGTATTTCAAATACAGCCGCCCAACATGTCTTGAAGGGATACAATAAATAAAGATGATTATGCTATAAGAAAATATAACGAAATTACAAATTACGCCAATTGTTCACATTGACTTTCATGTGGGAGTATCAAATATCATACGATCAAAATAACGTATTTTTCGCAGGCTTCGGTAAAATTTGAAGATCGTCCTTTTTTTAGTGCGATAACAGTTAAATCAAAGGGAATGACTTTGTAACGAGAATACCATTTTTGTGGCGGTTGATTTTCATCGTCGATTTCTGCTACTTGCGAACCGATGAGAATTTTGATAATTTTGATTTGAGATTAATTACTATTTAGTCCGAAATAAGACGTAATTCTACTGTTGAATCTAATATACTATGGAGAAGATCCGACGCTCTTTGTCCACTAAAAGAACTTCCGAATGAACTCGGGAGTGTGGTAATGGAGAAATGTTTCTTATATTGTCACACATTTATCAAAACATTTTGATCACGATTGTCAGCATATAACACATCTACGAAGTATCAATACGATTTTATACCTTGTTCGATTGCGAGTTTTGCGTTTGTCATTTCGCTTTCACACGCCCATACAAATTATTATTTTTCAATCTTCAGAGTACCAGCCATCTTACTACTGTTTTTTTTTCTTTCGATACTATTTATTTGGTTTTTAATTCAATCATCAAAGAACACAACACAATTTCACGGCTAGGACAGAACCCGTGTAACATTTACTGAAAACATATTGGGCTCCAGCGGTACTTCTACTCGTCAGAAAACAGTGCTATATCAAGACTAGACTCAATGATACGTGAATTAATACGAACTGATAATAATATTGCACCGAATTCTACAGGGTGACCAGAAATAACCCGGACAACATTTGGGACAGTCCTGCCATGGTGATTACTTATCACAACACATTTTTTTTGCGTTCGTTGTGTTCTCTAAGAATATATGTATCTGACATTTTCTCAAAATCCAGTTAGAAGCGATCCTTCATAGTTTGGTACGATGGCGAACAAATGAAGTGCTAAAATGGATCTGTTTTAGTGTATTTCAGTGTAAAAAACGAATATTTGAGATAGCTCGTGAGATCGGAAGGAATCGAGAATCGGGGCGGAAAAGCGAAATTTGTGAACATATAATCAAGGCATACAAGCCACAAAAAGTTCAGCAACTTACTTTTGAAAACAAGCGAGTGAGGCCTCAAAGGAATAAAAATTAAATGTCTGTGCCGCTGCTCGGAAATTTTAGTGTATTTCATTCAAAGACGAAAAAATTCTCAATGTTGAACAAGGGCACAATCATAAAAACGACCGAAAAATGTACACTGGACGTCCCAGCAACTATGCAGTCTATAAAAATCGTTAAAACCCGCAGTCCGTCAAGTTAGGGCTGGAATTGGCGCCAATGTCAAATATGCCTTGTTTTCGTGGAAAAGGGTCTCAAATTCAACCAAGAAGAATCGACCAGACCTTCTTCAGGGCATCATGCTTCCGTGGGCCCATCAGCACTTTTGCGACGCACTTTAGACATTCCAACAGGACTCAGCGCCGGCCCACTAGGCGAAATTGTAAATGGCGTGAAAAATACGTGATTTTATATCTTCTGCAGAATGACGCCCTACTCGGCTGATTTTAATCCGATAGATTGCAGTGTGTGGTCAATTTGACGGTCAAGGGCGTGTTCAAAGACACACAAAATGTTGGAGGCCTTGATGCAATCGTTGCGACAGGAGGGGACGTTTATCGCAAAAAAAGGAGCGGCATTTCGCACAAATTTTCGCGGAGCGTTTAGGGCTCTACATCGCCACTCAAGGAAGCCACAACGAAACCGACTAGATTTTCGAAAAGCCAAAGGTTGAATTGAAGTTTTTCATTTTAGATGTTGTTATTATTCGTTCAATTGAAGGAGCTACGCTACAAAACGCTTGTCCGGGTTATTTCTGGTCACCCTGTATGTTATTTGGTCTGAAGTCTAATAAACAGCTAAAAATTGTGATCCTAATATTATAGAGATAGAAGTTATGCGCTTTGAATCGGTTAAGTTGTTCTTCTTGCACGTAGGAGGCAGGTAATCAGATACTCACTGCAAATAATCAAGGACTTTCTTCAACAAAATATGTGATATTAAAATGAAAGCTTGGCTTTCTCTCACTTTCAGGCCATTTGAACTTGTTACACTTGGAATTGTGAAAATACATATATTCATAGTCTCAGTAAAGGTCCATGAAACCCATATGGTCAATGAAATTTCGCATACTGGTTTTTAGGTCTCTAGATTTGAAGTAAGAGCTAATTGGTATAGAGGTCATGCTCCTATGATGAAACTTCGTGAATATCAACTTTAAAAGGGTTGAAGCGCGGAAAATCTTCGGAATAGTTGAAAAATATTCCATTGAATCAATGTTCCTCAAAAATTTGCGATTTTCGATCATTTTTTTCTGCGTTTGGTGGCTTTGACCATCGGACGCAAAACAACATGGTATTTCTTTTGAACGCATTTTGCAGACCATTATACACAGGAACAAATAACAAAGTGTTAAGGCTCTGAGACAAGCCCTTCAGCATGTGGAAATCAACATTCGAACAAGCCACCAACGTAATGCGTGTTCTCGTTTTTCATCAAACTGAGGGCCATAGTTTGCTTTAGAGATTACCATATCGAAAAATGTAAGGGACATCATAAATTGCAGATATGTATCATAATTTGGTTGTCTTTGGTTTCTGCAAATTCAATTTCCTTATAGCTCAAATCAGCCTTTACAAATATGCTGATCATCATCAAGTCTGCAAGTTCGTTTATCTGAATTGTACAAACCTTTATACTGATTGCATTTCATAGTTGTCATTCAAAATAGATTGATGATATTGTTAAATAATTCGCAAGTTCAATGCAAATTATTCATACATTTAGACTTTTATCTGAAAATCTATCTTAAAGTGAAAGCGGACTATGTCCGTATATTGTGGTCAGTTTTACTTTTTTTCTCAATTTGTTAAGTATCGTTCATCGCAGAACCCTCATTACCAGAACCCTTACCCTCTAGTGCAGTACGAACACATTTTCTCGAGATTTAATGATACTAACTTGTTCACTACTAACTTGTTCACATAGAAAGTACGGTCTGCCTACGGTCCCCGTTTGAATGTAATAAAATTAAAAGATCTTGAAATGAACATGAAAAAAAGTCAAGGGTTAACCTGGAACTCGAACGAATTCTTGATGGTGCTGAATGTTCCTTCTTCCATTCAATTTTAATTTCTTATTTTCCCACTCGCAGATCAATCCGCAGCACACCGTTCCGACGCTGGTCGACAACAATGACGGCGATCTGGTGCTGTGGGAGAGCCGTGCCATCATGACCTATCTAAGCGATCGATATGCCACCAACGATACGCTATATCCGCACGATGTTCGCACCAGAGCGATCATCGATCAGCGGCTGCAGTTCGATTTGGGCACGTTGTATCAGCGCGTTTTGGATTATTACGTAAGTTAGATGTTAATCCCCAATCAGAACGCCTTTAATTCTTGTCGGCAATTTTGCAGTTCCCCACCCTGATGGCCGACACTCCGCCGAATCCGGCCCAATGGCAGCGGGTCGCCGATGCGCTTGGCTTTCTGGAGACAATGCTGGGCGATCGCAATTGGTCAACCGGTGACATGTACACAGTGGCCGATGTCACGCTCACCGTTACGGTCGCCCAAATCGAAGCGTTCGGCAGTGATCTGAAGCCGTTTCCGAAAGTTGTGGCTTGGCTGCAGCGCAGCAAGGATATGCTGAAGCCGTTCATGTATGACGATATTATGAGCGAGCCGTTGAAAGCAGTGGGGGCAATGTATCAGTCTAAGTTGCCGAAATAGATTCTGCTATGATTTTGAAATATGCTATGGAGGAATAAACGGTGAATAAATCTGCTGATCAATATTGTTATTGAGTAGGAAATAACTTCAGATTTTGGCAGTTACCCAAGAATAATAAAACATACTAAAGTATATATTAGCAAAAAACCGAGGGCATGTGCGGGGTAATTTTTGCACCCCTGTCTATTTCAGCTAAAACTGTAAATTCAGCAGAATATATTTGTTATCAAAGGAAATAATCGGGGGTGCACAATTACCCCGTCGTATCCTTCTATTTTAGAAAAAATTGGCTTTGCAGAATTTATTATTTTCGCAAGTTTGCTGCCGAAATAGATGCGGTTATAAGTTCTAATGATATTTCCAAATAACAAATACTATATGTGCTGATAAGTATCGGGAAAAATAGGGAAGGACCAACATTTATGATGACATTTTTTTCCAATTCCTCTACATATTTTCATTTTAGCTCGATGGCCTTAAATCGGCGGTTGTACAACATCTCGATCACCATTAAAATGTATTCGTTGATAACATTTGCAAAAAGCTATTTTTTCTAGATTGATACGGCCTCATTCTTTTCCTGAAGCTACCATTTTCATTACGAAATACAAATTAGTCGCGTTTTGCGTTCTTGCGGAACTCTCTCGGCAAAGAGCGATTGCATGCTTAGATAGGGTTCGCCATATTTGATGAAGCTATGAAAACATCGAATAACTTCGACATTTTCCAGCCGATTTTCATTTAAAAAATTGTATTTAAATTGTATTTAAGTCTATAACATTTTGATGGGACTAGTTCTTGAATACATCATCTCATCACCGCTACTCATTCGTACACTATTCAGTTTTATTTATTACACTAGACAACAACAAAAATTACCGGCCCTCTGTATAAAATTTTCTAACGTGTTTTTGTCTTCTTATCACGAATTTTGCTAAACAAATTTGATCGATGGATTGCTTTCGAAGATATTGGCGTAAGTTGTCTTTTTCGACATGGCCTCAGACATTTGTGGATATCTCATGTTTGAGTTTGTGGAGGCCGATCTGCCACACATCAAATGAAAGCTTAAATGCTATAATTTATGTTGACATTGTTTTTCACTAGTATCTATAGTTCCAGCGTTACCGTGCAACAAAAGTGAAAATTAGTTGAAAAAGTGCAAAAATGTCGGGGAAAAAATCACGAGAACATTTTTTTAGTTGCGAAATCGGCATTTACCGTCAGTTTGTCTTTACTTCTCTGGTAGCTTGGACTTCTGCGCATTTTTCAAGCGGTCTCATGGTAATATCTATGGATAGATTAGAACGTTATTCACAGATATGTTATCATGTGTATCGATTTCTTTGTGAGAGAAATGTATGGGTGGAAACAAAAAATTAAAAACTAAAGATGTAGTTTCATTGAGCTTGATGAGTTGTTGAAAAAGTTATACGACAGTTTTGGTCTGCGAGCCATATTGTAGAAGTTGACTCAGACTCAGACTATAGACGAGTTCATGGCAAAAATATTTGCAGAAATGATCGTTATACACACGAGATCGAGATATTGAAAAAAATATTGAAAATGCAGAAAAAGCAGCACATTTAGGGCGACCATTTGATTGATAATAAATTAAAAAAATATTCCCAAACTAATTGTACAGATCCAAATTAAATAAAAATTGGTTGATTGGTTCAAAAGTTATTCAATGTTCTCATAGCTTATACAAGCTCAGGGTATCAGTAATCCATTCTTTCGAAATTTCCTAATTATTTGGTAGACCTATTGATGTTTTAGTCAGAAACTGCAAAAATGGAAAATATAGAATAAAAATATGTTTTTCCTCTACCATATACATTTTGTACATGGAGAGGAGGGAGTTGTGTCCACTTGAGTGGACACGAGCACCAAGCCGCCGGACTGGGCCCACTATGCTATGCTCCCTTAGTACACGACAGCTTTGCTATGGCAGAGCAATTTTGCTGCGTGATTGTTTGTGACCCATATCGAGTTTCACATTTATGCATTAGACGAGGCGTTAACGCAGATGTCGAATCGCAATTTCATTTGTGTGTGTATAGCTAGCCTCTATTTTAATCACACTGATTCGCTTTCGCAAGGGAGAGAAGCTCCTACCGTAAGTCCAAAGTTCAAAGCTCAATCAAAGCCATTCGATGTGAATGTGCTTCGGCTGGATTCGAACCCTGGACCTCCCGCACCGTATATAGAATAGAATATAGAATAGTTTACAAAATTGCCTAATCAAATTTCGGCTAGGGCAGACCCCAGATTACAATTTCTCAAGTTATGTTTTGGCACCATCGATTCATCTTCCTATCATAAATTAGTGCTTTATCGAGACTTTAAATACTTTCTTCACCATATAATAATAATAATAATAATATGGTTTATTTCGATATACATAACAATAAATGAATATATAATGTATACAGGCTTAGTCCGTAAGTGTTGTGAGTTTCGGTTGTAATGCCGGACGACAAGAATTGGAAAATCTCGGAGTTCTGAAGATAATGTCTAGTTCCGGGAAAAACTAAGCCTACTTGAACATCGAGTCAACGGAATGTCTCCACAAAAACAGTACTTCTGAGTGAACATCGCATTGTCGGGCCGAGTGTTCGACTCGCTCAGCACTGTGATACCGGATTATCGACTCGATACTGGTTTCGCAATGTGAATGTTCAATTGTGGGTATATTGCAGTTACACGATACACGATGCATGCAGACTTGTATAGTCTTCGAAGAGAATGCGAATTATTGATACATTATCGAATATTCGTTATATACATATATATTCATATATTCGTATTCTATAGGATATCTAGAAGTAATATTCATTTAATTCAATAGATATATTAAAATCTACAATATATTTTGAATTCGTATTTCCAGAATAAAGATATTATCAGTCTGAATACTTCGATATATTCCAAATGTTGTATAAATATTTTGATTCGTAAATATTTATTCGACCAAAATTCACTTTGATTTAGTATTTCATTTAATTGAACTGTCATTTTTGGCTGAAGTAGGGTGTTGAGACACCTTGAAACAGACGCCACAAGCCTAATTCTCGTGAGGTCGCCATCAAATATGTTGAGATTATACATGTATCTAACTTAAAATGTTGGAGTTTCACGGCAGAAGCTAGAGTTTAATAAATATTCGTCTTGACACGGAGTTTTACGTGAAACGCTTTTTTTGTCTATAATTTGTACGAAACCTAATATTATTTGTCTATAATATGTTTACTTATTTTTTAGTAATTTTTCAACGCTAAATTTTCTATAAGTCTGGGAAGTATTTATATATATATGTATCATATATTATTAGAATGTTCATATTTTTATGTTTTGTTAAATCTGGTTGCCTTATGAAACATCCCGAGATGATGGTTGGAAATGAGTACCGTGCCGGTCTCAAACATGTTGATACACGGTATTGTGTACCGCACAGCAACAGCAACAACGCACATATCGGTGCAACACGTTAATCGTGCGACGACCGCAGACCAGTGCGAATTTGTGCGAATTCAAGTGCCGCGTCCGAGTTCGTGCCAAACGTTTGGCAACTCCACAACCCACCACCACCACTCCACCTCCACTCCGCCACCACAATCAACAGACCATCGCCACATTACGTCGTCCGGCCAGCTTCGATCCCCGCCGCAAGCCGCACACCAAAACACACACACGCACAAGTGCATATATACATATATACACCTACACAAAACCCCGTCGCGTGCAAAGTGTCGCGTATACCAGTGCCCAGTGCCAGTGCCATCGCAATCTGCCCACCGACTCGTCGCCTCCATCCGCCAATCATTAGGCCACCTTCATCTTCGTCCACCGTCCATCCCTCAATTCGTCAATACTTGCAGCCAGCCACCACCAGCCATCGACCACCACCACAACAACAACACACACGTAAATCGCCAAAAAGTGCAGTGTGCAGCCGCGGCACGTGTACGGTAAGTTGGGGTATGTGTGGGCTGCATTCGATTTTCACTGCACAAAAAGTGATGATGCAGTTTTGTTGTGTGTGTTGCGAAACGCAAAAAAGTATTTTAGAGTAGTTACCTAAGATCAAGCCATAAAAAGTTACAGGGGAATGAATGTTAAGTTTTTCATACAAGAAACACACCGAATATTTTTGAAGATAAAAAAAAGTAATGATGCAGTTTTGTTGTGTGTATTAAGAAACGCAAAAAAGTGTTCTAGAGTATCGACCCAAGATCGGGCCATAAAAAGTTACAGGGGGATCAAAGTTCAAATGTTCATTCAAAAAACACACCGAATATTTCTGAAGATAAAATATGGTGATTATGCCGTTTTTTTTATTGTGTTGAGAAACGCAATAAAGTGTTTTCGAGTAGTGACCTTAGATTAAGCCATAGAAAGTTACAGGGTGGTCAAAGTTGATAATTTTATATAAAACACACTGAATATTCCTGAAGAAGAAACAGTGATGATGCTGTTTTGTAGGGCGTGTTGTGAAATTCAAAAAATGCATCGACTTTTTGTGCCGAGGAAATCGTACTCTTGCCTTCATCATTTAATACAACCAAATTATAACAACATGAATGTTCAGTTTGTAGAGATTTGTTTTTATTGTGAGTGAACATTTCCAGACCACATGCTTTGTGCAAAATTTCCAAAATATTACAAAGTAGAGGTGTTCGGAGACCATCATGATAGGACCGCTTTTACTTCAACACTAGATGGTTTGTTCGAATTTCGAATATAAATAATACAGAAGCTCGAGACATGAAATTAATTCAACTTTGGGGCTTATTTGCTCTCGAGAGAGACTTATTTGACAGTTATTTGCTAGAAAGGCCTACATTTAAATACATGATTCACAAAAAGATTATAATTGTCTTCAATGATGATATATAATTGAAGGATTAAATATTATTCACTGCTGAGCTGTTCTGATTTTATTGTGAGAAGGACAAACAATTTTGATCTGCAGTTGTGATATTTTGGGTCTGTTGGTGAGTTAAAAAAACACTTGTTCGATCTGCGCGTCACAAGTCACAACTCTTGCATATATCATCTTGTGTCAGCTTGAAAGTTGCGCTAGAGATCCATATACCAAACAAGTAAGAAATAACAAACAGTATTTCTGTTTTTAATTCGTTTCAGCGCTTTAAATTTAGTTACCGAATGCACTGTATTAAACAGAAAAAACGATGTGCTGTCATACATGGAAAATTGAAGAAAAAAGAGAAAATATCATTATTAAAACTATTCAAAGTAATCACCATTGCCTTGTAGTGAATTTGAATTATTGAAATATAAAATACTTATAATCGCATATAACACATATAGATGTTCCCAAAACGACTTTCCGTCCGGCGACAAAACGAGCTCGCAGCAAGACATGATCCTGACTTGCCACGTGACGTGGAGGGGGATCAAGGGACCCAACAAGGAGTGGTTGAAATTCCCTTTGAACGTTTTCGAATTGCCGAAATTGATTGCAGGTAAGATAAGATGTTTATTGACTATATCTGAAGTTGTCTAAGATTTTCAACGATATTCGATGATTTTGAGCCATTTTTTATTCTTTTTTGATGACATTTGCTGTTCTAGAGTGATTTACGATCAATAAACGAAAAATTGTCAACGATTTTCAACGATATTTGTTGATTTTTTGCTATATTGGTTCAATTTCCGTGGTAATTTGTGGTTTATGATAAGTCCCCATTCTCCAAAGATCGTTTATTGTTGTCTAATACGTTTTTGTATCGTTATTTTCCTAATATACAGAGACAGCTGAACTGGCGTTCCCATCAATGACAAAAGACGACGCGGAGGTTATCCTGAAAAAATTCATGATGCACTCTTGCGATCGACGTCGAAAGCTGCAGGAATAAATATACTTATTAGTATTTTTTTTTTTTATTATTACGTAATTGATATTTTATATACATTTATAGAACATTTTATATATGAACATTCATGAAATTTGTACACCGCAATACCCTACAAATGATATAGTATAGTAGTAGTTATCATAATATTGTTACTATTTTATTCGTTATATATATATATAATATACAATATATGAAGTTTTAGAAACGGCAATAAAAAAATTACCCCCCAATACCCTATATACCGTATGGTTGGCGCAGTGCGTGCGCGTGCGCGTGCGCGTGCATGTCTGCACTCAAATCGAACAACCCGTACGTACGTACGGCCAGTATCTCAAGATATATCTTCAATGCGTACTTTTTGCGTGCGAAAGTGTGGCGGTTTGGTGCACTTCATGTTGGCTACGATTGCAAATTTGGTGCTGCACTTTCATTCGATTTAACATATATGTTCACTTAGATTGCGAATAACGTGAGGTTTTGTCGTGCGGGG
>CAXHKQ010000094.1:0-16627 GCA_964017145.1 Agrocybe praecox
CGTCTCTACCTTCCCCCATCCACCCTACCTACTGCCGCTATCCCCTTCCCGCGAGCTGTGGGCTTCACACCCACCCGCTGGCACCTCCTTCCTCACCTTCCACCGCCTCCACCACTTGTACCACCCCCAACGTCACCACCCCTGCTTCCACATACACCACCACGAGTAAAGGCCAGCGCGAAGATGAGACGGAGGCGCCAGAAGGACGGGAGGAGGTGGGGAAGGGACAAGAGGCAGAGGGTTGCGCAGGGTGAGCCGGCGAACAAGGCCATTAGAGCAGGGGGCTGGCTGGCGAGTAAGATGGGTAACGAGTAGGGCGAGCGGCGAGGACGAGACATACGAAACCGAGAGCGACGTGCGTTCTCACTTTCGTATTCATCGTCTTTGCGCTCGTTTCCTTCCTTCTCGTTATTCCTCTTTCTCCTTGCTCTCTTCTTCTGCTCTCTTTAAATTAGTTAGTAAACATATAGAGTATTTCAATGTACTGTAATGTACAAATCAAATAAATATGTTTTATTTTAAAAAGGATGTACTAAAATGGCAGTAACTACCAAATTAGGAAGAGCCGCCTCAAAACAAAGTTCGCTTTGTTTTCTATCTAATCTAATCTAGAGTAGAACATATATATGCGAAATAAATATAGCACAAAAATGAATCATATCATAATTAAAAATGGCGCAGCGCCCAAAATAATATTATGACGCCTAAAAATAACACGTCATCCGGTTTTGCTTTTGCGCATCCATCCTGTAACATTCCTTTTTGGTGGGGCAAAGGGCGCCAAAAAATCAGGATAAATTACCTGATCATAACCTCCCAACAAGCGCCCCAAACTACCCATTCATTCTTTCGCTATTGCCCAAATACTGCAAAAATGTCCAAATCCTGCAATGTTTGTGCATATTTGCTTAAGGCATCTGCCAATGCCGCCCACTCAGCCTTTATGGCTACTCTGGTGCGCTTTATAAGCATTCATGCATCACTGGCCACCTTGGGCAGTTGCCCTTCCTGATGTATGACTTATGTCAGCCCACTGCCCAGGTTTCATACATGAGGTTGCCTGCTACAGGTGTCAAACCAGCCAAGTTCTCTTAAATCTAATCCAAATCTAATCGGTCCAGTGAGACTTGCGCGTGAATGCATGCACATAAAACATCAAAAATATATTCACATACCTCGTGTCAGGGCAACACTAAGATCAGTGTGACAAGGCCACCAACAAAGACAAAGCAAGAGAGAGAGAGAGAGAGAGAGAGATGAAGAGAGAGAGAGAGACACTCAATGGTTCTAAGAGATCACACCAATGATAGTGGATATCCTAAGAGATTGAAGCTGGGGCTACAGCTATCTACATGTCCAGTATATATACCCTACAGCTATTCTAGAATATTCCTACATTACATCATGAAACAGAAGGATGAGTAAGACAATGACATCATAAAGGAATGATGAATAAGACAATGACATCATGAAACAAGGAGAAAAATGATGTGGAGCAATTGAGGCAGTGCTCATGGGAAATAAAGATGATAAGTATCTAATCAAGGATCTAAGTGATAATCAAGGAGATAATCAAGAAGATAATCAAAGATGTAAAAGAGATAAGATATCTACATAATTAAGAAAGGGAAAAATGCGAAATAAATATATAAAAATAGAGGAAAATAGAGGAAACCCTGACATCACCCCCTCTCTAAGGCACATTTCCCACAATGTGCACATGTATGAGTAAGTTTAGAGGGTTTCAGAGGAGGAGGAGGTTCAGTGAAGTTAATTAGAGGTGAAAAAGAAAGTCTATCAAAAGTAAGAGCAGAAATCCTTCTGGGTGCAGCTGGATGCTTGGCATGGAACTCTTTGATTGATTTGGCTGCCTTCTTCAAATGTTCAGCAGGTTCCCAACTGCTTTCTTCATTTGGATAGTTTTTCCATTTAACCAAGTACTGCAGCTTATTTCTGAATAATCTGCTGTCCTTAATGTACTCAACTTCCCATTCAGGATTTTCTCCTTTAATGACAGGTGGAGGTCTGGAGGGAGGCTTTCTTCCAACAGTATCAGGATGGTAGGGCATGAGCTTAACTACATTGAACACTGGATGGATTTTCATGGTTTTAGGCAGTTGGAGCTCATAGGCATTTGAACCAACAACTTTGGTGATTTTGTATGGTCCATATCTCTTGTCATCCAATTTCTTGGAAGGCCTATCAGTCTTAAGATCCTTGCTATCTAGCCAAACCATGTCTCCAACCTTGTACTCAGTAGGAGCACCTCTGTTTCTATCATAGAATTTGGCCATGTCATCAGCAGCCTTTTTGAGGGCAGACTCTGCTTCTTTCCTGGCCTCTTCCATGCTTTTCACAAAGGTATCTACAGTGTCCATCTTGCTGTCTCTGAGAGGTTCTGTGCCCATTCTTGGATGTCTACCATTGTTGAGCATGAATGGTGTCTGTCTGGTAGAGGCCTGAACTTTGTTGTTGTAGGAAAATTCAGCCAAGGCCAACCATTCTACCCAGTCATCCTGTCTATGGTTTATGAAGAGCCTGAGATATTGTTCTACTTCTTGGTTGACTCTCTCAGTCTGACCATCAGTTTGAGGATGGTAGGCTGTAGATGAAGCAGTCTGAATACCCAGTATAGAGTTGAGCTCTTTCATAAACTTGGAGACAAACTGAGGACCTCTATCACAGATGATTTTGATAGGTAGACCATGCAATTTCCAGACATGGTCCCTGTAGAGCTTAGCAGTACCTTCAGATGTGACCTCATCTGTGGTAGGTATAATGTGAATCATCTTGCTAAGCCTGTCTACAACTATCATAATGGCATTATACCCTTGACATTCAGGTAAGCCAGTGATAAAATCCACAGAAATAGTCTGCCAAACATCAGAGGGAATCTCAGTTGGAGTCAGGAAGCCAACAGGTTTAGCAGGGAATGTCTTAGTCCTATTACATCTATCACATCCTCTGGTGTAGGCTGCAATATAATGGGACATCCCTGGCCACCAATAATTTCTAGAGACTAACTCTATTGTCTTCCATTTTCCTGGATGTCCAGCAATGTAGGCATCATGATGCAGTTCCACAATTTTTCTTCTGAGGTCTTTGTCTTTTGGAACATACACCTTTCCTCTGTAGAGAACAAGTCCTTGCTCCTCTGACCATTCCTGTCCATCTATCTTCTTGGTTGAAGACTTCTTCATCTCCTGTACTGCCTTGACCACTTTCTCATCAAAGTCCTTTGCTTCTCTAATCTTCTTGAGAAGATCAGTCTCTGGACCAGCCAATGTGGTATGACCCTGTTTGAGAGCCTGGATCTTGAAGTAGGAAGGTTTGAGGAGAATTACATTTTCATTATCATTCTCCCCCTTCTTATGGTCTGATCTCCTAGACAATGCATCTGGCTTTAAAGACTTTTTACCAGGCCTATGATGAAGAGAAAAATCAAATCTGGACAAAAAGAGTGACCATCTGGCTTGCCTTCTGGTTAACTTCTGGGCAGTCATAAAGTACTCTAGATTTTTGTGGTCTGTCCAAATTTCAAAGGTATGTTGAGTCCCTTCAAGATAGTGTCTCCATTCATCTAATGCCCTGATAATAGCCAGCATTTCCTTGTCATGGATTTCATAATTCCTTTCTACTTCAGAAAGAGACTTAGACATAAAGGCCACAGGATGCCATTTTCCATCTAGACCTTCCTGAGACAACACAGCTCCAGTAGCATAATCAGAGCTATCTGCTTCAACCTTATAAGGTTTGTTGTCATCAGGGAAGATTAGAACAGGGGAGGATGTAACCTTAAGCTTTAGCTGGTCAAAGGCTTCCTGGTGTCTAAGTCCCCATCTCCAGACTGTCCCTTTCTTTGTCAATTCATGAAGTGGTTTGGCAATGTCTGCAAAATCCTCTATGAACCTTCTGTAAAAGTTCACAAATCCCAAGAATGATTGAACATCCTTGACATTTTCAGGTTCAGGCCATTTGGAAACTCCCTCTACCTTGACAGGATCCATTTCAATCTTGCCTTGTGAAATGATAAGTCCAAGATATTCAATCTTTTCTTTTTCAAATTCACATTTTTCTGCTTTGAGGTAGAGTTTGTTGTCTTCCAGGATTTTCAAGACCTTCTTGACTACCTCCCTATGATGTTCAAGAGTCTCAGTGAAGACCAATATGTCATCCATGTACACAATGACCACATTGCCATCAATAAGCTCTATAAAGATGTCATTCATCATAGTTTGGAAAGTTGCAGGACTGTTGGTTAAGCCAAAGAACATGACCAGTGGTTCAAACAGCCCTCTATTGGTTCTGAAAGCTGCTTTCCACTCATCCCCTTCCTTAACTCTAACATTGTTAAAGCCCCACCTGACATCCAGCTTGGTGAAATACTTGGCTTTGCTGAGTTTGGTAATGATGTCAGAAATGAGAGGTAAGGGGTAAGAGTTCTTAATGGTCATTTCATTTAGCTTTCTATAATCCTGAACTAGTCTAAGAGAGCCATCCTTCTTCTTGACAAAGAACACAGGGGATGCCATAGGTGACTTGGATGGTCTAATCCTACCAGACTTCAGATTCTCCTCTAAAAAGGCATCAAGCTCCTTTTGCTCATTTGGGGAAAGAGGATAAATCTTTGATCTGTAAGGCTCAGACCCAGGCTTTAGCTCAATAGCATGATCCCAAGGCTTTCTGTCAGGTAGCCTATCAAAGGATTCCTTTGAAAAAACTCCTTTAAATTGATGATAGTGTTTGGGAACAGCTTCTTCAAAGGTCTTCTTTGGAGATTCAGCCTGCTGGTGAGATTCTTCTGCTAATTTCTGGGACACAGTTGAGGTAGCATTGATATACTGCTTCTGAGGATGGAGATAAGAAATAAAAATCCTATCCTCAGGCTCAATCTCAGAGTCAGAGTCAGGTGATTGATCTACAAGATCTACACCTTCATCATCAAACTGAGGGAGCTGTCTTCTCTGTACTGCAGCTATCCTCTGTCTCTTTCTCCTGGCTCTAATCACTTCCATGTGGCAGTCAGATGGACATCTAGTAAACTGGACATCACCTGACTTCCAGTTGACATCAGGATTGTGTAGATAGAGCCAGGTATGTCCAATAATAGCAGTCTTGTCTCCCAAGTCACAAACAGCAAAGGTAGCCTTTTCTGTGTGGTTCTTATACACCATAATCAAGTCCACTTCCTCATGAATAGAGCCACTTTTGTTGAGAGTACCATCAACATTGTAGACTGGAATGGCTCTAGGAAGTTTCTTTGTGTTAAGATTATGGTATTTTACAAACCCAGTGTCCAGAAAAAGACCAGTAGCTCCAGAGTCAAGCAAAGCATCTACAGACAGCCTTTTTCCTGTGTCCATTGTCTTGAGAATGACTGACAAGTGGGTAGAGGCTTTTGGCTTATGTCCTAAGATGTATATCCTCTCAGGAGTAGAAGAAAGAGAAGAATCAGAATTTGAGGACATGATTTCTGTATCAGATTCAGAAGATGTGGGATTGACTTTATCATTTTCATCTTCTAATACATTAAATCTATTCCATTGGGACATGTCCTTCACCAATGGTGCCTCTAAAAATTCTTTTTCTGTTCTTGTGGTTGTCCTTCTTCTTCCTTGATGAGTTTCCCATAGAAGTCTTTCAACTCCTCATGGTTCATAGCATTGATATTGACTGAGGATCTACAGTCAGCAGCCTTATGTCCTTGCTTTCTGCACTTAAAGCAGATAAGTGGCCTGACTGACCTCCATCCAGAGTCAACTTCCATAGGAACAACATCTGGTTGCTTTGCCTGAGCAACAAAACCTCTCTGACTGCTTGAAAATGGGGAAGGACTGGGGGCTGCTGGCTTAGGCTGAGATTTAGGAGCCTTTGAGAAAGGAGAAGAGGTAGTAGAGGTAGACTTGTTAAAGGCTTCCATCTGTCTCCACTGCCTGTCCAGCTTGGTAGCCCAGGAAATCCAGCCATTCAGAGTCTTGGGCATATCAGGAACATTGTAGACTTTTTCCCTGAGTGATCTGTTTAACCCAGTCTGAAACTTCTCAACCAAAGCAGCATCATTATACCCAGTATCAGAGACCAATTCCCTAAAGCTAGCCACATATTCATCAGCAGTTTGACTTCCCTGCTTCAGAAGATTCATTTTATGCCTGGCTGTGCTTGCAGGGTCTGGATCTCCAAATACCTCCCTGAATTCATAGACAAAGTCATCCCAAAGACCTTCTTTAGAATAATCTCCATCCAGAATTTTGGTTTTGTCCAGTGCCCATTTCCCAGCAGTACCTTCCTTCATATAGGACAGGGCACAAACAACCTTTTGAAGATCATCTGTAATTCCTTTCCCATAGAAATATAATTTGAGTTGACTGAGGAAGGTTTCTGCTTTTGACATAGAGCCATTATATGGCTCAGGAGGGGAAACCTTGATTCCAGACTGTGAACCAAAGGTAAAAGGACCATGACTAGCAGGGGGAGGATGGACTTCTCTAGCAGCAGAGGAGAATGGTGATTGAGTAGTTGGAGGTGTGACTGACTGTTGCTGCTGCTGCCTTAAGAGAGTCACCTCCTGGGTAAGGAGAGAGATTTGTTGAAGGAGCTCTTCCACAGAGGGAAGAGTAGTGGTAGGGGTAGTGGTAGTGTCCATCTTGGTGCAGATAAAGTAGAGGCTCTCTGGTGTGTGTGTGGGAGAAGCTATCTACAAAAAGTGCCCTTGAGACTATACTAAGTAACTAAAAAAAGACTATGTAATGGATACCCAGTTGTCACCCCAAACACAGTGGGTCTAAACCTAGGATCACAGGGTTGACTACCTGGTATTTTCCTAGACCACCAAAGACAGAAACAGTTGGCCTGAATCTGCCCCAACAGTTGGTATCCCTATCTACAAATTCACACACAACACACAGCAGAGAGTGAGAAATCCAGTAGAGAGAGATATGTCTTGAGGGGATGTTGAAATTGGGGAGAGAGAAATGATGTAGAAGATTGGGAGAATGTTGGAGGTTAAAGAGTTGGTGATGATAAAAGGGATGATATATGTGGTGAGAGGATGTGAGAGAAAATAGTAGAAAGAGAGATGAATAAATTGGTGTAGATAAGTGTAGGTTGATGTGGGTAAGAGTGAGATGATGGATAGTGAGTGGTGGAGTTGTCTGAGATAGCTTCAATCTTCTGTCAGGGCAACACTAAGATCAGTGTGACAAGGCCACCAACAAAGACAAAGCAAGAGAGAGAGAGAGAGAGAGAGAGATGAAGAGAGAGAGAGAGACACTCAATGGTTCTAAGAGATCACACCAATGATAGTGGATATCCTAAGAGATTGAAGCTGGGGCTACAGCTATCTACATGTCCAGTATATATACCCTACAGCTATTCTAGAATATTCCTACATTACATCATGAAACAGAAGGATGAGTAAGACAATGACATCATAAAGGAATGATGAATAAGACAATGACATCATGAAACAAGGAGAAGAATGATGTGGAGCAATTGAGGCAGTGCTCATGGGAAATAAAGATGATAAGTATCTAATCAAGGATCTAAGTGATAATCAAGGAGATAATCAAGAAGATAATCAAAGATGTAAAAGAGATAAGATATCTACATAATTAAGAAAGGGAAAAATGCGAAATAAATATATAAAAATAGAGGAAAATAGAGGAAACCCTGACACCTCGGAGATGAGATATATGAGGACTCAGAAAATGTAATGCTTTGAGTATCTCACCTGTTACCTCGCGTGTAATATGAACACACACCGAATTTGTTAGAAAAATAGTACCTGCTGAGCGCTCGAACTTCAATGAATACATACTTGAAAATTTGTTAAATTTCACATGAACAATTGCAACAACAGAGGATCATTTATTTGGTACTGGGTTGCACCAGTTTTACAAATTTGGATTGTATAACTATTGCGCTTATGTGGAAGAAAATGCATGCATCTGTGGAGATCATACCGCTGGAGAACGATTCACTCCTTACGACATTATCACGGCCGATATGCTTTTGAACTACAGCACTTTGACTCTACCCATTATACCAGAAAATACATTTCGAGATTCGAAATATTTATTCCTCTCTTATGTTCAGACTTCAAAGTCATACGCACTGGGCAATGAAATAAGATTCAAAAAAATTAAGATTCAAAATTGTAGATACACTACTACTAACTAGTTGGAAAGATGATGGAGGGTATTCATGTTCGAGCTAGTCGGGCGATCAGCATTGACAACCGTACTGATGCCTACTGGCATATGAGAATTCTGGAGGGGGTCCAATATCCGAAGAAGGTAATTGGTTAATTAGGATCGGCATTTTGTTAAGCGATGTCAAGATGAGATGGATCGTGATCCTAATTGAAGTCTGTTGGCCAGAAGAGACACATGCATGTCATGGAATGGTTTGTGTTTCAAGATTTTCTAGAATCCCAACCTATGTGAACAACTAAATAAAATGGCACAATATCCAGTGTTTGTTCAACAATCGAAGTGGGTTCAAGTTCAAACAACTTCGGTATATTCAGATGATGTAAAGCGGCGAAGCGCTTACACGGAAATTAACTATGTACGTAAATTTAAGCGACAGTAACTAACATAATATATGGGAATCAACGAAAAACCTATAGTGCGTTATACCAATTTCCCTCCATCTAGTAGCTGTGCCTAGGGGTAGAGGCCGTCTTGGTCAAGACCTTCTTCCTCTTCGCGAGAGGCCGATTGAAAAAGAAAGATTCACAGGGATTCGATTCATCATCGGAGACAAAGCCGGGGTCAGAGTCGTCAGACATGTCATCAGCTGGGGGTTTAGAACCGCAGACAGACAATTGAAGGGGTTTAGACAAGCCCGCATTGGTGGCGACGGCTACAGAGCTGTTAGACGCGTCTTTGGAACCACGGACGGCATTGTCGAGGGATGAGGCCAACTCCGAAACAGCAACAGAGAACAAATGGAGATCGTGGGATGGTCTGGGCTTGGGCTTCTTCGCTTGATAGCGAGCGACGCCAACAAGCAAAGGAGGTGTTTGACGAGACGGTTTTGGAAGCAAGAAAGAGCGGGGAACAGTTGACGTAATTGGAACTAGCGGAGCCCCGTTGCAGCCACGACCAACCTGGTCGGTTGATGTGTGAGAAGTCATTGAGGTTCCATTGAGAGTAGTGGAAACGGCATTGGGAAAATCGGACTCGGACGAGAAGGGATTGTTCCTCGAGCCATTCTCTCGGGATACATACCACGGATCCTTATCCTTGGTAGGTAAACACACGAGATCATTGGCTGTTTGGGCGGGAAGGATCTTCACGTATCCTCTTTCGATGCACATGTTCAAATAACGTTTGGCTTCCCCCCAGTGACGGAAGGAAACCATTTGTGCACGGTGCACATGGCTACTAGCAAGCGCTTTGCGCCTAAATAGTAATGTGTTAGCAACGAGAAGCCCAATTTAATAGGGAAGACTTACCAAACGGAGTGTATACCAACGACCACACCCTTAGAGACAGCGTAGAACCGCTTGCCTCGGTACTTTGGCTTGACGAGACTGGACGGATGGGGGGCCACAACCGCAGAAGTATTGATATGATCCGAATTATCGAGGGGGTGTCCTTGGAATTCATCGTCTGATTCAGTGTCATCCGATGCATCTAATACAAAATTGGAATCAATATGGCGATAGAATAATGAAAGTCGGAAGACTTACCACAGTTCATCGCTGACAAACTGTATTCGGCCGAATCGTCTGTAAGGTCCAGCGGACTGCCAGGTGCACGACTGGGTGGCAAGCCAGCGGTGAGGTCCAGAGGACTAGGTGAACGATTGGGTGGCAAGTTGGCAGCGAGACCCAGCGGACGGAGTGAGCGCATTGCAGCCTCTCGGCCCAGCACCGAAGCAGAGGTATTGGTACGTGCCATGGAAGCGGCACGTCCAGCAGAGGAGGCAAAAGAAGACAAATTGTAGGAAAAACACATTCTGGTGAAGAAAAAGGTGAGTAACGCGGCCCACTATTTATCTATTTTCAAAAGTCAGGGTAGACTCACCGAAACAAAATCTGGCGATCTTCGAGATACGTGTAGCTGCGTGTCATCCCAGTCTAAACCAAATATGAGCTGGTAAGGATTCGTCGGATGCCGTCGGTCAATATTGTATGGTTTGCCTGATCGGATGTGGTTGAGAAAAGAGCTCTGATAGGCGAGGAGAATCCTCCAGAGATGACGAGATAGGTGAGTATAAAGTTTATAGGTCCGCATCCAATTCACATATTCTTCACGCTCGTCGTCTCCTAGTTTGCACATATATGTGAGTAAAGTTACACTTCTTACGTCTGTTGTTACTAACCTGCACATATACGCAGTATACAATTATGGTTAATCCTGGGGCATTCAAAGGATTGAGAAAAGAATTTTTACTGAATTCCAGGGAAGCGTATGCACAAGGTGTGGAGAGAGGATACTCCCGGGACGCGCTCGCTACCATCCAACGACGATACTTCAAAAGGTTCCCTGTTGATCTTCCAGACGGTGAGGAACCAACCGGCGATTTCTTGGCAAAGATCAATGATGGCGCACCTGATCCCGAGCCAGAAGTTCCCGATCCCAACAAGATGGGTGCCGATGACTACATCGCTGCGATGAAAAGACTGGATGCCAGAAGTAAGTTGGTTGCTTTGAAGAAAGCGGTGAGTGCTCGTGACTTGTGACATCTTGTCTTATCGGTATCTGTGACTGATTCATCAACGCCAGCAAATCAAACGATGGCTCGCTTACCGGTACACCAAGGACAACGACCTTGACCCTCGAGAATCAGGCGCTCACAACCCTTATAGGGTTCTTATTCACAAACTAACGGGAGTTGGAATCAAAAAACCCCGGCAGCGAAGTGCCGTGAACACTTGGAGAAAGACACAGTGCGACACCATCAATGCTGAAACCCGCCGAATCGCAAAATTGGCAAGCACCAAGCGACAAGACTTGACGGCCCTACGAGATAAGGTTGCCCATCAGATGTTCGAGCGTCTCGCAAACGAAGAGAAGGATCAATGGGAGGCACAGGCTAGAGAAGACCATCAGGAATTGCTGGCGAAGTGGGAAGATGATACAACCAAGCCTTTGTCAACCACAAGTTACTGGCAGACTCATCTATGGATGACTGGTAGTTACCACTTAAGGGTTATGCATCCCCACAGGCCACTACCCACTTGCCCAATGTCATGTATCAGGGTGACCAACAGTGACTAGAGGGCCGTAGTCATGTGAAAGTCATGTGATCTGTTGCACAGCCACCAAAAACCAAAATTGTAGAGAAAAATTCAAAAGCTATGGTAAATATTTTTTATTATATAATCATCAACGGTTCAGCCACAAAACGCAAAATATCCGCAGAAAGCCGGATACAAATCAAAATAAAAGATTAAAATATTTGTAGCAAGCTGAAAAAATGTTCTAAAATCATCAAAAAATGTGTACTATACCATTTTGTGCTAAAAATAGATTTGATCTTATTTGGTCATGTATTAGTCCCATCTATCATGCATGAAAGGCCTTTATCGCAAAATCTCAAAGTCCAAAGTCCTCTTGCCTTATTGGGTTGCTTGGATGTGATGTCACTCAAAAGCCTTGTTTGTTTTGTAACATGCCTGCCCCTGCCTGCAGACATCATTATTTATTATTTGTTTGTATTTGAGGCCATATAAACAAGTGAGTGGAGCCCAAACATGTAAATAGAGGCAAGCAAAAAGTCATGTGCATTGATTTTGATGCCATCAATAGCAGATATATGACTATAGTCACAATAGGTCACAATAGGTCACATCAGGTCACAATAGGCCAGCCAGAGGGCTTGGGAAGTGGCCGGTGGGGATGCATAACCCTTATCTGGTAACTACCAGTGCTTCATGCATAAATTTGACAGTAGAGGCTGTGTCAACGAGCCCTGCTGAACGTCAGCAGTAAGTATTCTCATATTCTATCTTATGTTTTATTTTCGTGACCTAACTATCTCTTAAGGTGCATTCAAGGGTTAGCCAGCTTTGCTAAACCTATTTTGGACCTGATCTGCGAAGCGACAGGTTGGAAGGCTTCATTGATTGCTGGTGGGCCTGAACCCGCACATGAAGGGTGTCTCAATATGATCAGGTATGTGTCAGCCTTGTCTGGTATATTCATGTATCAATCCTGGCAATTTGGCCTTTTGGTGATACATCATACAGGGCAGTTGCCCACACCGGCAATATGCCCCAAGTGTGCCATAGGCGGAGAGCAGTTGGCCTTGCCAAACATTGATAAACACTGCTGTTTTTTTTGTTTTCGGACAGTAATTGATCTCTGCAGGCGTAGTGGTTATGTTTTTTTGTTGCGATATGTCAGATATATGTTCTATATATATATTATGTTTTTTTGATGCCCTTTGCGCACCTAAAAAGGGATGGGACGGGATGGATTGGAAAACATAAAAGTGGATGACGTGTTATTTATAGACGGATGCAGGAAACAGTGTCCCCGAAGTGCCCGAAGCTGTAATTGGGCTCCTGCGCTTCGTTGGGCATCATTTGGGGCGCTAAAAAAGCGTAGATATAATGTAGGAATATGTTTTGATTTTTGGGGGTGCTTTGCGCTATCAAAAGAGGACGGTATGGGATGGATTGGAAAACATAAAACCGGATGACGTGTTATTTTTAGCTTATTTCAACAGTTTCGGGCGTTGCGCTATTTTTGAATATAATATAATCATTTTTGTCCTATATTTATTTCACATACAAATGTTCTAGCCCTTAGATTAGATTAGATATCAATAAAAGCGAACTGTCTACTTTTGTTTTAAGCGGCAGTTCCCTATTCGGAAATTACTACTATTTTCAAACATTCTTTATACAACATATAATGTTTTTTTTTTTAAAAAATCATATATTTTTTGTACTAATTTTTTTACAAATAGGTATTTACAATTCGACAGAGGAAGGGGAAGGAATGAGGGGGAAGCACACAAAAAGAGCCATCTTTTTTGCGTGCTGGTCGTCATCGTGCTCGTGCTCGGGTCATCGCAGGTGTCGTTGTCCTTGGCCCAGCCATCGTGCACACCTTACCGATTGTGCACGCCCTACCCAGCCTGCACGTCCCACCCAGCCTGCATGCCCCACCCATCGTGCGCGACCTAGGTAGGCATCGTGCACGACTTGGTTGTCGTAGTCGTCGCAGCCGTGGTCATCCTCGGCCCAGCCATCGTGCACGACTCAGCCAACGTGCACGCCCTAAACGTCGTGCTCGTGGCAGTCGTCGCCCTGGGGCAAGCCGTCGTTGCCATGGGGTCATCGCAGCACCTGTATATGCTAACCTCATGCATCATATCCTGGCAGTTGCCCAAGGGCCTGATACATCCATATGGGCAGTTGCCTAACCTACCAATATGTACCAGGTGTGCCGTAGGCAGAGAGCAGTTGGTGTTGCCAAATATTAATAAATAATGCTGTTTTTGACGGTTTCGGACAGTAATTAGTCTCTGCAGGCGTAGTGGTTATGTTTTTTGTTGTGATATGTCAGATATGTGTTCTATATATATTTTATGATTTTTTGATGCCATTTGCGCACCTAAAAAGGGATGGGACGGGATGGATTGGAAAACATAAAAGTGGATGACGTGTTATTTATAGACGGACACAGGAAACAGTGTCCCCGAAATGCCCGAAGCTGTAATTAGGCTTCTGCGCTTCGTTGGGCATCGTTCGGGGCGCTAAAAAAGCGTAGATATAATGTAGGGATATGTTTTGATTTTTGGGGGCGCTTTGCGCCATCAAAAAAGGACGGGAGGGGATGGATTGCAAAACATAAAATCGGATGACGTGTTATTTATAGCTCATTTTTACAATTTCGGGCGTTGCACTATTTTTAATTATGATATGATCATTTTTCGTACATATTGTATTTACTCTACATATATATCAGGTATAGATTAGATTAGATATATAAAAAAGCGACTTCCTCCGCTTTTGTTTTTGGGTAGCCCTTCCATATCTGGTAGTAATTTCCATTTTGGTAAATATTTTCCAAAACATATGAAATTGTTTGAAAAAAATCTTTTTATTTTGTATGTTATCGCACATATAAATTATCTACGCTACACTACGCTACATATTCTCCCCTCTAGTCTATCTCGTCCTCCCTACCCGCTCGCTTGTCCCTACTCGTTTGTCCCTACGTGCTTGCTCATCTGTGTGGGTGCTCGGTCGTGGGTGTCGTACGTGGGTGCCCGTTTGTGGGTGCTCCTCCATGGGTGCTGCGTTGTGGCTGCTCGTATGTATCACCTCGGTCGTGGGTGCTTGTACGTGCCTGCTCTTTCTGTTCTCGTTGCCCTAGCCGTCGTCCGTGGTCCTCGTTGCCTAGCGTTGGTCGGTCGTCCTCCCCGTAGCTGACCTGCGTCGTCCTCGCCTTAGCCGTGGGCAACGTTGCCCAAGCTGCAGTCGTCGTCGTCGTCGCCCTAGCCCTAGTCATCGTCGCCGTCGCCCTAGCCCTAGTCATCGTCGTCGTCGCCCAAGCCGTCCCCGTCCTCGTCGTCGTGGTCGAGGTCGTAGTGGTGGTGGTGGCCCTGGTCGTAGTGGTGGTGATGGTCGTCGAGGTCGTGGTCGTGGTGAGCCTCACACCACACGTTTCCTCCCTCTGTCGTATCGCATCCCTCTGTCGTCGTCGTTGTCATCCAGGGAACCACCCACATCCCTATAGAAAGGGGAGGGGCAGGCAGCGTCGTGGTCGTCGATGTCGAAGTCATGGTGCACGGCCCACATCCTCAACGATGAGGGAGGGGCGGCTGGGGAGTCGATGGCGGTGGTGACGGGTGGTTGATAAGGAAGAAATCAACCATCAAATGGTTGATTTCTTCCAAATCCGGTAGCTTCCCACGCCGGCCCGGTGTATAACCGGGTTGAGTTCATCGTCGCGCTCGACGTTGGCGAGGCCCAATAGCTTTGTTAAATAGTTGTAAAATTATATAAAACTATAGAAAATAATTAGGAAGTAATTCATGTTAAAAAATTGAACAGTCATACATGTTTTCCATAAAAAACATTGAAAAATAAAATTTATATAGCAAGCATGGTGATTTCGGTTCGACAGCTGAAGGTATTCTCCATGAAAACATAGCAAATTCATTTGAATTAAGACACTAAGTAGTACTAATACATTATATATGTTCAAATATCAGAAAAATGACCACCAGAGAATGTTAATTCGCGTATTTTTGAGATGATATGTTGTTTTTGTTTTTGCATGGTGATTTCGTGCGTCGCCGACAAACGAAATCACTCATTTTTAGGACTAGATGGACGCGATATGTTTTTATGTGGGCATATAAATGTATTATAAAGATTATATATCATGATTATCCCTGGATTATCCACAAAAAAGACCCAGTATGCCATGCAATATGTATTAAATTTTTTGATGAACCAAGATGCATACGAAAATGCATCAACAGTCAGGTAATGATATAGCATTCTTGTTATTTTTCTCATTTCCATGTCAAATTTGTATGTTTTACATTAAATTTGTAACATTAGATACATTTGAATGTATTATACCCTAAATACATATTTCCAGTTACTTTAAATGCCGTCTATGTGTCGCCATCGTCGTCCTCGACGACGAGCTCGCACCGGCTATCGATCGGACCGGTGTGGGAAATTACCCGTTTTGGGTTAATTTCAACCGCTCGTGCAGTCTTTCGCCTTCCATCTTCTCCCATCACCACCCCTCTCATCCCCTCCCTTCCGCAGCGATGGACGGCTGCCAGCAACGACAAATCATGTCCAACCACCAACGTCGATGACCACGGATGGCTACGACGATGAGGGACAACGGCAAGGGCGACCGTTAGACCACGTCACATCCAACCGCCAGCGACGAGAACGACAACGCGACGATAACAACGACGCGACGACAACGACGCATGACCACGACGAGGAACAACCACGACGATGACTGCCAGGCCACGTCATATCCAACCACCCCCGACGCTGGCCACGGATGTCCACGACGACGATGGACCATAGCCACAACACCAACGGTGGTCACAACAGGCGATGGGCATGGCGAGTTCGTGTCCAGCCATCCCACTTCCATGCTCCCTGGGACGAGGTGGACGAACGCGACCACGAGCAGGCATCAACAAGTGGGCACGAACGAGGAGTGGCCATGGACGAGGGGTGGGCACGAACGAGCAGGCACCACGACCACCACCCTCACGACCACAGCCTGAACCGCAACCACGACCACGACCACCACCATGAACACGAGGACGATGGCGATTACACACGACGACGACACACCTTGCCCCCTCCCCTGCCGATAGGGATGTGGGTGACCTCCTTGGACGATGACAACAACGACCGAGGTGACACGTATGAGCACCTACGACGAGCACCCACGCAGCAGCACCCCACGTACGAGTAGCCACGACCGAGGCGACACATACGAGCAGCCACAGCGGAGCAGCCACGCAGGAGCAGCCGCGTACGAGCAGCCGCGTATGAGCACCCACGACCGAGCAGCCATATAAATGAGCAAGCGCGTGGGGACAAATGGGTAGGGACAAGCGAGCGGGTAAGGAGAAAGCGAGAGACAGCAGGGCAAAATATGTAGCGTAGTGT
>CAXHKQ010000095.1:0-32918 GCA_964017145.1 Agrocybe praecox
AGGAAAAAAACCTGTAGGTCTGCCCCCATTGCTGCGGGTGCTGCTATTATAGGCCTAACCGGAAACGCGTCACCCTTGTGCGACTTCATAGAGATTTCCATCTTCGAGATTTGGTATGCCTGAGGTTCCAAGCGCCCATATTTGGGTACTTGCAACCCCTTGGCCCTATCACCGGCAAAAATTGGATTCAACCCCATGATCATTCCTTTGTAGTCCGCGGTTTTTGTGTTGATGAGCCTGTGCATGTGTCGCTTAAAGCAATCCTCCCATGTTTCGGTTGGGGATTTACTGAGCTGCGTGTAGACCCCCTCCTCTAGCTGTTGTGTGATGAATTCCTGCCTCTTCCTGATAATGGTTGATGTTAAGCACACGATTGTTTTGTGGCCTTTGTCCGATTCGGTTATGCTGATGTCCTTGTGTTCTTTCATGAAATTTTTACATAGTTTATACCCTCTGCTCAAGTATTTCTCGATTGCTTTGTCCTCATCCTTAGCAAGTGTTTTGTGGGTGTTTGTTTTCTGTGTGGCGTCGTTGTAAACTTTGACCATTTGGTCAGTGAAGGCTTTTAGGACGGCTTTCTCGCGGTAAGTGTGTGTAATCTCCGCGGCCACTATTCTCATCGATACTAGGAGTGCAATAAAACTACCTGGCTCGTTCGCGGTCTGATTTGGGAATACGAATTTTGGCCCTAATCCAAGAAGCTGCCTGACGAGTTGTGGTACTTTGATGTTGTCCAGTATTATTGTGTTTTTCTCAGCCTTGCGCAGGCACAGCAGAAAGTTGTTCGGCACCCATCGCATAAGCTCCTGTTTTTTGTTGTGATTGTAGCGTTGGTTGGCCGAAAGACTTGTCTGGCTGCCCCATTTGCGTATACCGTTATGTTTTCGTCCCCTTCCCGTGCCGGCCTGGCTTCTGACGTTGCACCTCTGGTCCGGGCCCTCATCTCTTTGTTGTGCAAAACACGTGTGATCGTATAAAAGAAACATGAAGAGAAAGGAGAACAAGCGAAAACCCGTCAGTGATTGGGCAGAATTCAGTCGTTTCAATCAGTTTGTGTTTGCCCGTACGCATTTTATTTTGGAATGTAAGAGTGCATAAAAACGTCCTTTCAACTTTGATTTCTATTTTAGGTTGCAAAGTTTGGTTGAAAAAGTTGTGATGGTTGGTTTTGTTCTGTGCGTGATTTAGATAGAGATTTTATTTTATTTTATTGTTCCAGTGCGGTTTGGATGGGGGTGGGAAAGTGGGGTAGGGTTGTGTGGTAGTTTTATTTTGTGAGTGTCGTTTTGGAGAGGCCTGTGTGTGTTTGGTGGACTTATGGTGACAACCTTTCGGCATATTTTCTAAATGCAATGGCGCCAAGTGTCGTCTCATTCATGATTCATTATTAGACTATGGGCAACACATACGTTTGACGGTATGTGTGCCGAGTATGCCACGCCTGTATATGTTGTGTGTTGTTTGTGTGCGGTTCTGTCACGGTATGCTGATACGCATGCCTGTATATTCTGGTTGGCCAGAGGCCCATCCCAGTCACCAGGTGCTTTAATCAGCATGCAGTGTTGAACTTGTTTGATATGATTTAAGAGTCGCGTTGCTACCCGTATATCGGTGTGTTTTACCTCCACAATGTATGTAAGCCTTACACGTGATTACATTATCACCTATGCGTTAAACCATCATGCGTGTTACCGCATCTGTTACCCGCAAGGTTTTTTGTATCCCGTGTCCATCTTTCAAGGGTTCATGGGGTTTGTAGCAATTGGTTTTTTTAATTTTTAATTTTTATATTTTTTATGTTGCGGTAGTTTAAACTTTAGTTCCACATTTCTAAGCCGGTTGCCCATAGGCGCCAGAGGCGCCTGTAAAAAACGTTTCTGTTGGGCAGTCGGGTGTGTGTATTTTTGGAAAAGGTTTTGGGTAGGGTTGGGAGTGGGCGGAATTGGGGTGGTGGTGTTGGTGGAGGTGTCGCTGGTGCATTTTTTTCTTCGATTTTGGTGGGCGTTAGTATTTAGTTAAGATTAGTGCCTTAGGTAGTACTATTTTGAGGGGAAAGATGTGCACGTTAGGGATGGTTTGATTTTAGCATTTGGAGGTTCGTCATATTGAGGCTTTTGACCGGCGCGGTATATTGGGGGTAAGTTTATTGACTTCGTTGTTTGGCCGCTTTATTTGCGTTCAGCCAATCGACTAATTAGAGTAGTGTATGTTCGAGTGCAATTTGTGTTTATCATAGAGACACCTAGCCACGGCTGTGGTGGTGGGCATAGTTATGAGTGCGTTACCCTTAGCATTGCACGCTGTTTGATGGCGTGTGCTTGGGCGGTGTTTGTAAAAATTAGTCAGGTCCGGATCGTGAGCTTCATTCATTCTCTCATGCGCGCTGGGAGGTTTGGGGGTTTTTTGTTAGTGTGGTTGTTGGCTACGTGTGCGTGAGTTGGTATGGGAAACTTCATTCATATCATTCATACACACATTCGGGTCAGCTCGCTGCGTATCTGAAAAATTTTGGGCAATTCTGTTTCCCTGCTCTAGAAAAAATGGGCGACCCTAGCTACCAAAGAGTACGGTTTCGACACCCACGCCCCCCCTATTCTCTTCAGTCAACGTTTCAGAGGCGTGGGTGGAACGTTGAGACCGTTTTGGGAACCTATTCGGCCCATGAATACGATGACTCGATGGGGTGCTGATACAGGAACCGGCATACTGGGACAGTGTCATTTTATTGTTATACGGAAAGTGTCACAACGAGTGAGAGTGGGTGATTATATATATATATATATATGTATATATCTCTATACATTGAGGTAGTATGGTTTTTCGGTTGTATTTTTATTGCTAGGTGGTTCCGAAAAATCGTGTTTCGTAAGAAAATCGTGGGTCGAAAAGATCGTGGGTCGAAAAAATATATATATGCCAGAATAGAGACAAAGACATACCGTTCTCTTTCTGTCGTTGGGGAGGTGGCGGCATTATCGGAGTCGGGGTGGCTTTGGTTGTCTGGGCCTGGGTGATTGTGGGTGTCCGGGTCCGAATGGGCCGGTACCCGCGCGGAAGTGCCATTGTGCGTCCCGCTCATGTTTGATTTGTTGGGAACGTTTTGGCTGCTGTTGCCGTATTATGATGCAAGAGAATTGTTTGTTAGTTACGGGGCATAAGGCAACCGTTTGTAATAGAGTTTACTGCTAATGTATGTTATTACTGTTAATTTCGTCTGGCGTTAGTCGCCGCGTTTTTTATTTTGATTTAGTGAATGCATATGTGGTGTGCTGAAGGCATGCTGCTTTTAGTGAGGTTACGTCTTGTAAGCTGAGGACGTTATGAATGTGTTGTTGTTTTTTATGAAAAAATGAAAAGATTTTGTGGGCGCACCTCGTTTGGAGTTCTGGTTTCGGGTTGATGCATTACATCCTGCTGTAGAGGTAGGCGAGACGCGGGTTCATGTGTGTAGGTGGTCTCGTACTTGGGGCACTTGAGTTTGGGGCACTTGAGGTCTTTTGCTTGGGGCACTTGGGTTTTTTTTACACTATGTATTGGGTGCACTTAGGTTTGGGAGGATTGGGGCTTTTGGCACTTGGGTTTGGGTCTACTTGGGATGAGGTGTCTGCTGAGTTTAGTTGGAGGCAAACTTGGGGCAATGGGCCGGTTGGAGACAGCAAGATGGCACAGAGATAAGTCCGTTTGGTTTCGATGTTGATTAATGAGTGAGAATGGACCCGTTCTAATCTATAGGTACAGTTGTAAAATTTGCGTACGCCTTCCGTACGTAGCGTACGCATGCGAAATTGTGCAGCGCCGCTCTCAAGAGAAGAAATGTCAGGGGAACATTCGGCAGAGGAAGAGGAGAGTGTACCAATGCTTGGTGGGGGAGATAATCACTCGGAGCTGAGTGCATTCTGTAGGCCAATCCACTTGGTAGTTTGTTCGTTGGTTGTGTACGTTAGCTGCGTTGGCCTGTCTGCATTACCGATAAAGCTGCCTGGTTTCACTGGGTACTAAGCTTTGTTAAGAGTGTCTGAACCGCGCTATAAGTGTGTCAGCCTAGTGCTGTCCAAGGGGATTTATTATTAATTATCGGGTCACTAGTTGGGCCTTGATTTTATATTTGATTGTTGTTTGGATGTTCCGTTTGTTGGGATTTTTAATTTATATATTTGATTCATTTGAGACGTGCCATTTTTATATGTTTGTCGACTGGTTATTGCTCTAATTTCATTTGCTAATATTGTTATCTGTTTTTTGTACTTGTTCAAAATAATTTTGCTACTTAAAAGTATTTTTACCTAACAATAAAATATTTTCAGTTGCCTTTTCAGTTGGCTATTATTTTGTTGTTATTTTAGTTGGCGGTTGATAAATTAGTAGTCCTCTTAATTGTCAAATGGATCTGTTTTTTCGACGCGAATGGACCGATTTCACTGAGTCGCCCTAGTACCCTGTGTAAGATGGTGCCGCAAAAAGATTAAATATAAGAATAAATAGATATATATAAATATACATAAATATATATACATGTAAATAAGTATATATACATATATATAGGCATAAGTATATATATATATATAGTTAGGTGATTTTAGAATTGAGGATATTTTATTTTTATTTTAAAAAAACGACAATGACTATTTATTAAAAGAGGGGACGGTTGGTGTGGGTTGTTTCCATTGCTATTATGCTTGATTGATATTTGAAATGTACTTTTGTGTTTTTTGGTTTTCCTAATTATTGGTTGAAGAGTAAGATAAAAAACTAAAAGAGTTTGCCGTGCAGTTTGCAACAGTGGTTCTGCGATGTTTATGGCTCTTGGTTCTAGTGATTCGAAGTGGTCATGCCCTCGTTGTTGTTTTGGTTACGGTGTGCTAGTTTTCATTATTTTTGCGACGGCGACGCTCTTGAGTTTCTCGTTTGGTTTGTTTTTCATTCATAACAGTGAGCGGCATCGTGAAAATTCGTTGGTTTGTTGCAACCCGGCTGCCCGTTTGCCCGCGTCAAAATGTTACCCGGTTTCGATCACATATGCTGTGCGCATTGCGTCACCGCAGCAGTGCAGTTTGTGCGTCGTTTGGAAAATGTGCAAGACGATATATAATATGAGATATTTAATTGGAGCAGGTGAGTATTGTTTCGTATAGGTGATTGTGAGTGAGATATTTGTGTTAGATGTAATGGTTTATTAGTGTGGCACGTCTACGTGCGTCACGCCTGTTGCGTGCGCATTTTCATTTGGTCCAGTCCCCCTGCACATTGGTTGGGTTTGTGTTTGTGTTGCATTTCGCTATGCTGCGGAGGGCAGACTTTGTAAGATATTTTTATTTTGGTTATCATATGATGAGTGTATTTTTTTTTTTTTTTTTTTTTTTTGGAGAGTGTTGCTATTATGTAATAATATCACCAAACCTCTTGTGAAAAATGTTTTGGTCAAAAGACAGACTTTTAAGAAATTTTATTATATTTTATTTATTTGGTTATCAGATTAATGATGCAAATTAGAAATTGAAGTATGGTATTATGTACTAATCCGAACAGCAACTTTGGTGAAGATTATTTTGATCAGGAAGCAGACTTGTTAAAAGTTTTATTTCTTTGGTTTTCCAATTAAGGGTGTGGATTTGACATTAAAATGTGGTGATGCCCAACCTAGAATGTTTCCTATTTGACCTGTTGTTGTTATGGCTTTTTGTGATGCATCAAACAGTTTTGTAATTCCTGTTGTAGAGTTTTGTGCGGTGTACAACCGGTGATTTTGTGAAGATCATTCTAGTTAGGCAACAAACAGCAATTTGTATATTTTTTATTTTTTATATCTGGAAACTTGGATTATACATTGGTGTTGCTCGCTTTTTGTGTGTCCCTTTATTTTCGTTAGGTCCAAGTATCTTAAAAATTAGTTGCGGTTGTGTTTATGTTGCAATTCGTTGTGAAACCAAAGGCAGACCTAGTAATGGATTTTCATTTCATTATGATGTATAAAATGATACTTTTTGTGATGTAGAACTTGATACCTTTTTTAAAACAAGGATAATTTAAAATGTGTTATCATGTAATTATACAACCAGCAACTTTTGTGGCAGTTGTTCAAAAGGCAGACTTTTTTAAGAAAATGTTTTTATTTGGTTTGGATTTCAAATTAAAGTTAAAAGTTGATCTTTAAGTTGTTGCGGATCTAACCTTGAATGTTTCTTATTTGCCTTGTGATTGGTATTGTAGATCCTGTTGTACGATTTATGCGGTTTTATGTGATGTGCCACTGCATTTTGTCACGTTTGTGATTTGTTTTTATTTTTATTTTTGACGGTTACAGCCGTTGAAGTAAAGGGTAAGGGTGGAGTGAGAAATTTGGTTTTAGCACTAGATTTGGAGGTTGGCCAGGTTTCAATTTATTATGGCTTTATTTATAGCAAATTTCTTTTCGCAGGTTTACTGTTTGTTTTGGAAAAGTTTACTGGCTCCATGTTGTCAGATATTTTTGTGTTATCAGTTTTGTGGGCTTTTCAAGTTAATGTCCAGCATGTTTCAGACTTTGTGAGTAGCATGCTGTGGGTTCATATTAGCATTAAGCACAGACTTCGTAGAAATATTATTTTAGTGCAAGGTGTATAAAATAAAAAAGTTTTTTGCAAGGTGTATAAAATGTATTGCGTTTGTGAGTGTATGTATTTATGAAATTGTGAGATTTGTAGAAATATATATTCGTTGATATATTATTTCAAAACCATGTCTAGGTTATTTCAATATTCTTCGAGTTAGTAAGTTTGTCAAGGCAGATTTATTCACGCATCAACTTATTTCAATTTTCAATTTTAATTTTGATTTAATTAATTTGGTTTGGTTTCATTTGGACATCTAGCCTACAGTTAAACTCGGCATGTACGAGATTTAATTCATAGTCTCAGCTTTTTGAAGAATTTGAGGTTGCAATTCTCACGATCGGCGCTCCAGAACTTAGCGTTTGGGCTTTAGATATTTAAGTTTTAAAGTTTACAGATTTCATAAGGCATGTTACAGATTCAGGGTAAAATTTGGCATTTTAGTATAAATTCAGCTTTCCGTTTAGTGTTGTACCCTAGTCGCTTCTCTTGAGGCAATTTTCATTTTGCGTGTTCCTAATGTTATGCGAATTCTAATTCCGTTTTAAATTCCCTGCAGGTGTTTTTTGTTGTTTACAGGTGCTGCATGGTGAGCGCCAACCAATTGATTCTGATTGGTGTCCGGTCCAGGGAGGTGGTAGGCCAGTACACTGTTTGGCCCCAAGTGCGGCCGTTGGTTCAAAGACTGCCTTCGTTCGGTACGAGGTGGGTGTGCGAGTGGTTTCGAGGGAGCTGGTGTACGGGCGTTTGGGGGGGGCAAAGGCGAAGGAGATTCCTGTGTGTGCGAAGGCGAAGGAGATTCCTGTGTTTACGGAGCGAAGGCGAAGGAGATTCCTGGCATGCAGAGTTTGGAGTATGTTGGTGGTGAGTGTTTATTCATAATAATTGTTTCAGTCTGTGGGTTGCGTTTGCACGCGTGTGTTGACGGTATGTTACAAGTGTATATGATATGTTGTCTGTGAGTGTGGGGTTGTGTGAACAGTGGTGTTTCTGGTCCCTCTTGTGTACCCTCAAGTGTGTCTGTGCGTTCTATTCGTCTTGGAAATTACCTCGAAGTGCACGTTTGGTGTCTTCCCCATATCTTGTGTCCCTGTTGTACGGCGCAAAGTGTACATCTGACCCTTCAGCGGCAATGCAGTCGTGAATAACTCGAAGCGCTTGCTCCCCCTTGTTTTTTGTGGTGTGTTGCATTACAATGATCGGTCTATCCCATTCAATCTGATGTGTGGTGTTGGCATTCGTGCGGGTGGATGCTCGTATTCTGGCAATTCGCTCCCCAACAGTGACGTCAAGTGCGTTGAAAAAGATGTTGCAGTTGCACGTGAGGCATTTGACGCTAAAAGTTGACATTGAGTAGTAGGGCTGTAGGGTGGTGTCTTTGGTTCCTCGGAAGAGGGGATTGCGCACTTGGCGGTGCATTAGTGTACACGGCAAATCGTTTTCTTTCAATAGTTGTTGCGCATATTCATTTAATCCGTATACGTACGGTACCGCGATGTACTCGATGGAGTTGTGGTGGTACACGTTTTGCGCCGCCATGTGCCTGTCCGCCACCCCCCTGCACGCCACAGTATTGTGTCTACCCTTGGAGGGGATGGTCTGGGTGCTGATGCTAAACCCAGTTGCACTCATGGTGCCTGCGTATGGTTCTGGTGTATTTACGTTAGGTCGGGGTGGTGCATTTGGTGCTGCTCTGAAGCCAAAAGAGGGTAGTTGAAATTTACATGACTTGTGTCTTTTTTCATTCGACCATGTGTGGAACCTTACGTCGCAAATGTCACATTTTACTATCTTACGTCGCCTTTTCGGGGGTCCCGGTAGAATGTTTTCTTCCTCCTGTGAGCTTGTCGTGTCCGTTAGGTCTATTACCTCTACCTCCTCGATTCGTGTGTCGATGTCATTTGGTCTGTGCGTAGGGAAAGGGTTTGCATTTTCTGGTGTATTGATGTAGTTGATGCATTGGTCAAAATCTATGTTTTCGTCTGAACAAATTTCGCGCAGAGTAGTGCCAAGAATACCTCGGCTGTATCCATTGTTGGACAGAGTGTCCCATGCCAGACGGGCTGATGCATTGCTCAGCTCGGGTGAGGAGACTTTGATGGCCGTGCGAAAAGTCTCTTTTATGATTGTCTTTTTGATTTGGTTATCCTGTGACGACCATGCATTGATCGTTCTTCCCGAGGCGTACGACTGCATGGCCCATTGTGAGAAGATCCTTTGACTGTTACCATCCTGCACACGTGATAACATCATGTTGAGGTATTTGACTTGAGGAATGCCGGAGGGGCCAATCGTTTCCTCGTCAATGGTTACAGGCATGCCGGGGATGTTGATTTGGATTAGGTGCGCGATGAGTTGGATACTGTCATATGTGGTTTCGAGATGCCGTACCCTTTGCTTTTTGACGCAGACCAAAATGTCATCGACATACTTTACGATGTATGATATCTTAACGCCTGCCTCGAGGGCCGTGCTCACGGCTGCCCGTACCCCCTCTGTGGTAACTACTTCTGACAGGGCGTACGATAATTTGCCGCCCATTGGGAGGCCCTTTTGTTGTGTATATATTGCCATTCCGGCCACAAAGTGTTCGTTGAGTTTTAGGAGTTTTTGGAGATAGAATCCGAATTGTTTTTTCGTCAGTGAGGTGGTTGGTGCAATATGTTGATCAAATTTTCCCTCGATGATGCTGAGGGCCGATTCTACATTGACGTTAGTATACATGTTGGAGAAGTCTATTGAGTACATCTGATGTCCTTTTGGTATGCGTAGTTCCTTGAGTTCTTCGCACACGGAAACTGAATCCCTAGCAATGTGCTGGCAATATTCGAGCCTGGCTCGGATGTAGGAATCAAAATCTGGCCCGTTGATAGTTGTCTCCGCACGCTCATACAGACGCTCAAGTCTTCGAAGGAAAAAAACCTGTAGGTCTGCCCCCATTGCTGCGGGTGCTGCTATTATAGGCCTAACCGGAAACGCGTCACCCTTGTGCGACTTCATAGAGATTTCCATCTTCGAGATTTGGTATGCCTGAGGTTCCAAGCGCCCATATTTGGGTACTTGCAACCCCTTGGCCCTATCACCGGCAAAAATTGGATTCAACCCCATGATCATTCCTTTGTAGTCCGCGGTTTTTGTGTTGATGAGCCTGTGCATGTGTCGCTTAAAGCAATCCTCCCATGTTTCGGTTGGGGATTTACTGAGCTGCGTGTAGACCCCCTCCTCTAGCTGTTGTGTGATGAATTCCTGCCTCTTCCTGATAATGGTTGATGTTAAGCACACGATTGTTTTGTGGCCTTTGTCCGATTCGGTTATGCTGATGTCCTTGTGTTCTTTCATGAAATTTTTACATAGTTTATACCCTCTGCTCAAGTATTTCTCGATTGCTTTGTCCTCATCCTTAGCAAGTGTTTTGTGGGTGTTTGTTTTCTGTGTGGCGTCGTTGTAAACTTTGACCATTTGGTCAGTGAAGGCTTTTAGGACGGCTTTCTCGCGGTAAGTGTGTGTAATCTCCGCGGCCACTATTCTCATCGATACTAGGAGTGCAATAAAACTACCTGGCTCGTTCGCGGTCTGATTTGGGAATACGAATTTTGGCCCTAATCCAAGAAGCTGCCTGACGAGTTGTGGTACTTTGATGTTGTCCAGTATTATTGTGTTTTTCTCAGCCTTGCGCAGGCACAGCAGAAAGTTGTTCGGCACCCATCGCATAAGCTCCTGTTTTTTGTTGTGATTGTAGCGTTGGTTGGCCGAAAGACTTGTCTGGCTGCCCCATTTGCGTATACCGTTATGTTTTCGTCCCCTTCCCGTGCCGGCCTGGCTTCTGACGTTGCACCTCTGGTCCGGGCCCTCATCTCTTTGTTGTGCAAAACACGTGTGATCGTATAAAAGAAACATGAAGAGAAAGGAGAACAAGCGAAAACCCGTCAGTGATTGGGCAGAATTCAGTCGTTTCAATCAGTTTGTGTTTGCCCGTACGCATTTTATTTTGGAATGTAAGAGTGCATAAAAACGTCCTTTCAACTTTGATTTCTATTTTAGGTTGCAAAGTTTGGTTGAAAAAGTTGTGATGGTTGGTTTTGTTCTGTGCGTGATTTAGATAGAGATTTTATTTTATTTTATTGTTCCAGTGCGGTTTGGATGGGGGTGGGAAAGTGGGGTAGGGTTGTGTGGTAGTTTTATTTTGTGAGTGTCGTTTTGGAGAGGCCTGTGTGTGTTTGGTGGACTTATGGTGACAACCTTTCGGCATATTTTCTAAATGCAATGGCGCCAAGTGTCGTCTCATTCATGATTCATTATTAGACTATGGGCAACACATACGTTTGACGGTATGTGTGCCGAGTATGCCACGCCTGTATATGTTGTGTGTTGTTTGTGTGCGGTTCTGTCACGGTATGCTGATACGCATGCCTGTATATTCTGGTTGGCCAGAGGCCCATCCCAGTCACCAGGTGCTTTAATCAGCATGCAGTGTTGAACTTGTTTGATATGATTTAAGAGTCGCGTTGCTACCCGTATATCGGTGTGTTTTACCTCCACAATGTATGTAAGCCTTACACGTGATTACATTATCACCTATGCGTTAAACCATCATGCGTGTTACCGCATCTGTTACCCGCAAGGTTTTTTGTATCCCGTGTCCATCTTTCAAGGGTTCATGGGGTTTGTAGCAATTGGTTTTTTAATTTTTAATTTTTATATTTTTTATGTTGCGGTAGTTTAAACTTTAGTTCCACATTTCTAAGCCGGTTGCCCATAGGCGCCAGAGGCGCCTGTAAAAAACGTTTCTGTTGGGCAGTCGGGTGTGTGTATTTTTGGAAAAGGTTTTGGGTAGGGTTGGGAGTGGGCGGAATTGGGGTGGTGGTGTTGGTGGAGGTGTCGCTGGTGCATTTTTTTCTTCGATTTTGGTGGGCGTTAGTATTTAGTTAAGATTAGTGCCTTAGGTAGTACTATTTTGAGGGGAAAGATGTGCACGTTAGGGATGGTTTGATTTTAGCATTTGGAGGTTCGTCATATTGAGGCTTTTGACCGGCGCGGTATATTGGGGGTAAGTTTATTGACTTCGTTGTTTGGCCGCTTTATTTGCGTTCAGCCAATCGACTAATTAGAGTAGTGTATGTTCGAGTGCAATTTGTGTTTATCATAGAGACACCTAGCCACGGCTGTGGTGGTGGGCATAGTTATGAGTGCGTTACCCTTAGCATTGCACGCTGTTTGATGGCGTGTGCTTGGGCGGTGTTTGTAAAAATTAGTCAGGTCCGGATCGTGAGCTTCATTCATTCTCTCATGCGCGCTGGGAGGTTTGGGGGTTTTTTGTTAGTGTGGTTGTTGGCTACGTGTGCGTGAGTTGGTATGGGAAACTTCATTCATATCATTCATACACACATTCGGGTCAGCTCGCTGCGTATCTGAAAAATTTTGGGCAATTCTGTTTCCCTGCTCTAGAAAAAATGGGCGACCCTAGCTACCAAAGAGTACGGTTTCGACACCCACGCCCCCCCTATTCTCTTCAGTCAACGTTTCAGAGGCGTGGGTGGAACGTTGAGACCGTTTTGGGAACCTATTCGGCCCATGAATACGATGACTCGATGGGGTGCTGATACAGGAACCGGCATACTGGGACAGTGTCATTTTATTGTTATACGGAAAGTGTCACAACGAGTGAGAGTGGGTGATTATATATATATATATATATGTATATATCTCTATACATTGAGGTAGTATGGTTTTTCGGTTGTATTTTTATTGCTAGGTGGTTCCGAAAAATCGTGTTTCGTAAGAAAATCGTGGGTCGAAAAGATCGTGGGTCGAAAAAATATATATATGCCAGAATAGAGACAAAGACATACCGTTCTCTTTCTGTCGTTGGGGAGGTGGCGGCATTATCGGAGTCGGGGTGGCTTTGGTTGTCTGGGCCTGGGTGATTGTGGGTGTCCGGGTCCGAATGGGCCGGTACCCGCGCGGAAGTGCCATTGTGCGTCCCGCTCATGTTTGATTTGTTGGGAACGTTTTGGCTGCTGTTGCCGTATTATGATGCAAGAGAATTGTTTGTTAGTTACGGGGCATAAGGCAACCGTTTGTAATAGAGTTTACTGCTAATGTATGTTATTACTGTTAATTTCGTCTGGCGTTAGTCGCCGCGTTTTTTATTTTGATTTAGTGAATGCATATGTGGTGTGCTGAAGGCATGCTGCTTTTAGTGAGGTTACGTCTTGTAAGCTGAGGACGTTATGAATGTGTTGTTGTTTTTTATGAAAAAATGAAAAGATTTTGTGGGCGCACCTCGTTTGGAGTTCTGGTTTCGGGTTGATGCATTACATCCTGCTGTAGAGGTAGGCGAGACGCGGGTTCATGTGTGTAGGTGGTCTCGTACTTGGGGCACTTGAGTTTGGGGCACTTGAGGTCTTTTGCTTGGGGCACTTGGGTTTTTTTTACACTATGTATTGGGTGCACTTAGGTTTGGGAGGATTGGGGCTTTTGGCACTTGGGTTTGGGTCTACTTGGGATGAGGTGTCTGCTGAGTTTAGTTGGAGGCAAACTTGGGGCAATGGGCCGGTTGGAGACAGCAAGATGGCGCAGAGATAAGTCCGTTTGGTTTCGATGTTGATTAATGAGTGAGAATGGACCCGTTCTAATCTATAGGTACAGTTGTAAAATTTGCGTACGCCTTCCGTACGTAGCGTACGCATGCGAAATTGTGCAGCGCCGCTCTCAAGAGAAGAAATGTCAGGGGAACATTCGGCAGAGGAAGAGGAGAGTGTACCAATGCTTGGTGGGGGAGATAATCACTCGGAGCTGAGTGCATTCTGTAGGCCAATCCACTTGGTAGTTTGTTCGTTGGTTGTGTACGTTAGCTGCGTTGGCCTGTCTGCATTACCGATAAAGCTGCCTGGTTTCACTGGGTACTAAGCTTTGTTAAGAGTGTCTGAACCGCGCTATAAGTGTGTCAGCCTAGTGCTGTCCAAGGGGATTTATTATTAATTATCGGGTCACTAGTTGGGCCTTGATTTTATATTTGATTGTTGTTTGGATGTTCCGTTTGTTGGGATTTTTAATTTATATATTTGATTCATTTGAGACGTGCCATTTTTATATGTTTGTCGACTGGTTATTGCTCTAATTTCATTTGCTAATATTGTTATCTGTTTTTTGTACTTGTTCAAAATAATTTTGCTACTTAAAAGTATTTTTACCTAACAATAAAATATTTTCAGTTGCCTTTTCAGTTGGCTATTATTTTGTTGTTATTTTAGTTGGCGGTTGATAAATTAGTAGTCCTCTTAATTGTCAAATGGATCTGTTTTTTCGACGCGAATGGACCGATTTCACTGAGTCGCCCTAGTACCCTGTGTAAGATGGTGCCGCAAAAAGATTAAATATAAGAATAAATAGATATATATAAATATACATAAATATATATACATGTAAATAAGTATATATACATATATATAGGCATAAGTATATATATATATATAGTTAGGTGATTTTAGAATTGAGGATATTTTATTTTTATTTTAAAAAAACGACAATGACTATTTATTAAAAGAGGGGACGGTTGGTGTGGGTTGTTTCCATTGCTATTATGCTTGATTGATATTTGAAATGTACTTTTGTGTTTTTTGGTTTTCCTAATTATTGGTTGAAGAGTAAGATAAAAAACTAAAAGAGTTTGCCGTGCAGTTTGCAACAGTGGTTCTGCGATGTTTATGGCTCTTGGTTCTAGTGATTCGAAGTGGTCATGCCCTCGTTGTTGTTTTGGTTACGGTGTGCTAGTTTTCATTATTTTTGCGACGGCGACGCTCTTGAGTTTCTCGTTTGGTTTGTTTTTCATTCATAACAGTGAGCGGCATCGTGAAAATTCGTTGGTTTGTTGCAACCCGGCTGCCCGTTTGCCCGCGTCAAAATGTTACCCGGTTTCGATCACATATGCTGTGCGCATTGCGTCACCGCAGCAGTGCAGTTTGTGCGTCGTTTGGAAAATGTGCAAGACGATATATAATATGAGATATTTAATTGGAGCAGGTGAGTATTGTTTCGTATAGGTGATTGTGAGTGAGATATTTGTGTTAGATGTAATGGTTTATTAGTGTGGCACGTCTACGTGCGTCACGCCTGTTGCGTGCGCATTTTCATTTGGTCCAGTCCCCCTGCACATTGGTTGGGTTTGTGTTTGTGTTGCATTTCGCTATGCTGCGGAGGGCAGACTTTGTAAGATATTTTTATTTTGGTTATCATATGATGAGTGTATTTTTTTTTTTTTTTTTTTTTTTTGGAGAGTGTTGCTATTATGTAATAATATCACCAAACCTCTTGTGAAAAATGTTTTGGTCAAAAGACAGACTTTTAAGAAATTTTATTATATTTTATTTATTTGGTTATCAGATTAATGATGCAAATTAGAAATTGAAGTATGGTATTATGTACTAATCCGAACAGCAACTTTGGTGAAGATTATTTTGATCAGGAAGCAGACTTGTTAAAAGTTTTATTTCTTTGGTTTTCCAATTAAGGGTGTGGATTTGACATTAAAATGTGGTGATGCCCAACCTAGAATGTTTCCTATTTGACCTGTTGTTGTTATGGCTTTTTGTGATGCATCAAACAGTTTTGTAATTCCTGTTGTAGAGTTTTGTGCGGTGTACAACCGGTGATTTTGTGAAGATCATTCTAGTTAGGCAACAAACAGCAATTTGTATATTTTTTATTTTTTATATCTGGAAACTTGGATTATACATTGGTGTTGCTCGCTTTTTGTGTGTCCCTTTATTTTCGTTAGGTCCAAGTATCTTAAAAATTAGTTGCGGTTGTGTTTATGTTGCAATTCGTTGTGAAACCAAAGGCAGACCTAGTAATGGATTTTCATTTCATTATGATGTATAAAATGATACTTTTTGTGATGTAGAACTTGATACCTTTTTTAAAACAAGGATAATTTAAAATGTGTTATCATGTAATTATACAACCAGCAACTTTTGTGGCAGTTGTTCAAAAGGCAGACTTTTTTAAGAAAATGTTTTTATTTGGTTTGGATTTCAAATTAAAGTTAAAAGTTGATCTTTAAGTTGTTGCGGATCTAACCTTGAATGTTTCTTATTTGCCTTGTGATTGGTATTGTAGATCCTGTTGTACGATTTATGCGGTTTTATGTGATGTGCCACTGCATTTTGTCACGTTTGTGATTTGTTTTTATTTTTATTTTTGACGGTTACAGCCGTTGAAGTAAAGGGTAAGGGTGGAGTGAGAAATTTGGTTTTAGCACTAGATTTGGAGGTTGGCCAGGTTTCAATTTATTATGGCTTTATTTATAGCAAATTTCTTTTCGCAGGTTTACTGTTTGTTTTGGAAAAGTTTACTGGCTCCATGTTGTCAGATATTTTTGTGTTATCAGTTTTGTGGGCTTTTCAAGTTAATGTCCAGCATGTTTCAGACTTTGTGAGTAGCATGCTGTGGGTTCATATTAGCATTAAGCACAGACTTCGTAGAAATATTATTTTAGTGCAAGGTGTATAAAATAAAAAAGTTTTTTGCAAGGTGTATAAAATGTATTGCGTTTGTGAGTGTATGTATTTATGAAATTGTGAGATTTGTAGAAATATATATTCGTTGATATATTATTTCAAAACCATGTCTAGGTTATTTCAATATTCTTCGAGTTAGTAAGTTTGTCAAGGCAGATTTATTCACGCATCAACTTATTTCAATTTTCAATTTTAATTTTGATTTAATTAATTTGGTTTGGTTTCATTTGGACATCTAGCCTACAGTTAAACTCGGCATGTACGAGATTTAATTCATAGTCTCAGCTTTTTGAAGAATTTGAGGTTGCAATTCTCACGATCGGCGCTCCAGAACTTAGCGTTTGGGCTTTAGATATTTAAGTTTTAAAGTTTACAGATTTCATAAGGCATGTTACAGATTCAGGGTAAAATTTGGCATTTTAGTATAAATTCAGCTTTCCGTTTAGTGTTGTACCCTAGTCGCTTCTCTTGAGGCAATTTTCATTTTGCGTGTTCCTAATGTTATGCGAATTCTAATTCCGTTTTAAATTCCCTGCAGGTGTTTTTTGTTGTTTACAGGTGCTGCATGGTGAGCGCCAACCAATTGATTCTGATTGGTGTCCGGTCCAGGGAGGTGGTAGGCCAGTACACTGTTTGGCCCCAAGTGCGGCCGTTGGTTCAAAGACTGCCTTCGTTCGGTACGAGGTGGGTGTGCGAGTGGTTTCGAGGGAGCTGGTGTACGGGCGTTTGGGGGGGGCAAAGGCGAAGGAGATTCCTGTGTGTGCGAAGGCGAAGGAGATTCCTGTGTTTACGGAGCGAAGGCGAAGGAGATTCCTGGCATTCATTTCGGGGGGCTTCAATGCCGTGACCATGATTTTGTCTGTGCGTGTTTGATTCTAAGTGTGCGTGTGTAGGTTCTCCTCGGTTATGCACGCTGAGTTGAACGCGTTCAAATTTATGTTCCGGCTTCCGCCAAGAGTCATAAATTTGAATGCTTACCGTATCTGTATGCATTTGTCTTCATTGACTCACCGTTGCGTGTGTGTGTGTGCTCTTTTTATATCTATAATAATCGTCTGAGTGGCGTAGGGGTAGAGTACCTGCCTCAAGTCCCGTGTTCAAATCCCAAGGTGGGTGCAGGGTTTTTTCTCTACCGATGATCCAAAGGAAGGGTGCAAAATGCTGTCTAGGGCTAATCTTTGGGTCACTTATGCTAATCACATGACATCTTTAGTTTAGTTCCAGGAAAGTTATATCTGTTTGCGATTATTTATTTATTTCGAGGGGAGAGGGCGCGGTGGTGGCGGGTGGCGGTTCGCAAAAAACGTTCATAGAAAGAATTCTGTTCCATCCAGCCAATTTAGCTCGGTGCCAGCAGTTATTTGGTCAAAGCGGCGAAAGAATAGGAAGTATAGGGAACGGTATAGCGAAACAAGAGGGAAGTGTGCAACCGGACGAAGGCATGTTTCTAAAGAAAGCAAAAAACCATTTCCGGAACAGACAAAATTTTCCAGGAACAGACAAAATTTTTTTCCAGGAACAGACAAAATTTTCATCACTGTGCTGTAGCCACCTGAAAATCATACATAAAACTAAAGAGACAATACAATAGTACTAAAATGAGTATCCATCACTACAAAGTACATGTGAGATAACGAAGAATTTAACATCAATAAGTAAATGAGTACCAATATTAAGTTGGTTTAAGTTAGTTCAAGGTAGTTCAAATTTTATTGGTACAATGATATTGGATTGGATATGATTTATGTTATAGTTATAAATTCAAAAAACACATAGAAAGGCAAAGTTTGGTTGTGATTTAATTAGTGCAGAAAAAATGTCTGTAATGTAAGTATAGTGGCTGTTTCGGACCCCAAAAATGCGTAACCTCATCAGTCGATGCCAGAGCATTGATGGGTCGGCATCGAGACAGCGGGTCGTATATGTTGTATGCATGTTAGTGTAATTGTATTTGTTCAGTTTATTGTGTATGTGTGCACGTTGATTATTATGGAAAATTGAAATGATGTCTGGTATAACACGTAAATTGTTAAAGGGAAACACGAGAAGCGAATAGAAACTTAGACAACGTGAGTGAACGATTCCGGGGACGCAAACGGAAACGTATGGAACTTCATATAAGTTTTGAAGAAACCTTGAGTAATACAAAATAGTGATGTTTAGTAAATTTAAGAGATATAGATCCAGACGCACTATTGTATTTTAATAAGTAGTAAGTAATAGTAAGCAAAGAGAAATAGTAAATGATAATATAGTTAATGCATGACTTACTCATTTCGGGGGGCTTCAATGCCATTTCATTTCGGGGGGCTTCAATGCCGTGACCATGATTTTGTCTGTGCGTGTTTGATTCTAAGTGTGCGTGTGTAGGTTCTCCTCGGTTATGCACGCTGAGTTGAACGCGTTCAAATTTATGTTCCGGCTTCCGCCAAGAGTCATAAATTTGAATGCTTACCGTATCTGTATGCATTTGTCTTCATTGACTCACCGTTGCGTGTGTGTGTGTGCTCTTTTTATATCTATAATAATCGTCTGAGTGGCGTAGGGGTAGAGTACCTGCCTCAAGTCCCGTGTTCAAATCCCAAGGTGGGTGCAGGGTTTTTTCTCTACCGATGATCCAAAGGAAGGGTGCAAAATGCTGTCTAGGGCTAATCTTTGGGTCACTTATGCTAATCACATGACATCTTTAGTTTAGTTCCAGGAAAGTTATATCTGTTTGCGATTATTTATTTATTTCGAGGGGAGAGGGCGCGGTGGTGGCGGGTGGCGGTTCGCAAAAAACGTTCATAGAAAGAATTCTGTTCCATCCAGCCAATTTAGCTCGGTACCAGCAGTTATTTGGTCAAAGCGGCGAAAGAATAGGAAGTATAGGGAACGGTATAGCGAAACAAGAGGGAAGTGTGCAACCGGACGAAGGCATGTTTCTAAAGAAAGCAAAAAACCATTTCCGGAACAGACAAAATTTTCCAGGAACAGACAAAATTTTTCCAGGAACAGACAAAATTTTCATCACTGTGCTGTAGCCACCTGAAAATCATACATAAAACTAAAGAGACAATACAATAGTACTAAAATGAGTATCCATCACTACAAAGTACATGTGAGATAACGAAGAATTTAACATCAATAAGTAAATGAGTACCAATATTAAGTTGGTTTAAGTTAGTTCAAGGTAGTTCAAATTTTATTGGTACAATGATATTGGATTGGATATGATTTATGTTATAGTTATAAATTCAAAAAACACATAGAAAGGCAAAGTTTGGTTGTGATTTAATTAGTGCAGAAAAAATGTCTGTAATGTAAGTATAGTGGCTGTTTCGGACCCCAAAAATGCGTAACCTCATCAGTCGATGCCAGAGCATTGATGGGTCGGCATCGAGACAGCGGGTCGTATATGTTGTATGCATGTTAGTGTAATTGTATTTGTTCAGTTTATTGTGTATGTGTGCACGTTGATTATTATGGAAAATTGAAATGATGTCTGGTATAACACGTAAATTGTTAAAGGGAAACACGAGAAGCGAATAGAAACTTAGACAACGTGAGTGAACGATTCCGGGGACGCAAACGGAAACGTATGGAACTTCATATAAGTTTTGAAGAAACCTTGAGTAATACAAAATAGTGATGTTTAGTAAATTTAAGAGATATAGATCCAGACGCACTATTGTATTTTAATAAGTAGTAAGTAATAGTAAGCAAAGAGAAATAGTAAATGATAATATAGTTAATGCATGACTTACCGGTAGCACCAGCACAGTGACGTAGTGGGTTTTGGTGTGGACTGGGAACGTTGCGATTAGGGAGGTGCGATGGACATGGACCTCCACGGGCGTGTGGTTGTTCCCCGCTGATGCGGAGTATGTACGTCCTACGAGCAAAACGACGAATGGTTTCTCAGAGACGCCTCCTCTTGGTGCGCAAAAGCCGACTACGCGAGGTCGAAGTGGTGAATTGGGGGTGGTGGATCGATGGTACGGCTGGACTGCAAGATGTGTGTGGCGAGATGGATGTTGGTCTCCGTGTGTGGAATTCGGGTTAGGCTTATGCCGCTACGCGAACACTTAGGGCGCCCGTTGTCAGCGCGCGGTGTCTGCCGTTATTTATTGGAGGACTATAGCTTACAACGACACATCGAAATATGCCGCCAGCGCAGTGTGCCACACCTGTATGTGTTGTTTGTATGTTGAGAGTGCGGTGTATGTCGTGTTCATTGTAGTGTGACCGCTCCACCACTGTAAGCAGCTGACCGAGGCCCATCCTGCTAACGAATGGGTGCTTCCTTTCACGCCAAAATGTTGACTTTCGCGATGTTGTTTTCAAGGGATAGTGTGTAAGTGTTAACTTTACTATGGCAGTACGCAAGGTGAGCGCAATGCTTTTGCATCACTGGCAGAGCAGAATTTGTGAAAAGTGTGTGTTTGTCGTGTACATTTTAGTGAGACCGCTCCACTTATTGTTAGCAGCTGACCGAAGCCCATCCTGCCAACGAATTAGTGTTTCTTTTCACTCCAAAATGTTGACTTTGTTGTTTTCAAATGATAGTATTGTAATCCAGCATCAACTCATGCGTGAAGGATTTTAATTTTGTGTGTATGCTTGTTGATTTTGGTTTCGTTTGGGTGTGTTTGTTGATTTGTGATAGATTTTTGATAGCACGTATTTTGCTAGTAATATTTTAATAACGTTTATGTTTGTGTGGCGTGTCGTTTGTGTGGTAATCTGTTTTCTGTTGTGCATCCTTGAATGTCAAAATATCGCCAAAAATATATATATAAATAAGCAAATAAAGAGAAGCAAATCATCGGAATCTTATCTATTCCGGATGAATACGCTCAAGATTATATCTGTCCAATCAGAAGAAAGAAACGGATTTGAGTGTTCGGTGAGACTCGTGCATCTGGATCGTGAGCTTCATTCGTGCGAGCTTTCGTACCGACTGTAAGCTATTCATTCACACGCATATGCAAAACACACATACACAAGTACCTATGCGCGCATTCGCGCCCCGCCCCTTATCCCGTTCACACACTTCATGCATTGCTTGATTTAGATTGCATTCAATATACCCGTTCCAAGCGCACATTTGCCGAAAAGGCATATTTGGCGCCTAGAGCAATATCTGGGCTTCATTCGTTCATACGTTTGTTCATTCGGGGTCGCTCGCTGCCAACCTGAAAAATTGTAAACGGGGTACGCTTTTTTCCCTATTCTCATTCAGTGGGAGCCCTAGCTATCGGAGAAACGGTTTCGACATCCACGCCCAACTAATCTCGTCAGTCAACGTCTCAAGGCGTGGATGGGACGTTGAGACCGTTAAAGGGGGCTAAACCAACCAAACACGTGCTGAAACGCGATGGAATGCTGATGCTGCCTCTGCTGCTGTTCGGAACGGAAGAGTATAAGTTTTTCGTGATTGTATGCTGTGTTGCCCCATGCTACAACAGCGCTGTAGTGATGCTCAATGGCATGATATTGTCGGGTATTATTCTGTAAAAATCTGCTTTTTATATGTTTGTGCGATTTGCAGCCTATATTCGGCTACTGTACTGGTAAAAATCTGTTTTTTTATTTAAATAAATATTTTTAATTTGTAATTGATAATGTGGCGATTGTGTGCACGGTACGGCACAGGACAAATTGAAATGCTACGAGTTGCACAGCGATGTGCTAATAAAAAACGTGATATTGAGACGCAATATATGTGAATGGTAAACCACATACCCTTTGATTTTGCTTCGGTGTGTTCGGGTATCCTGCATCCGGCTTTGCGCGTGTTGGGTCGGCCATACATTTACACTCGTGCAGATGCGGCTACGATGCGGCTTCTGCGTGATGGAGCGAGACAGCCGATGCTCGCGAGAGGCGCGTAGCACAATTTAATTTCGGTGTTCTCTGCTCACAAACCGATTGCACGCACGCCATGAAATAAATTATGCGCATGCATTTTTGTGATAGCCGCTGTTTACGAGATGCGCGAACATCAAATTAAAGCGGGTCGTGTGATGCGATGCGCTTTTGACAGTCCATGTTAGCGCGATTCGCGAACACAATTAGGGTCTTTTTTGTTCATTGTTCAGTCACTCATAGTCACACGTACACACAGCTGCACATATATACATGGAAATGCGATGTTCGCCTATTCTGATGCACACAGTTCACGCGCGTGCACTTGAATGAGATACGCGCATTCTGTGATTGCCGGTGTCCGCGAGACGCGCGGACCCAAGTTAATCCGGGTCATAGTATGCGTTGGTTTTCCAACTGGCGTATGTGTGGAAACGCGATGCTCGCCTATTCTTGTTTCTATTCGTCAACCGACACACACACACACTTTGCACACGCGTACACACATGAATGAAATACATGCATTCTGTGATTGCCGGTGCTCGCGAGATGCGCGGACACAAGTTAGTCCGGGTCACAGTATGCGTTGCGCTTCTGCCTACGTTTGTGTGTAAATGTAATGATCCCCTATTCTTGTTTCTGTTGCAGACAGTTTACGCGCACACAATGAAATGTAATGAGATGAAATAAGATAGACGCATTCTGCGATTCCCGGTGCCCGCGAGATGCGCGGACACAATTTACTCCGGGTCACAGTGTACGTTGCACTTCTGGCTGCGTTTGTGTGGAAGTGCTTGCCTATTTTGTGTCATTCACTTACACATGTGCATTCGCTCACACCGGCACAAAATAATTCGCGTCTATTTGGATTGGTTTATTGAATATTACGTTCGCGCGCGGAGGTTTCTTATCGCGCGCTGGTGTGACCGCGTCCGTACCATTGGACGTTCGCGCGTGAACTGGATTTTGCCGCGCGCGTTGCTGTCTGTTACGCGGAATCTGCTCGCGCTACTATGTCTGCGAAGAAGAGCGAGCGAAGAGCGAGACAGCCGCTGCTCGCGAGAGGCGCTGAGCACAATGTAGCTTCGGCGTGCTTTTTTCTCTCATCCATTAGTTCGGGTCGCTTTAGCTACTTGTGCGCTATTTGTGCGCATGAGATTCATATTAGCAATTAAGAGTTAGGAAAAACGAACATCTTCCCATCTCTGCCTCAGATCTGACAGGTGCTTTTCCATGTTTTTAGTGTTAGGTGGACGCTTTATTAAAATGTTTTATTTTACTGTTTATGTTTCATATTCAAAATTTTAGTTTAATTTAAAGCATATCATCGGGATTCCGTGTGTCCATGCCGCCATCGTTCAATTATTTAGGTATGATCACAATAAAATACTGATTGTAGTCATCTTTTTTATCCTTTCATTCTACCGGTATAACCGTTGTTTTCATTCAGACTTTTATTTTGTTAATGTGAATTCAAACATGAACTGGCAAGGCTCGGTTTCAGCAATGACGTGTGTTTGCATTCAGCGGCCATTGGCAGCGCATGTTTGTGTAAAAAGTGTGTGTTCAAGATGAACTGGCAAGGCGCGGTTTCAGCAATGACGAGTATTTGCATTCAGCGGCCATTGGCAGAGCATATTTCTGTAAAGAATGTGTGTTCAAGATGAACTGGCAAGGCGCGGTTTCGGCAATGACGTGTATTTGCGTTCAGCGGCCATTGACAGGACAAATTTGTGTAAGAGTGGTGAATTACGTGTGTGAAGATTTAGGATCTGTTTAGATTTGATCTGTGTTTTTTTGTGTGGTTTTAATTGTTTAGGTAGAGTGTGATTTGCAATTTCAATTGAGTATTTGTTATTAATTTAAGTGTGTGTTCAAGATGAGCTGGCAAGGCACGGTTTCAGCAATGACGAGTATTTGCATTCAGCGGCCATTGACAGGGCAAATTTGTGTAAGAGTGATGAGTTACGTGTGTGAAGATTTAGGATCTGTTTAGATTTGATCTGTGCTTTTTGTGGGATTTTAATTGTTCACGTAAAGTGTGATTTGTAATTACCATTGGGCTTTTTTTGATATATTAAAAGTGTGTGTATATTTTTGACATGTTAAATTTTATATTAAGTGTGTGTGTTCAAAATGAACTGACAAGGCGCGGTTTCAACAATGACGAGTATTTGCATCCAGCGGCCATTGACAGGACAAATTGTGTAAGAGTGGTGATTTACGTGTGTGAGGATTTAGGATCTGTTTAGATTTGATCTGCGTTTTATTCGGTGATTTAGTGTGTGGTCTTGTAATTTTTATCAAAATTAGAGTAGCTGTAGGCTGTGGGGTGTAATTGCAATCGAAAACATGGCATTCATTCGTATTCAAATATATTTCGGTGCATGTATGATCGGAATCCGGATGATCTGGTTCAGTTTTGTTATCAGGTTGTTGAAATTGTCAGGTTGTTTATTAAGAGTTTAACTTATTATTATTGGAATTGAATTTTAACTTCAATGCATAGCGGTACAGAGAAAATAAACCGATATTTAGTGTTCTGTTGTATATTTGTCTGATTTTGTAGTGAAAGGTTGTGATTTAATAGTGGTGTGGGCTTAGAAGACAACCAGTTGATGATTCGTGTGAGAGCATCAAGTGTCGTCGAACTAACATTTATTGGAGGACTATAGCTTACAACGACACATCGAAATATGCCGCCAGCGCAGTGTGCCACACCTGTATGTGTTGTTTGTATGTTGAGAGTGCGGTGTATGTCGTGTTCATTGTAGTGTGACCGCTCCACCACTGTAAGCAGCTGACCGAGGCCCATCCTGCTAACGAATGGGTGCTTCCTTTCACGCCAAAATGTTGACTTTCGCGATGTTGTTTTCAAGGGATAGTGTGTAAGTGTTAACTTTACTATGGCAGTACGCAAGGTGAGCGCAATGCTTTTGCATCACTGGCAGAGCAGAATTTGTGAAAAGTGTGTGTTTGTCGTGTACATTTTAGTGAGACCGCTCCACTTATTGTTAGCAGCTGACCGAAGCCCATCCTGCCAACGAATTAGTGTTTCTTTTCACTCCAAAATGTTGACTTTGTTGTTTTCAAATGATAGTATTGTAATCCAGCATCAACTCATGCGTGAAGGATTTTAATTTTGTGTGTATGCTTGTTGATTTTGGTTTCGTTTGGGTGTGTTTGTTGATTTGTGATAGATTTTTGATAGCACGTATTTTGCTAGTAATATTTTAATAACGTTTATGTTTGTGTGGCGTGTCGTTTGTGTGGTAATCTGTTTTCTGTTGTGCATCCTTGAATGTCAAAATATCGCCAAAAATATATATATAAATAAGCAAATAAAGAGAAGCAAATCATCGGAATCTTATCTATTCCGGATGAATACGCTCAAGATTATATCTGTCCAATCAGAAGAAAGAAACGGATTTGAGTGTTCGGTGAGACTCGTGCATCTGGATCGTGAGCTTCATTCGTGCGAGCTTTCGTACCGACTGTAAGCTATTCATTCACACGCATATGCAAAACACACATACACAAGTACCTATGCGCGCATTCGCGCCCCGCCCCTTATCCCGTTCACACACTTCATGCATTGCTTGATTTAGATTGCATTCAATATACCCGTTCCAAGCGCACATTTGCCGAAAAGGCATATTTGGCGCCTAGAGCAATATCTGGGCTTCATTCGTTCATACGTTTGTTCATTCGGGGTCGCTCGCTGCCAACCTGAAAAATTGTAAACGGGGTACGCTTTTTTCCCTATTCTCATTCAGTGGGAGCCCTAGCTATCGGAGAAACGGTTTCGACATCCACGCCCAACTAATCTCGTCAGTCAACGTCTCAAGGCGTGGATGGGACGTTGAGACCGTTAAAGGGGGCTAAACCAACCAAACACGTGCTGAAACGCGATGGAATGCTGATGCTGCCTCTGCTGCTGTTCGGAACGGAAGAGTATAAGTTTTTCGTGATTGTATGCTGTGTTGCCCCATGCTACAACAGCGCTGTAGTGATGCTCAATGGCATGATATTGTCGGGTATTATTCTGTAAAAATCTGCTTTTTATATGTTTGTGCGATTTGCAGCCTATATTCGGCTACTGTACTGGTAAAAATCTGTTTTTTTATTTAAATAAATATTTTTAATTTGTAATTGATAATGTGGCGATTGTGTGCACGGTACGGCACAGGACAAATTGAAATGCTACGAGTTGCACAGCGATGTGCTAATAAAAAACGTGATATTGAGACGCAATATATGTGAATGGTAAACCACATACCCTTTGATTTTGCTTCGGTGTGTTCGGGTATCCTGCATCCGGCTTTGCGCGTGTTGGGTCGGCCATACATTTACACTCGTGCAGATGCGGCTACGATGCGGCTTCTGCGTGATGGAGCGAGACAGCCGATGCTCGCGAGAGGCGCGTAGCACAATTTAATTTCGGTGTTCTCTGCTCACAAACCGATTGCACGCACGCCATGAAATAAATTATGCGCATGCATTTTTGTGATAGCCGCTGTTTACGAGATGCGCGAACATCAAATTAAAGCGGGTCGTGTGATGCGATGCGCTTTTGACAGTCCATGTTAGCGCGATTCGCGAACACAATTAGGGTCTTTTTTGTTCATTGTTCAGTCACTCATAGTCACACGTACACACAGCTGCACATATATACATGGAAATGCGATGTTCGCCTATTCTGATGCACACAGTTCACGCGCGTGCACTTGAATGAGATACGCGCATTCTGTGATTGCCGGTGTCCGCGAGACGCGCGGACCCAAGTTAATCCGGGTCATAGTATGCGTTGGTTTTCCAACTGGCGTATGTGTGGAAACGCGATGCTCGCCTATTCTTGTTTCTATTCGTCAACCGACACACACACACACTTTGCACACGCGTACACACATGAATGAAATACATGCATTCTGTGATTGCCGGTGCTCGCGAGATGCGCGGACACAAGTTAGTCCGGGTCACAGTATGCGTTGCGCTTCTGCCTACGTTTGTGTGTAAATGTAATGATCCCCTATTCTTGTTTCTGTTGCAGACAGTTTACGCGCACACAATGAAATGTAATGAGATGAAATAAGATAGACGCATTCTGCGATTCCCGGTGCCCGCGAGATGCGCGGACACAATTTACTCCGGGTCACAGTGTACGTTGCACTTCTGGCTGCGTTTGTGTGGAAGTGCTTGCCTATTTTGTGTCATTCACTTACACATGTGCATTCGCTCACACCGGCACAAAATAATTCGCGTCTATTTGGATTGGTTTATTGAATATTACGTTCGCGCGCGGAGGTTTCTTATCGCGCGCTGGTGTGACCGCGTCCGTACCATTGGACGTTCGCGCGTGAACTGGATTTTGCCGCGCGCGTTGCTGTCTGTTACGCGGAATCTGCTCGCGCTACTATGTCTGCGAAGAAGAGCGAGCGAAGAGCGAGACAGCCGCTGCTCGCGAGAGGCGCTGAGCACAATGTAGCTTCGGCGTGCTTTTTTCTCTCATCCATTAGTTCGGGTCGCTTTAGCTACTTGTGCGCTATTTGTGCGCATGAGATTCATATTAGCAATTAAGAGTTAGGAAAAACGAACATCTTCCCATCTCTGCCTCAGATCTGACAGGTGCTTTTCCATGTTTTTAGTGTTAGGTGGACGCTTTATTAAAATGTTTTATTTTACTGTTTATGTTTCATATTCAAAATTTTAGTTTAATTTAAAGCATATCATCGGGATTCCGTGTGTCCATGCCGCCATCGTTCAATTATTTAGGTATGATCACAATAAAATACTGATTGTAGTCATCTTTTTTATCCTTTCATTCTACCGGTATAACCGTTGTTTTCATTCAGACTTTTATTTTGTTAATGTGAATTCAAACATGAACTGGCAAGGCTCGGTTTCAGCAATGACGTGTGTTTGCATTCAGCGGCCATTGGCAGCGCATGTTTGTGTAAAAAGTGTGTGTTCAAGATGAACTGGCAAGGCGCGGTTTCAGCAATGACGAGTATTTGCATTCAGCGGCCATTGGCAGAGCATATTTCTGTAAAGAATGTGTGTTCAAGATGAACTGGCAAGGCGCGGTTTCGGCAATGACGTGTATTTGCGTTCAGCGGCCATTGACAGGACAAATTTGTGTAAGAGTGGTGAATTACGTGTGTGAAGATTTAGGATCTGTTTAGATTTGATCTGTGTTTTTTTGTGTGGTTTTAATTGTTTAGGTAGAGTGTGATTTGCAATTTCAATTGAGTATTTGTTATTAATTTAAGTGTGTGTTCAAGATGAGCTGGCAAGGCACGGTTTCAGCAATGACGAGTATTTGCATTCAGCGGCCATTGACAGGGCAAATTTGTGTAAGAGTGATGAGTTACGTGTGTGAAGATTTAGGATCTGTTTAGATTTGATCTGTGCTTTTTGTGGGATTTTAATTGTTCACGTAAAGTGTGATTTGTAATTACCATTGGGCTTTTTTTGATATATTAAAAGTGTGTGTATATTTTTGACATGTTAAATTTTATATTAAGTGTGTGTGTTCAAAATGAACTGACAAGGCGCGGTTTCAACAATGACGAGTATTTGCATCCAGCGGCCATTGACAGGACAAATTGTGTAAGAGTGGTGATTTACGTGTGTGAGGATTTAGGATCTGTTTAGATTTGATCTGCGTTTTATTCGGTGATTTAGTGTGTGGTCTTGTAATTTTTATCAAAATTAGAGTAGCTGTAGGCTGTGGGGTGTAATTGCAATCGAAAACATGGCATTCATTCGTATTCAAATATATTTCGGTGCATGTATGATCGGAATCCGGATGATCTGGTTCAGTTTTGTTATCAGGTTGTTGAAATTGTCAGGTTGTTTATTAAGAGTTTAACTTATTATTATTGGAATTGAATTTTAACTTCAATGCATAGCGGTACAGAGAAAATAAACCGATATTTAGTGTTCTGTTGTATATTTGTCTGATTTTGTAGTGAAAGGTTGTGATTTAATAGTGGTGTGGGCTTAGAAGACAACCAGTTGATGATTCGTGTGAGAGCATCAAGTGTCGTCGAACTAACATTTATTGGAGGACTATAGCTTACAACGACACATCGAAATATGCCGCCAGCGCAGTGTGCCACACCTGTATGTGTTGTTTGTATGTTGAGAGTGCGGTGTATGTCGTGTTCATTGTAGTGTGACCGCTCCACCACTGTAAGCAGCTGACCGAGGCCCATCCTGCTAACGAATGGGTGCTTCCTTTCACGCCAAAATGTTGACTTTCGCGATGTTGTTTTCAAGGGATAGTGTGTAAGTGTTAACTTTACTATGGCAGTACGCAAGGTGAGCGCAATGCTTTTGCATCACTGGCAGAGCAGAATTTGTGAAAAGTGTGTGTTTGTCGTGTACATTTTAGTGAGACCGCTCCACTTATTGTTAGCAGCTGACCGAAGCCCATCCTGCCAACGAATTAGTGTTTCTTTTCACTCCAAAATGTTGACTTTGTTGTTTTCAAATGATAGTATTGTAATCCAGCATCAACTCATGCGTGAAGGATTTTAATTTTGTGTGTATGCTTGTTGATTTTGGTTTCGTTTGGGTGTGTTTGTTGATTTGTGATAGATTTTTGATAGCACGTATTTTGCTAGTAATATTTTAATAACGTTTATGTTTGTGTGGCGTGTCGTTTGTGTGGTAATCTGTTTTCTGTTGTGCATCCTTGAATGTCAAAATATCGCCAAAAATATATATATAAATAAGCAAATAAAGAGAAGCAAATCATCGGAATCTTATCTATTCCGGATGAATACGCTCAAGATTATATCTGTCCAATCAGAAGAAAGAAACGGATTTGAGTGTTCGGTGAGACTCGTGCATCTGGATCGTGAGCTTCATTCGTGCGAGCTTTCGTACCGACTGTAAGCTATTCATTCACACGCATATGCAAAACACACATACACAAGTACCTATGCGCGCATTCGCGCCCCGCCCCTTATCCCGTTCACACACTTCATGCATTGCTTGATTTAGATTGCATTCAATATACCCGTTCCAAGCGCACATTTGCCGAAAAGGCATATTTGGCGCCTAGAGCAATATCTGGGCTTCATTCGTTCATACGTTTGTTCATTCGGGGTCGCTCGCTGCCAACCTGAAAAATTGTAAACGGGGTACGCTTTTTTCCCTATTCTCATTCAGTGGGAGCCCTAGCTATCGGAGAAACGGTTTCGACATCCACGCCCAACTAATCTCGTCAGTCAACGTCTCAAGGCGTGGATGGGACGTTGAGACCGTTAAAGGGGGCTAAACCAACCAAACACGTGCTGAAACGCGATGGAATGCTGATGCTGCCTCTGCTGCTGTTCGGAACGGAAGAGTATAAGTTTTTCGTGATTGTATGCTGTGTTGCCCCATGCTACAACAGCGCTGTAGTGATGCTCAATGGCATGATATTGTCGGGTATTATTCTGTAAAAATCTGCTTTTTATATGTTTGTGCGATTTGCAGCCTATATTCGGCTACTGTACTGGTAAAAATCTGTTTTTTTATTTAAATAAATATTTTTAATTTGTAATTGATAATGTGGCGATTGTGTGCACGGTACGGCACAGGACAAATTGAAATGCTACGAGTTGCACAGCGATGTGCTAATAAAAAACGTGATATTGAGACGCAATATATGTGAATGGTAAACCACATACCCTTTGATTTTGCTTCGGTGTGTTCGGGTATCCTGCATCCGGTGTTGGGTCGGCCATACATTTACACTCGTGCAGATGCGGCTACGATGCGGCTTCTGCGTGATGGAGCGAGACAGCCGATGCTCGCGAGAGGCGCGTAGCACAATTTAATTTCGGTGTTCTCTGCTCACAAACCGATTGCACGCATGCCATGAAATAAATTATGCGCATGCATTTTTGTGATAGCCGCTGTTTACGAGATGCGCGAACATCAAATTAAAGCGGGTCGTGTGATGCGATGCGCTTTTGACAGTCCATGTTAGCGCGATTCGCGAACACAATTAGGGTCTTTTTTGTTCATTGTTCAGTCACTCATAGTCACACGTACACACAGCTGCACATATATACATGGAAATGCGATGTTCGCCTATTCTGATGCACACAGTTCACGCGCGTGCACTTGAATGAGATACGCGCATTCTGTGATTGCCGGTGTCCGCGAGACGCGCGGACCCAAGTTAATCCGGGTCATAGTATGCGTTGGTTTTCCAACTGGCGTATGTGTGGAAACGCGATGCTCGCCTATTCTTGTTTCTATTCGTCAACCGACACACACACACACTTTGCACACGCGTACACACATGAATGAAATACATGCATTCTGTGATTGCCGGTGCTCGCGAGATGCGCGGACACAAGTTAGTCCGGGTCACAGTATGCGTTGCGCTTCTGCCTACGTTTGTGTGTAAGTGTAATGATCCCCTATTCTTGTTTCTGTTGCAGACAGTTTACGCGCACACAATGAAATGTAATGAGATGTGATGAAATAAGATAGACGCATTCTGCGATTCCCGGTGCCCGCGAGATGCGCGGACACAATTTACTCCGGGTCACAGTGTACGTTGCACTTCTGGCTGCGTTTGTGTGGAAGTGCTTGCCTATTTTGTGTCATTCACTTACACATGTGCATTCGCTCACACCGGCACAAAATAATTCGCGTCTATTTGGATTGGTTTATTGAATATTACGTTCGCGCGCGGAGGTTTCCTATCGCGCGCTGGTGTGACCGCGTCCGTACCATTGGACGTTCGCGCGTGAACTGGATTTGGCCGCGCGCGTTGCTGTCTGTTACGCGGAATCTGCTCGCGCTACTATGTCTGCGAAGAAGAGCGAGCGAAGAGCGAGACAGCCGCTGCTCGCGAGAGGCGCTGAGCACAATGTAGCTTCGGCGTGCTTTTTTCTCTCATCCATTAGTTCGGGTCGCTTTAGCTACTTGTGCGCTATTTGTGCGCATGAGATTCATATTAGCAATTAAGAGTTAGGAAAAACGAACATCTTCCCATCTCTTCCTCAGATCTGACAGGTGCTTTTCCATGTTTTTAGTGTTAGGTGGACGCTTTATTAAAATGTTTTATTTTACTTTTTATGTTTCATATTCAAAATTTTAGTTTAATTTAAAGCATATCATCGGGATTCCGTGTGTCCATGCCGCCATCGTTCAATTATTTAGGTATGATCACAATAAAATACTGATTGTAGTCATCTTTTTTATCCTTTCATTCTACCGGTATAACCGTTGTTTTCATTCAGACTTTTATTTTGTTAATGTGAATTCAAACATGAACTGGCAAGGCTCGGTTTCAGCAATGACGTGTGTTTGCATTCAGCGGCCATTGGCAGCGCATGTTTGTGTAAAAAGTGTGTGTTCAAGATGAACTGGCAAGGCGCGGTTTCAGCAATGACGAGTATTTGCATTCAGCGGCCATTGGCAGAGCATATTTCTGTAAAGAATGTGTGTTCAAGATGAACTGGCAAGGCGCGGTTTCGGCAATGACGTGTATTTGCGTTCAGCGGCCATTGACAGGACAAATTTGTGTAAGAGTGGTGAATTACGTGTGTGAAGATTTAGGATCTGTTTAGATTTGATCTGTGTTTTTTTGTGTGGTTTTAATTGTTTAGGTAGAGTGTGATTTGCAATTTCAATTGAGTATTTGTTATTAATTTAAGTGTGTGTTCAAGATGAGCTGGCAAGGCACGGTTTCAGCAATGACGAGTATTTGCATTCAGCGGCCATTGACAGGGCAAATTTGTGTAAGAGTGATGAGTTACGTGTGTGAAGATTTAGGATCTGTTTAGATTTGATCTGTGCTTTTTGTGGGATTTTAATTGTTCACGTAAAGTGTGATTTGTAATTACCATTGGGCTTTTTTTGATATATTAAAAGTGTGTGTATATTTTCTATATTAAGTGTGTGTGTTCAAAATGAACTGACAAGGCGCGGTTTCAACAATGACGAGTATTTG
>CAXHKQ010000096.1:0-15793 GCA_964017145.1 Agrocybe praecox
CAAAACTACACAAACAGAATATTCCATTACATATTTAATTGCATATCACGGCCGACCGCTTCCGCACACGAAATAGCATAATATAGCAAAGTTGTTAGATTTGTCGATTCGATATTGACCTAGGCACGTCAAAGGCGAGTTCAAGTGCACCGATATTCTAGCGCAAATTGCTGCAATTTGTACCCGGTCGATTGAATGGAAACGCGATTGCTGCACAAATTTTCGGTCTGCACGCACGCGCATTCATTCATCCAAACTGCACACGCAATGCACTCGCGAGTGCAGTTTATGATCTCGAAATGATCACGAGTCAATATATCAAAACTGATTAGCTCGCTAGCTGCGCACGGACTAACTATTTACGGTTGGCTTGGCTGATGTATATTTACTCTGCGTTTCGGTCTGCAACGCACACACAATCACGCACGCCGCACACAAACACGCGAACGCCAACGCGCGAACACAAACACGCACGCAAAATGCTCAGGTGTGATAAACTCTCGACGCGAGTGTGTGTCTGTGCGTGCGTGTCTGTTGTTGTGTATATGTTGTTCTTTTGGATGGTCGGCCGGAGTACATTTCGAGAGGAAGCCAAGTAATCTCAAACATAATATGATTGGTGCTGAAACACATTGGAGTATCGATGGTCTGTCTTTCAGACTGAAGATTCCATGTAGAGAGAGAGAGAGCGATTGCGTAGAGTGAGCATAAAACTCTCTCGCGATGTGCGATTCACAATTTATGCTTCGTTTGTACTCGTGTATGTACTTCGCAACGAGGTACGCGAGGTACATGTGTGACGACATAATATTATGAAAACATAAATGCTCGCGGCTCTGCTCGCCGATGTACATGTCTCCGAGGGCTATGCTCGCCAGCTAGCAAGTAAGCTGCCTTCTCGCTACGATTTTCTGTTTACGTGTCGGCGTGTTGGCGTGCAGGGTCAGCGGATCGATCGATCGTCATCATCGATGACGCTAGCGGCCGTCGGCTGTCGACTTGCACGCTCGACATGCGTGAGCGGATTTTTGTAAGGTGTTGACGACGACGGCGCGCGGCGAGAGCGAGTTGATAAATTACATAAATCATGCCTGGCTAGCATAGATGGTTGTATGGCAACCAATGGAAAGAATTTTCGCAAGCCGCACGCGTCCATGACACGCGTGCAGCCAGTTTGACATTGTACGAGTCGAACAACTGGTTTTTCGCATTGAATATGATATTTTATGCTGGACGCTGGTGCTGGTGCTGCGATGGCACGCGCGAGCACATTTCGTGTCGCAATGTGCAGTGCGCGCATGCTGCGTGCTCGCTCGAGTGCAGATCGGAATTTCATTGAACAAAAAATCCGCAGCCAGACAGAATGGCTAACGAATGAACGACGTCACGTAGGCAGCATTGCTCTCGGCGCGTTTATAGACCGCCAGAGATTTCGATGCAATGCACTCGCGCGCGCGCTCGCGAACATAAAATCGAATTATTACAGAGTTATTGCCCCAGCCAGCCAGCACATTAACATTAGATGAAAGGGAACACGGCTTCTGAATGCAGTTGCAGTTGAGCACTTTGACCGAATGTTCTCCATCGACGTCGACCGTTTTGTGAATGAATTTTGGGTGCCATTTATGTATTCAGTGGGGCCGAGATTAAAGAGACGGAATCCGGTATGCGTGCGTGTACGTTTTCGTCGCATAACACGTCATCGACACAACTCGCGTCGCACCTCAATATTCATGAAAGCGCCTACGCGCCACTTGCATTCGTCGACTGCCATGAATGACTCTTTCATTCACGTTCCACGCATCACGCATCCACAAACATACTCACTCATTCATTGGCGACGGAGGAGAGTGCGCTGATCACAAACACACCTCAAACACACTCACACACTTGACTTGACTCGTCTCGCAGTAAGTGTTGAGTTGGCTATTTAAAATGCCATTACCGACGACGCGTAAGAGCAAATCGAGTGCGTGCGCGAGTGTGATCTCAATCTTTCTCGAGTTGAGCATTTAAAGCGCTGATTCGCACGTTCTTAATTTGCATAAAACCCGTTTGGTTCGAAAAAAGCAAGAGTTACACGCACGCGAACTGCGTCTTTAAAATCCCACACACAGTTTCTCGAACAAACATACAAAACAGTTGGCAGTTGGTGGCCCCCCCCCCAAATATGAAAGTGTGACCACATAATTACTGGCACTGGCGCACACATGTTCCATTGTTTGTGGCGGTGAGCAGCAGAACAGGTTTTCTGGTGAAATACTGCCTGGCCATACGAGCAACTGTTCGCGCATGCGAATTACGTGTATTTCGATGGTCAACGTGGGTGATGTCGACCATCAGAATCGACGTAATAGGCGATCTAGAAACAGCAGGTCGCCGACGCAGCAGGTCGGACAGGTGCCGCGGACACGCGTCCAAACGTGCGCGCTGCTTTGACAATTCGGACGGCGCGCACATGCAACATAAATATATGCTCCAGAACACACACAATCAAACTTGATGATCAACGATGATCCAGCGACTATTGGCTCATGCACGCACGCTGGACGTGAAACACGTGGCGAGCGGTCTCCGCACACACACACACGCACACACACAAACACTGGCTATGCTGTGCGTGTCTGCGTGCGTGCGCAATCATGACGTATCAAGTAATATATCGATCGACGAAGAAAGTGTCAGGTGGTCGATGGACGAAACGCGATACACCCCGGCAAGTGTGTGTGTGTGTGACGACAGCATATGTTCAATCCATCGTCGCCTTCGTCTTCGTTGGCGGCGGCGGCGGCGTCGACGGCGTCATCACCGGTGTAATATCGCGAGCGATATTATTCATCAACACGCGCATTGTCCGACTACTACAGTTTATTGTGTGCGCCGATTCAGGCCGACCCGACGTGGTATCAAGTGATCCTTGCTGCTGATGCGTGCTGCGTGAAGGCCATATGGCGTTCGGCGGCGGCCGTTCGCGCGTGCGTGTGCGTGTACACAACATAAACCCCCCATCCCTCGATCCATGTCGGGCCGGTGGTGCTTCTGTTGGTGGTGTTTTTGTGTGATTTAACCACTCATAGAATCTAGCATCGACCGCCGCCGCCGCCGCCGCCGACATGTTCTTTGACTGTCATAGACGGCATAGACGGCGTGCACGCGTGCGCTGCACGCAACGGCGGTCTAGTTTTTCCAGGTCAAGTGTGCGCGTGCGTGCGCTAGACAAATCGTTTGGAGGATCCAATCTAACCCTGTTTTGATGGACGATTGCAAGCATATTTCGCAACTTTCAAGCAACATAAATAAAATGTGTATGTGCACGCAAAAGACAAAGAGAAATTCCTATCTCAGACTAACATGGACACAATTCAAAGTCGTCCAGTCGTCCAAAATGGGTTAAGACACGTGCGTGCCGTCGTCGGCCAACTTTTGCTGTCGCGCGGAAGCCGCCACGTGGCCACCACCTCGGCCCAAAAAGATAGCTATCGCCACGAACGGACGAACCGCACGCGATGCTTGCTATGCTCGTATTAACCAAACGACCTGGGCAAAAATGGTTTTGCATTCGGCGAACTTGTGCATGTCCATATGATAACAATTGTCGGCTCGAGGGGCCGCCGCCGCACGACTAGACCAGGTGACAACGCACCACCGCCAACGTTGTTTGCGATATAGTGCACGCATGCACCGTTGACAAATTGAATCGATTTATGTCGTATGTCGTGTGAAGATAATTTATGTATTTCGCACGGCCGCAGGCGAACGAGGCACGTACAGGGGAAAAACAAACAGAATAATAGTGGAACAGTCGTCGTCGGCATCGTCATCGTGCGTGCACATCGCATCGTCCCTTGCATGGCAACTCGAAGACGCGATTCATTCATTAAGATACGCGCTCACGCGCCCTGAGCTACTGAGCTCACAACATGCAACATGCACTCTGTACATATATAAATAGGCGAGCATTTGATTTAGGCTCGCCATGAAACGGTCACGGAGAGCGCAGTCATTAAACCAGCCCGTGTACGTGTCGCGACACAACGACACAGACGACTTTGGCGGCGGCGCACGACACGACAACCGACAGACAGACAAAAGTGCGACATTAAGGTGCAACCGAGCGCATAGAATGCGGTGCGCGGTGCGGAGGAAATGTCGTCATTCGGAAGAATCGTGCTAATTTTCGGGAATTAGGCCCGATTAGAGCTCAGACCTGGGCTGTGTGGTGTCACGTGCGGCGTGTGGCTTACTCATCGCTCGGCGATTTCATTCGACGTCGGTTCGGCGATTTGCCATGCACAGCATGCACGAGAGAATTGCGCGACGTCTGCACGACGAAAAGTCGTCGATACGACGACGACGACGACGACGTGCTTGCCATGCGAAATTCGCGGCCAATTTAATTGCAATAATTTGTGCGTGCGTCTAGCCGTAGCAGGCACGCGCGAAAAGTCGTAAAAGTTACACATGCGCAACGAATGCGCGCCTGCCTTTGTGACCGACGCGTTCGTCTTTAGTCGCGTCGCGTCGACGTCGCTGACGTCTTGCGGATGTGATTTTGCATATGTGCACGCACGCACCCAGCGAACGAGCGAACGTGTTGGTGCATGCAGCAAAGCCGCACAGCATACGAAGCATACACGACCAAAACAACGCGGCGATTTCGTTATGGTATGTCAAAGATGCCGCCGCCGCCGATGTCGTGGCGTCGTTACCGTTTCTGTCGCAGACGGCAGACCCAGACACTTGCGCTTGTGTGCGTGCGAGCGTGCGTGCGAACGGTGGCTGGATGCACAGACGAGACAAGCGCGTGCGTGCGTTTATTTTTGGGGTGGCTCAATTCGCACTGCGTATCTCTAGGTCAAGAATGCGCGCGCGCGAATCGGTGTTGGTGTGACAATTCGCTGCTCGTGTGTGTGTGTGTGTTTCAGCCGCACATAATTGGCGGCGTTTGGTGAATTCTGGAAGACGGAATCGCCCTCAACATCCGCTGGCGGTTTGCATTGACCCCGAACCAGACAAATTCGTTGCCGAATTGAGCTATTTATAATGGATGGCAGTGCAGGCTTGGTTCTTTGTGTCGATCTTTGTTAATTGCAAGTGAACGATCGAGAGGATATTGATCTCAGATGGTGGTGAATATAGCCCGTCGTTGTCATGGAGCATAAATACAATACAATTGGCAAAAATAACTCACCTGTAATTCGAAGTAATGAGAACACTAAAAATATCGTAAAGTATGGAACTAGGGCACGGCATCGCTGATAGAGGCGGGAACAGCTTCGTCTTCGTCCTGGAATGGAGCATAAAAACATCATCATTAATACACGATAATTCATAGAATCGGAATCCACCTGTTCGTCGTCGTAACTCGTAATAATACAGCCATTAAAATGTCGGCAAAATCGTTAATTCTCAACACATCTGAACGAGTAGTCGTTTACGGGCACGAAAATTAACACGCGCAAATGCCGAGCATATCGACGCATAAGTGGACGGAGTGCCGGCGTTTGTGTTACGCCGTTTCGCCGCAGTCGAAATAATACTCATCATTATCCGCAATTTGCATCCGCATTTCATGCATCGCATGTAGCCCATGTAGCGACACGAACCGTGTAGCCGGAAAATGTCCAGCGAAAAAACCAACCCCCAAAAATGGCGTGTTATGCAAATCGAGTACATATTCGCGGTGCGGAATTGCACCGGCGAATGCCGCCTCTAACACATGCGAACATGTTCGATGCCGGTGCCGAGCCGACCGACCGACAATGCCATTCGCGAACGCAATTGCGCGCACGCGAATTCGAATGCACTTTTTTTCGGACACATACGCGCGAGACAGAGATATGCTAACGATATGTCCGGCTTGCGGATTCTCCAGTGCAGTCGGCGCATATGCGAACAAATGCCAAGCAGACGGCTCGCGGCTTTGCGTTCAATCGAGTTATGCAAATGGGGGTGCCGGGTGCGCCGATGTCTTGAGCCGCGCGTGTGTGTATCAACGACATATGAACATGAGTGCATACAGTGCATCTCGAAAATGGACGGATTGCAGTTTGTGTGTATGAAAATGCATGTTTTCTATCAATAAGGAGTAATAAATTGCAATGGATTATTTGTAATATAAGTAGGAGCGTTCACACAGAATTACAACAACAAAATTATTTTTCAAATTTTTCATTTTTTGTACAGTTCAAGTAAGTTGAAAAAAAAACGATGAAGGATTTTATGCTCCATTGAGTCATTCTTTACAAATCTTACTCTTCTCACAATTTCATTGCCGTCCGACGACATTTGGGCCTAACTGTACACTGTACACGTTCAACATCATAACACACGGGAGTGTGTGTGTGTGTGTGGCTAAATCGTGACTTTAATTAACCAATTAAAAGCCAGCGATACGACCGCACGACTCACAGCCGATACGCTCTTTACCATCGTTGTCGTCGTTGACTACACACATCCATAGCTATAAAATCAACAATATATTCCACACACACACACACACACACACACACTCGCGCATCGTCGCAAAGAGTCCGCGCAAAAATGGTAATTATGCAAAACCGCGCACGTGCGCGCTCGCGCTCCGAAAATTACGCGTATTTAAACCGAAATACTATACATCAGCAAGTGATTGCAAACAGCACAGCGAAGCAGCGTAGCATAGCATATAAGTATGTCACAATTGTGCGTCTTTGGTGGGCAGCGACCAGCGACAACACACCACACCACACATTGTCCCCATTCCGCGGGCATTTAGTTTGCTCTGAAATTATAAATTTTTTGTGGCGACAGCGGCAACGGTGGCCGCCCCGATACAACACACAGCACAGCACACAGCATAAAACACTTGTGCACTTGTGCGTCGGTTGAGTGACGCAGTCGAAATAAATACAATACGTGAGTGAATAGCTGCGCACGCGCCAGGCACAGCTTTCTTGAATGAATAAAACATTTTATTAGCACACACACACACTCGAGTACCTCACGCAAGCGCGCACACCGGCGGCAAGCGGCGAATGTTAGGTATTTTTGCGTGCGTGCGCGCGCCGCCGAATCGAATGCGTCAGCCCGATTGCGGAATTTCGAGCGAAATGTGCCGTACCAACAGCGTGTGTTTCTGGTTTTTATCAACCACCGCCAGCCAACGGCAGCTCAACGCAAACGTTGGCGAGCGTATTTAATTATATGATAGTGTCGTCATTTATCTTGACAACGACGTCGACGTCGACGGCGCATTCCGATCTGCACCGCCGCCAGAGAGAACCGCCAGGCGCATTCTGAGGCAGCCAAATGCAAAACGAATGCGTAATTTTTTTCATTGGAATCCATAAATGTTCTCGTGCACACGTGTGCTCGTTTAATTGGATCATCGCGCAATAGAGGATCGCGCGTTTAAATTGGGCGAGATGGGCGAGTCCCAAGCGACCCCTCGCAAAAACCAATAACATCCACTCGACTGCACTGCTCGGAACAGGTGAGCGAATGATAGCGCACACGCCGAAAAATGCTCGAGGCGTTCGGCGAGGCACGAGGCAGTAACTGTCGAATGCCCGGCAAGCACGAAAAGACACACACGCACACACATGAAATATGCAATTTGTGCGTGCTGCTGCTGCCGATGTTCTTGTGCCCCGACGCACTGCTGTCGGGGGTTCTTTACAGCGCCGCAGCAGCAGCAGCCCAGAGCACCCTCAGGCGCTTGAAAATATTTTAAACGATTTGAACGCGCCAGCACGGAGCACGGAGCATAAGGAACACGCAAAAACGAGCACACAAATGCACGCGTAGTCCGCCGCTTGTCCAAACGACGATCGCGTAACAGAATGCAAAATAAAACAGCGAACATGCGTGTGCGCATAGCTAATCTCGTAATATCCACCTATATATTATGCTGTCCTCGTCGTCATCGGCATGCAGGTCGGCTCGGCGATGCTCTGGCGCAAATGTGCTGGCCAGAACGAAAGTCGAGCACGCAATCATCGCAGCAGCAGCAGCAAACACGCCGCGCTCAGAGTCATCACTTTTGCATGCGAGGTGCGGTGCGCGAAATTACAGCACACACACGCTCGCGCTCACGCATCATAAAAAGGGTCTGCCTGGCAGCATCGCCGCCACAGCATCGAGTCTGCAGGCCCGCAAAGCAGATCTTTACGCAAATTGGACCGCAGGCAAATTCGGCGATGTGGCGGCGCGCAGCATACCGATCGACTACTTTATGCTCGCGTCGCTGCAACCGCAGAAGCGCGACCGGCGCGAGCCGCCCGACCGCGATCTATGCCATCTCTTGTCCGCATCGACGACGACGCCACGGCAGCTGGGCACCGGCGGCCGAAGAAAAATGGCATTTGCACGCGTGAGCGGGCGAGCGCGCTGAGATGCTGTAAAGCATAAAGCATATGGGTGTGTGTTTGTGTATGCTCTGACCGCACACGTGTTTGCGTTGTGTGTGCCCAGCCAATGCACATTTGCAAAAAGGTATTTAACCCCGTGTCTTGGCCGCGATGCTTGAACCGTCGTGTTTGAGTCTGCGTGGATGGCGGTGGTGATTAAATGCGATCGCATTTGTTCACCGATTCGGAATTATGTGAGAAGCACTCTGGCGCGGCAACTGTGGTAACAACCCGTGTGTGTGTGTGATTGTGCGGTTTATATATTTATGCTTCTAGGTGGAGTTGTGCGGCAGCATAAACATTTTCCCACGGGACGAGAGACAAGCAAAAGCAAGTGTGCGGTCGATCATATCATTACGATCACACTGTGTGTCGAAGTGTCCGTATTTATGTACAAGGCGCATAGCATACTATACCACACTAAACTATAAAATCATTGCATTTTAATCAGTCTATCGACGCGGACGCGGTGAAATCAAACGGAATGTTAATTGTTTAATGAATACTCACAATGACGATCAAACGCGCTCGCTCACTTGGCCCTATGCTGCTGCTATGCTCATGCACACATGTAAGCGGCAAATTAGCTCACACAGATTAGGCGCTTCGGGGCAGCCGCACACGGACACGTCTTCGAACGGGTTTTCTATTATAGTACTACTGCCCGCCCGATCCGCATTGCCATCCGGCGGGGAGAGCAAAGCATGTAATCTGATTGCTCTCTAGCCATCGTGTTTGCATGCGTAAAGACACCAACCTCAACTATGGTCAGTGTTTGTGCGTGTGTGTGCACGTGTGGCGTTTACATTGTACCGCACCGCGCACATTGTACACACACATGCCGCCACTTCTATTTACATCGGTGAATTGTATGCGCGTCTAATTGGACATTGTCTGGTGAGCTCTGTGCTATGCCGTGCAGTGCAACCGAGCAGTGCGATCGACAATTACGGACTCGGTCGATTTACGCTGAGAAATATTGCCGCAATGCGACGATGCGATTAGTTCGGTGTTTTTCGGTTGTGTGCGGTCAACATGTACACACACGAAAGAACATACGAAAACACCGTACACGCGACGGACAATCGAGCCGTTGGAAAACAACGGCAGTCGACCGAAAATCGGAAAATGATCATCGGTCAGTCGGAGCAGACCCTTTCGACGTGTTCTCAGCCCCTTAGCGCCGCACGCGCGCGACGCATCAATGCACACACACACACACATACACACACACCAACACAAATTCTCACCTGTATCTGTGCGGCGTCGGCGACGACCAATTTCAGCGCATTTGCGCTTACGCTTTTAGATTACTGCACTTTGTTTGGTCGATGCAACACCACACGGCTGCGCTGTTTTGTTCCCCTCATCAGCATAGCACCACTATGTCTTATGCTCGCGCGATGCAACGCAAATTAGCTGTCTACGATTGCGGCCGGTGCTAATGCGTTTTCGCGTCCGCACCAAGCATGGTGTGAACTCGCCCATCGCGAGCCGAAATAATCAATTCCCAAGCAAATGAGATCATTTGTCGTACAAGTCGTAAACATGTTGATTAATTTCGGTTCGTAGATATGCAACGGCGTATGCAAGTGGTCTGTGGGTGAAGTGGAGTGTGAAGTGAAGTGGTGGATGACGTCGCTGATACGGTGTGGTGATATCACTGCTGACTGCTTGGCTCGTAAATCCCAATAACTGGCGACCTCGCGGTGAGTCACACGCTTGAACATGCTCACACTCGCATGCGCGCATAATAATCGTCTGCAAATTAGCACGGACATGCCCAATTGCAAAATTGGACCACATGACAGACGCACAAACGCACACACGCACGAACTCGCACTTTATGTAATTGATTCGAGAGAAGTGTGTGTCGTCAAATGTGCTCGCCGCTTATAATCACGAGCATCCGGCTTACGCGTGCGATATCACGAGATCACCAGATCACTTTCTGCTGTTTGTCTGGCGGCGGCGGCTGCTTTGTGGCCGAAACAATTGACGCTGATGCGTCGAAGCGACTGCGGATGCCGATCAGCTGCTGCTGCTGCTGCTGCCCATCTCAGTGAACAGCCGACAAAACGGTGTGACCACATCAAAAACCGAAGCGCTCGCCAAACAAACTGCGGCACTTTCGCGGCCTTTTCGGCGACCACAAAATTCGCGGTTGACCGCAACCGAACACGTGTGTTGTTTTATGCTGCTGCGCTCCATTAACAAAGTTGCCGTGCGAATCGTGCGCTCGCGCCCCGAATAATTGGGTTTATTGAAATCGGTGTTGCAAAGCCCCTTACATGATTGTCTCGCAATTAGGCGATCCGTGCACGATGAGCACGCACGCGCTCTAATGCGTTTAGCATTAGTTGGGTCGAAACAAGCGGTCAAGCGGATTATCGCAGTGTTCTTAGACACGAGCACCTGCCAGCTGAGCTTGCTTAACGTGGGTTTCGGAGTCGATGGCGGAGAGAGAGCGAGCCGGTGGTAATCCGCATTCATCCCTAATTTACCCGTAATTTTGTGATTCAGTGATTTCGTAGCGGAGCGTGCGCTCGTCGTGCAGCCAAGCAAGACGCAGAAGCATGAAGCATGCGGTGGCAGCCGGCCAAACATACACACATTTCAATCATGTTTATTCTGTGCGGAGCAGAACGAGAGGTCGCGCATGCATCTGCATCGGTTTCTGTGAGTGCGTCGGCCTCCGCGCTTGACCAATGCGGCGAGCATATATTGCCGGGTATGTTGGGGTTGGGGTCAAGACCCGACAGTTCAGGGCAAAGTAGAATGCATTTGGGGAACCTTGATTGGTTCAACTTTCTGAATAAAAGTCACCAGAGTTGGATTTTTAACTCATATTCTCCAAAATAGGACAATTTCTGGACAATCCATCATTATTACTTAACCCGTGTTTGCCCTTTAGTGGGCAAAACAGATTTCTCTTTGAACTCTCGCCGTTCCAATACATGAATCGGTACATCTTGTCGATATCTACATAATCCATTTTGTTCCTCGTTGCTCGGTGGCAACATTTCGAGGTTATGTCTAACGAAAATCGGCGGGTTAAACGTTAAACGTCACAATGTTTGACACTCATCGCTACTACTTCTCTAAACTATCATGCCAATTTTTGTATCGAATAAGTCGAATAAGTATATTTGTGTTCTACTTAGCACGAACTCCAAAACACCCTCCAATTTACCTCCACTTTCTGGCACTCCGCATGCATTTCCAAACCACGACAGCAGTCAGATGGACGCTGACCGACCGCTCGCATGGTGGGCCGATTGCCAAGCGCACGAGCAAGGTGAACGTCGTCGTTGCCGCCCGGCAATGATAAGGCGCGTCCCATTCACGGTACACTTTCTTTGCCAAACGTGCACACACACACACACACACACATTTGACACACGCCCCGTGCAATTGACTCGCTGCCGCACTGCCGTCGTCGTCGTTGTCGTCATCGTCGTCGTCGTCAGCCCCGCAGTGCCGAAACTAACGACGCTGGCGCGTGCGCATAAAAACCCAACAAGACACAGAAACACACACATGCACAGAGAACATGTGCGCGGTGGTGCACCATGCGCTCGCTCTTGGCACCCGAAGACGACGACAATGCGCCGCCGCGCGATGGCAGCGGCAGCACAGCGACACAGCGCGACACCGCCGACCGATCGGCGGTACTACTCTGAGTCATTGGAGTTGGCCAACTTTTAAAATCCAAGTTCCTGTCCAGTGCCGATGAATTCAAGGATATTTCATAAAAGATGTTTGTTCATATGGTGTGAATAAAGCACTGTGATGAGATTGAGCATTTAGGAAGCCATTGGTAGTTGAAATATGCACAGAATCTCATCATTACAAATTGGTTACGGCTCCTCGGCACTGCCCCAGGAGCTCAGCTATAAACTTTGGCCACTTCAATGACACAGACTAGTGCAAGTGCAACAACAACCGCGTGCACCAGCAGCAACGACCAGCTACGCTACGAGTGCATATGCCAGTTTGTGTGTATGCACTTCCAGTCGATACACACTAAACTACCATGGCACCGCGCACATCGTCAGCACCAGTGCGAGTGTGTATAACATGTATAAATATACACACATATCCAATCGCACCGCACCGAAGCGCGCACGAGCGCGGTGGCGGCGGCGGCTCGTCGAAAATATGGTATACGGTTTGTTATATTCCGTACGCGCAGAGAGCAGGTGGTAGAAGCGGATATTTGAACACACACACACACGGACGGACGAGCGCGGCGTGCGCATACATGCACATAATAAACTACAACACAGGCTGTCAGTGCAGCGAGTGTGTGTACACGTCAACGAGCCAGGCCAGACCAGGCCCGAAGTCGAAGCGGCAGCAGCAGCAGCAGACTGGCGCAGCGGAGCAGTGAGCATGATAGCTGGCAGAGTAATGTGCATTTGTGCGCATGTCTGTCGGCTGCTAGAGTGGAGCGTTGACATGGTGAATGTGTGTTCTCGAAATGCCTGGTGATATGAAATGTCAGCCGTATTCAAAGAAACCATCCAGAATTTATTTCCAACTGATTGATTAGTTAGTTATTTCGTGACTTGTAGTTGCAATGAACAACACTCGAAATGATGAGAATGTACATTATATATGGTAAGTCTATACAGCCATGTGTAGAGTTAGAGTGCCTGTACCTGGTTTGGTAAGGGTTTCCTTCAATCAATGATAGAAGATAAGATGTCGAGAATCGCCTCGGGAAACATTTTGGTACGCATTGCTAACCACATGACATCTTTATACTCTAGACTGATTAATGTTATTGTTGTTGTTGTTTAGATGTTGATCAGAATAAAAGCAGCCAAGCTCCACTCTAGTCTGTTGCGCGCTGCTCAGAACATACACAGCTCTACAAGCAATGGGATGTCTCATAAAAATGTGACTCGCTCGCGTTCGTATGCCTTAGCCGATGTGTGTGTGTGTGTGTATGTGTGTGCGTGTGGCGCGCAAACGGCGGAACGGCGCAGTGTCTGCGCGTGTGCGGCGAGAGGGCTGCCCGTGTCTGTGTGCATTCGCATATTTACCCACAATGTGTACGGTCGAGAATCGCGCTTCATGGCACACGCTGCTAGCCAGCTAGCCAGCCAGTGCTTGGCGCGACGATGGATTGGAATGTCCGAGCAGCCGAGGCTGCGCGCGGACAAAAAACACGTGCACACACACACATACAGTGGGAATGCTTTTCACAAGCGTCTTACAAAAGCCACTCGGAATTCTTCCCACACGGTTTTGACGGCTTCGAAGAGCTGGTCGCCATTGCTGCACGCCCACCTTTTAAGCACACGTTTGACGTAGCCCCACATGGTGTCTATCGGATTCAAGTCCGGGATCTGCGCTGGCCACTCCAATACCGTCACGTTCGAAGCTTCAAGGTAGCTTTTGACGGTGCGAGAAGTGTGCTTGGGATCGTTATCATGCTGGAAAATGTAGTCAGCTGGCATTTTCTTAGCACAATATGGCAGCAAGTCCTCCTCGATGATGTGTCTGTACATGTGTTGGTCCATCCGACCAAGAATACGCCGAATTGGACCAACCCCATGCCATGAAAAAGCACCCCACACCATGATACTGCCACCACCATGTTCGACTGCCGTCATAGTATAGCGTGGGTGCAGTTCCATGTTCTCCGGCGGCCTCTCATAAGTCTTTCCGTCGGATCCGAACATATTTAATTTAGATTCGTCACTCCAAAGGCCGTCCTTCCAGAATTACAGCGGTTTCATCAAATGTTTGCGTGCGAAATGCAACCGTTTCTTGAGATTTTTTGTTGAAACATGGGGCTTCTTTCTGGCGATACAGCCCCGAAGTCCAGCCTCGTTCAAAACGGTTACGGACAGTCCTGGCGCAGATTGGTGTCAGCAAGAGCGGTCGAATTTCTTCGAGGATTTCGTTCGACGTCTTGAATGGCGAACGTTTGCTCAATCGAAATATCGCCTGGTCGACTTGAGTCGTGGTTTTGCGAGGCTGTGTTGATCGGACAGTATTCTGAATGGAACCAGTTTCTCGGTACTTCTTCACCGCGTTGTACACCATCGTCTTGCTAAGGCCCAACCTTTCTGCAATCATGTCCATGCTGATGTTTTCAGTGCAGTACATGCGCACGATCGAAGGACACATCTAAGGGGTGCAATGTTTGTTGCGGCCCATTATTACCATGTATTTTCAACAAACGAGCTTCATAACATGCATATAAACCACATCATTCCTTAAAAAACTTACAAAGATCAGCTGAAATTGCGAAGAGACAGCGAATAAAATCTTGTTCTTATTTGTTTTTCCAACTGATTCGTGCTCCAGCAAATAAATGACACGCGCAGACTGAAGGGGACCAGCTTGACGTTTGTTTCAAAGGCTAATTTGATGCATAATACAAATATCTAGAAATCTGCATGATCAGAATTTGGATCTCTTGGTCCCATCATGTTGAAATCAGCCCTTTCCCATGTAATTTGGTTTGTTCTTATTTGCTTTGCCACAACTGTATATCTCTATGTGTGCGAGCATGCGAGCATGCGGGCGGGCTGCGTTCGCGTGAGGAAGGCAGCAAGACCGCCAGGAATATCGCTATAATATGTCCGACTGCATTGCGCCGAAACGCTTGGCTGCATTGCCCGCAATCCAGCGAATTGCGATGCTTATTAGATGCTCTATAGCTACTTCGATGTAGCCGAGAGTGATGAAGGAGTGTTGGGTGACTGTATTCGAAATAGGACGCATTTGTACAGGTTAGGTTAGGCCAAACCGGCAGCTTTTACTAGAACGAGATCAGCACTCAACTTCGCTGAAGAGTGATAACTGTCAAGCCAACATTTACGTGTCTGCTCGCACACGCGCAGAGTGATCGGTGATTTTCACTCTGTTTTTTGAGAACATGTTGTTTTTGTACAATCTGTCTATTACTCATTACACAGTTCTATGTTTGGGCGACGCGTTCAATATATTTAAGGTGCGTATTAGGGGATTCGAACCACGATTTGTGATTCCAAAACCCGACTACGCTACCATCACTCTACCATCACGCCGTCATTATTAGATTCTCTATAGCTATTCCGATGTAGCCGAGAGTGATGTACAGAATTGGTTAATTTTCAGACAAACGCACCGCTCAGAGAACCTCGAAGTACCTCAACCAAATTAGCTGGAACAGCGCTCATTGATTGACGACAATAAAACGCTGCTGCTGCTGCTTCAACAACATCTGGCGGCTCAACTCAAGATGTCAAGATGTTCTTCCAGAAACACCTCACCGTCACAATTTACATGAACTGCTGCTGCTGCTGCTGAGCAGCCGCACATGGTGCGAAATGCGTATTGCGCACGGGTCACTTGACAAGCTGTGTAGTGTAGTGTTTACAATCACCAATGAAAAAAAAAAA
>CAXHKQ010000098.1:0-18418 GCA_964017145.1 Agrocybe praecox
AGATAAATGGACTATCGATTGCATTTTACCATTTCGAAATTGATTCAAAATCACAGACGTGGGAGATCGTCAAACTTTTTAGGCAAAACTTGCCTCACCTTACCCTACATAAGGAATAATATTTTTGATGAAAATTCTTCTACATTTTTTCGATTCATTTCAGCCTGATAGCCTTAATTCTGAGAAACCATCGAAATACATTTGCCGTTAACCCTGGCAAAATATTCTTTTTATCGATTTTGACTTCCTTATTCGAATGGAATCTCTTTGTCTGGAGCAATTAATTTTTTTCGAATTTAGTAATTAATAGTGGTCGTTGAGGGCCAAATTAACATAATGTCGTTGATATGGCGGTAATGGAAGCCCGTTGATTTTGGCCTTCATTTTTAGCTATTCGTGACACTGTTGTATTGTCTTGGTAGAAGAACACTTTTTCTACTCATGCGTTTAAGCCATTTCGGACTTCATAGGCCTCAAATATAAAATAGTATAGTCAATGTTCATTCTTTTTATATTTATATGCAGTCGATGAAGATTACTCCTCTTGAGTCCCGAAATACAGACGTAATCCCACTGGTCTATTTAGTATTCTATGGAAGGGATTCCTAGCTCCTTGTACACTGAGATTACTTTCGATTGAACTCCGAAGTACATTAATGAAGACATGGAAACTCTATCGTCACAAATTGATCACAACATTTAGCCTAATCGCGTTCGATCGGCCCTAAAAACTGCTTCGAAGAATCAACATGGTTTCTCATGCTCTAAAACATAAACACGATACGTCAAATGTTGATATCTTTAGAGTACCAGCAATGTCGGACAATCGCGTTTTATTGTCTTCCGAAAATATTTGGCTGATGTTTTGCGTCTATTGCGCACGTAGTCATCGGTGCCCAAAATGTAGGTATAGATATATTTTTCAAAAAGCCTAATTTTATTTCGGCTAGGGCAGAAACCGTAGAACAATTCCTCAATACATGTCTTGGCTCCAGCGGCACTTCTTCCCATCAGAAATATGTGCTTTATCTAGACTCGAAATACCTTCCACCTCCATATATCGGGATATTTCGATCCGCTTGTTACAATAAAGGCTATTGTTACCAAAGTATACGATTTTTTATGACTGGCTCGTAGATAACTATGATCAATAATAAATGTTGTCTTCATAAAAAAGTTAAATATCTTCAACAATGAACACATATTGTAAACAAATATTAACGGTATTCATATATGCGTCAACACAGAACACTCCAGGCCTTCCGCAAAGCCAACATCGCCACCATGCGCGTCATCGAGAAGCGCGAAGTCGAGGAACTCTTCAGTACGGACACCGCCACTGCCGGCAGCGACAGCGGCGCCACCGACCAGCTAGCCGACGGCGGAGCCGCCGACGGAGTGCGACAGCGACACGGCTCTGCGGCCGCCGCCGGTGGCTCCGGTCGCCACGCGCGCTCCGGCCTGGTCGCCCAGCAGGACAGCGTCACCAATCGCATGCTCGCCATTTCGCGGCATCTGTCGGAGACGACGCAGCGCAGCGCCGCCACACTGGACACGTTGGTTGCCTCGTCGGAGCACGTGGACGGGACGCGCGACGAGCTGACGGCGACCGCCGGCACGATCGTTCAGTCGGGCAAGCTGCTGAAGAAGTATGGGCGACGCGAGAGCACCGACAAGGTGCTGATGTTCTTTGCGTTCGCGTTCTTTGTGGCGTGCGTGCTGTACATCGTGCAGAAGAGACTGTTTTGAGAGGACGAGCGAGTGGCAAGGAGAATGGTATTTTATGTTGGGGCATTTATTCGGTGATTATGTTGTAGGCTGATTTTGCTATGTCACATGTGAATCGCACGAAAATATTCGTGTGCACACTTTTCAACTGGAATAAAAAGATGCACGCGGGCTGAATATTATGCATTATTATCAGTTTGACGTGAGTGATTGTACAATCGAAACTATTTGGGGAGTGCAGATTCAATTGATTCAGTCGAGATTCAATCGATGTAAATTTTGTAAGTGGTAGGATAACATGCGCGAATTCGATTCAAATATTATGTGATAAATGCATATTCGAATCAGAGCGAGTATTTAGTAATAATTGATTAAGCATAATGTGTTCTATTATTCGACCGACGATTAGCTTAACTTCAATTATATCACTTTATATCCATCGGATCTGAATCATACTAAATATCATAAGAAAAGTGGGAATTTCCGCTTGATAAATGTCATAAATTGTTATGTGAATGGATGATGCATTACATTGTGAGAACTCGCCAAAGATGGCCACCACAAGACAGAAAATTCACCCTGCGTTTTACACTTTTGTCCCCAGAAATGTAAAAATGCATCGAATTTCCAAAGCATAATAAATCGGCAGCAAAAAACAATGATTGTGGGATTGCTCATAAAGTAGTTTAATTAATTTTATATTTTATAGATATAAAAATTCGAAATTAACTCTCATCCCCCGTTCGGGTCTAAATAGACCCCAATCGGAAACGACCTGAAATATGCACACATTCGAGTCGCGGTTTTTACACGTGAAAGTAGTCAAAAAATAATGATATACGTGTGTCAGGATTTTTGCAATTGCTACCTGTTGCGGAAAATATGAAGAGTTCATGGCAAATTGGTGAATTTTGTATAACAAGGAAATGTATACTGAACATTTTTTAAAAACACAATTTTATTGAAAGGAATAGAGCTAGCACAAGTCGCGCACACATTAAAATGGTCATGTGTGCTTCGAATTTGTCGCATCGCGTGCATCTTATGAAGTACCATAATGGGTGCGAGACTCGTGCTAGCTCGAATCTATTTGAATGCAACCGCGTTTTTATGAATAATAAAAATATTGAGAACAAAAAATTAATATATATTTTCTGGTTATAAAGAATTCACCAATTTGCCTTGAACTGCTCATATGTTCCGCCACAGGTAGCAATTGCAAAAATCCAGACACACGTATATCATTATTTGTGACTTCTTTCACGTGTAAAAACCGCGACTCGAATGTGTGCATATTTCAGGTAGTTTCCGATTGAGGTCTATTTAGACCCCAAAGGCAGATTCGTAAGTTGTTTTGTAAATCCCCACTAGCGACAATTAACGGTGGTGATGAATATTACATTTTGAAAGAGCATTCCAAAAAACGTTATAGCCAAAGTATCAGCTCGTCTCGATAAACCGTTTACGTTCTGTAGTCATTCAAAGTTGGAAAAATCAAGAAATAATGCTCAGTCAAATATGAATATGAATACAACCGGAAGAAACGTCAGAGCAATTTTACGCGATTCTCATGTAAATCGTTCGTAAGGATAGCGTACGAGCACATTTTAGACTTGAACGATTTTCACCACGGACGTTTTTCCCGGTTGGCCAGAGTAGAAATAGAGTAAGAGACGCGCCAAAGAGCCAAAGAGGCTAAATTGTGTAACGCTCTGAGCGAGATTGGCATATGTGTGCGTGAAATTCGTGTGTGTATATGTGAAGTGTCATTTATTCGTTTGATTGTATTGTCCCTATGCTTATGTGTTAACTCAACTTCGACTCATCTTTACATACAAAATCTTTGGGGCCAGAGGATATCCCAAATCAAAATACATGTTGTCATTCTCGGGCATACGTATTCGTACGTATTTGTTGTTTGTAATCTATATGCAGATATTGACGAAAATTTCAATAGGCAATATATATGTTCGTTCAAGATTGAGCCGAAAGCTGCTATGGAGCCAATTTACAAAATCAAATAAGATTTCCCAATGCTTGACGAAATCTCATTGCGAAAATATCACATCTTTGCGTGTTTGCTCAATAGTCAGTTTTGGCTCAAAATTAAACGGACAAATTTCCGTTTAATAATTCCGCCTAAAACTGCACATAATACTACCACCGTTCAAGTGGCGCGAATAAATGTTTGTCATCATAACATTCACCGTTGCAGAAGTTCATACCCACAAATGCGTAATCAGCATCATAATTGCGTTACTATACACTGTTGCATAATGTAACAGCATATTATATAAACTACTTGTCCAGGCGAACTCAGTTTCGCTTTAGGTTGAATGTGATAAAATATAATAGTCTGTGGTAGAGTTCCTCAAATTAACAATTGAACAAACATTTGAAAAATCGGTCCGGACAACATCGTATGACGCATAGTTTTGCAAATTAGAAATTAGGATAACTGCATTTTTCGTCTTCCCAAAAATAAATTAAAATAATGTTAGAAATGATATCAATTCTCCGATGATTTCATTCCTCACAGTAGATGGTGGTGGAATCGAATAATTTCGTTGGAGATAGTCCGTTGCCGCACACCCGTCAAGCGTTTCCGTGGTGTAGCGGTTATCACATCTGCCTAACACGCAGAAGGCCCCCGGTTCGATCCCGGGCGGAAACATTTTTTTAATCTTTTTTTTTGCTCTCTCAAACAAAACGAATCAAACTTCAGGTGATCTGTCGCAATTATATTTATTTTTATAGTTCATTCGCCGAAATTATCTGTGGGGGGACAATACGAGTGTCGTGTGTAGTCTGTTTATGTGTATGTGTGTGTGTGTATTTCATGAGACGCTTGTGGACCGATTCTTGTGATTGGTATGTGGGTTTTGGGCTGGATAATTATGTTTTCTGGGGGGTATTTATGAATTATCATATGAATAGGTTTCGTAACGCGTCAACATTTAAATTGAGACATTATAAATACAGACATTCAATCGCGCAGCTTCGCACAACAAGAACGGAAAAAGTCTCGAATTCAACAAGCACATTATCGATTCATTGCGTTCCATCCCAGTCCATCGAAGTCGGACAGCGTACTGTGCCCTAGAGAACACATGAGGAGCACGCACGCATCATTATATCGGGTCCATTCGGAGCGTCGAACACACGCGAAGCAGTAAGACATGTGCATCAATTTAGTACGATACGACATACGATATATTTTGTTTATTTTCATTCATAGTAGAGGTACGATTAAACGCTCCTCGAAAAAGCGAAAATAAAATTGTCCGCTATCAAATTATAAGTTAATTAATCCAGGGAAACATACAAAGAAAAATATGTTCACGAACAAAGTATTAGGTGTATAACCTTGCTCATGCCGTTTTTGTATATGAGTCTATAGCGGTCGTTCTGATCGATGAAAATTGATAAAAATCGGCATACATCAGGCTTTGGTATCTGAGTACCTAGTGATATCAAAACATAGGACCTTATCAGTTTGCATCACGAACTTATTCTTGATTGAACATGTCCGCGTTCGAGCCAAATTTTCGTCGTTTGCGGGAAGTCATGTTTTTCTTATTAAAATCGAAGACCAGTAAGGCTGAGGCTCATCGAAGCGCTTAGAAACTTACGGCGAGGCTGCTTTTGATGGTAAAGATCGTGTCGCGAGTGAATTCAACGCTTCGAAAATTGTGATTCCGGAGTTCTAGGCCTTTTGGTCTTTTGGTGGGACCAGAAATGTATGGTGTGTTATTAAGGGCTGAGGCCAAGTGAAATCAACACAAGGAATCGATACCGAACAAAATTGATGTATTTGAGTCGATCACTGAAAGATCAGCGGCCTCAATTGAATAAAAAAGACAATTCAGTAATTTTCTTGTATGACAATTCTCGACACCTCATCGCAAAAAAAATCAAATAACACCTGGGAAGTCCGAAATGGAAGGTCTCAACCCCCCCGCTGTACTCTCCGGACTTGGCTCCACCTAAATACTACATGTCCTGATCGATGGTCCTAGGCCTTGTTGACGAGGACTCCCGTTTTCATGAATAAGTGAGAAATTGGACTGTTTCATGAATCGCTACAAAAGATGACCCGTTGTGAGGCCACGAAATCCGGATGCTACCGAAAAGATGGTCAAAAGTAGTAGCTAGCAATGGCCAGTATTTTGAATAAGATATATGTAGCCGTATCTTCACAATAAAGTCTCAAAGTTGGACAAAAAACGGCATGAGCAAGGTTATACACCTAATATTATTTTTAGCGCAAAACTTAATTCTATTCATATTCGCAGAGCAGTTTAGAAGCGGTTAGTTGAGAAACCAACATAAAAATGCTAGTGCAAAGTTTGTATTGTATTTGCTTGATAACGTATACAATTTAAGAGCGGCCAATTTTATTCCTATTGTTCCGAGAAGCTGTTGGATCGTACTCTATATATAAATATTAAGACAAACAATTATTTCGTGTGTGTGACGGGCCAACTTGGTACACATAAGACAGAATTCATCATATTATCGCGTTCGATATTTCAATCGCTCGAATGCGAACGCGACGCATTGGTTTGGTTGGTTTTTTAAGTGTGTGTATTTTGCGTCTTTCGATCGATCGTTCGGGGGAGAGATACCAGCGAGCCTGAGCAGCGAGAGCCTCCTCCTCCTCCTCCATTTCATTTGCATGTGTGTCTTGGGTGTGTGTGTGTGTGTAGAAGAAGAGTACATGATCGCATTGTGATTATTTGGGTGTCTGTCTGTCTGTCTGTTCGTGTGTGTTCATCTGAAATTGTTCTCTCTGTATGTTTATGTATATGCTTTAAGCATGTTCGGGCGATGGTGTATGTGTGTGTGTGTGTGTATGTTTGTTCCGAGTGCTCCGAGTGTATGCGTGTGTGTGTGTGTTGAAAATGTTTTATGTTGATGTTGCGCGGATGCCGGTTGCTGGGAGATGTGTCAAACAAATCCACCATCACTTCGATGCCAACTCCACGTTTTCCAACCGACCAACAAAGCCCCAAGCACAACCGATGGATGATGATGGTCTGGCCAAAATGTGTGCGCGGGCTGGCCGGAGGCGAACGTGGAGGCGACAACTGTGAAGGTGTTGGTGTGTTCTCATTGGTGGTGTTTTGTTTCACATGTGGCGTCTGTGTAGTTGTTCACGGTGCGCGTAGTTGTTGACGGTGCGCCGCGCCTAGAGCGCATAGCATCCAAACAGCGGAAGCAATCCTGTCATCATCCTCAGCGACGGCGGCGGCTGCCGCATCCGGGGGCAACGGGGGTGATCGTGGGCTGCGGCTGCGGCTTCGCGCATGTTGTATGTTGTCGTTGGGGCAGCGGATCGGTGGCGGTGGTGGTGGTGGTGTTGGGCTGCCGCATCACATCGCATACTTTCTTGTCCATTCGCGCGCCAGCTCGTTGTACTTTTCCCGATCGGTTTTGTATATCCTGGCGATCTCCGGCACCAGCGGATCGTCGGGATTGGGGTCGCACAGCAACGAGCAGATCGATAGGAGTACTGCAAAGTAGAACGGAATTATGAGAAAAACAGCAATTGATTTATATCCATAATTATGAATGGAGTAATAATAACAAAATAAAATTACTGGAGACTAGGACTTAGGACTAGGACTGAATTAGAAAAGGTGCTCGCCCACTGGCACCTATCGTAATAATCAGGGTAGGGATGGGATGGGTTATTTTTGGGCTTAAAAATAAAGATATTCAACAGAATTTTGTATATTTTGAGCATTCCATTCCGGTGTTTTAGTGTGTTAGCTACTACAATTTATCTCCCATTAATTCGCTTGGAATCATACACTGTAGATTTAGAAAAGATACGAATTATTGGCATCGAAGTGAAATTTACTTCCAAAACCCGAACCAGTTTTAATTTCTCCGTTTTCTTGATCATTCACGTAAGAATCAAGGAATATCTCTAACAAATACATGGGTTGGCTAGTTTTGTATGGCCTATTGATGCTTCTGAGTTGAATCACTATCGCAAACTACAGGGTGATCAGAAATAACCCGGACAACATTTGGGGCAGCCTGTCATAATGGTTATTTATCACAGCACATTTTTTGCCTTTGTTGTATTCTCTGAGATTGTATTTGACACAGTTAGAAAAGTTCCATCATCCTTTGGTACGATAAGTGCTATTTTGAAGCTGTTTCCGTGTGAAAAACGGAAATTTCAGATCGCACGTGAGATAGGAGAGAATCGATAATCGAGGCGGAAATTCGCAATTTGTGAACATATAATCAAGCCATACAAGCCACAAAAAGTTCAGCGCCTCACTTTTGAAAACTAGCGAGCGAGGACTCAAAGAAATAAAAAATAACGTCTGCGCCGCTGCTCCGAAATTTGAGTTCATTGATTTAAAAATAAATTACATTCACATGTGCACTGGACGTCTCTGCAACTCTGCAGTTGAAGATCGTTGAAGATCGTAAAAACCCGCAGTACGGTACAGTTAGCGCTGCAATTTGAGCCAACGTCAAAAATCCTTGTTTCGTGCAAAGAGTCTTCCAGAAGTTCAACCAAGAAGTATCGACCAGACCTTTTTCATGCTTCCGTGGGCACATCAGCACTTTGGCGACGTACTTTAGACATTCTAACATAACTCAGTGCCGGCCCACGAGGCCAAGTTGAAAAAGGCGTTAAAAAAGAAACTGTTCTCTTGATTTGTTATCGTCTGCAGAATGGCGCCCTATTTGGCCTATCTGAATTATTTATTAATGTGGTCTATTTGACAGTGAATGGCGTGTTCAAAGACTCACTTAAAGTTGGATGCCTTGAACCAATCGTTGCGACTGGAGAGGGTCGTTTATCGGAAAAATAGTTACGCCTAACAGCACAAATCTTGACGGAGCGTTTAGGGTTGTACATCGCCTCTCAAGGAAGCCACTACTGACCCGACTAGATATTTGAAAAGCCAATGGTTGAATTGAAGTTTATCATTTAAAAATAGTTACGCTACACAACTTTTGTGCAGGTTATTTTTGGTCACCCTGTATAGCATTAACGGAACCAGATGATAGGCAATGACGATAATTCATGGTTACTAAAGTTCGTTGCAATCCGCATTGCATAACGTAAAAAACATGCTCAGAGAATGGATGGGAGCATAGACATGATATATTGCAACAATGTGCAGCGGAAATATATCCAGACAAATTTACATCGATTACATTTCAGCATTTCAAAATTGTTGAACATTATAGAAGTGGGAGCCATTGTTGAACTTTTTATGCACATTTTGCCCACCCTACCATTTGGGAAAGGTGAACAGTAGCAGTAGCTTTCCACTGAATCGCATTTGAAAAGGTTTTTAGTGACAGTCAGAAAACCATTCGTACTAACTATTACACGATATTATCATGATAATATGCGAAATGTCGGAAAATAACTCAAATAAAGAAAGAAACTACTACCCCAACACACCGAAGATGAGTATACCCACATCGTTCTAAGTCACTCCTGTGAAAAGTTACGTGACTTAATCCGACGCCGAAACGCAAATATTTTGTATGGGGTGTGAAATAAAATCATCCTCTCCATACAAAAATCCGTGTTTCGTACGCGATTAAAATGTCATTTTCAAAAGAGTCACTTGGAAAGATGTGGGTATACTCGAATGATTGAAACAGCGCACAAAACCTCATCACTCAAAAAAATTAGAAAAAATCGATGTGGATTTTTTATTTTTTGGGTCCTGTTTTTCAAAACGGAACGGATCAGCGTGTCCACCCTGTGGCCTCTACAATGCTCAAACTCGACAGAATGTTGAGTACTTAGTGAATGAACATAACTGAATCATTAAAAGTTCTAGAAAATGCCGGCTCTGGGCAAGAACCCCTGGAATACAAGTGTCCCAACTTGGGTGTGTTGGGGTAGTAGACAAATTTGAAATTCTATATATTCTATTCAAGCTATACTTTTTCCTTTGGTGAGAAGCACGTGTAATTCCATTCCCTTCTCAAAAATGAAGCGTGTTCTTCGCATATTTTTGGTGATTCGGGCAAATACTGTTCACATTAACTGAAAAACAATTGCTAACTAGCAAATACACCAATATCCAATTGGCATCCAAATAAGATTGACCAATCGATTGGCCAATCGTCGTCCACACTACTCACCCTTAGAAATAGTGAGGGCTGGCGACCACTGCGACCGCAGGATGTCGAGGCAAATCGAACCGTTGCTGTTGATGTTCGGGTGGTAGATGCGCGTGGTGAACGCCACCTTCGGCGGTTTGAACGGGTAGTCTGTTGGGAAGTGAATGGTCAGGAAGAACACTCCGCCCTGGTATGGACTGTCGGGCTGCACGAATGGAAGGAAAATTCGGAATTAATACAATGCTCAGGATATACGAACTGGTTGCGTGCGTGTGTCAACTTACCGGCCCCATGATGGTGGCTTGCCAGTGAAAAACTGTGGAGGTAGAAAATAAAATCTGTGATTAGAAAATTAAATATTAAAAAAAAAAAAAAAAAAAAAAAAAAAAGTGCACTGTTGCTCCATCGAACATGTATAGGACCGAGGTATGTTGGTGCCTACACTTCTCAAGGACGAGCATGCTTCGATCTGGCATTTGGTATGAGGATACCTTCAGACCGAACACGCCCATTGATAAGAGTCGCGCTCGTTCTTTTTACATGCGACGTCGAGTGAGGCGGTATTCGAACCCACGACCGATTTGGGAGTGCTGAGCCATGCGCTTGAAATTGTGCCGCACGTGCTAGCCAGCTGAGCCACGCAGCGGTGTCGATTTAGCTCGACAAAGTGCGCGTCAGATGTAGACTGAATTTCATACGCGCAGACGGTTTTGCAAAAATGCACGGTAAAATTGCGTTCTTTATCTCAATTCGGACGACACCATCTTGCGTCGCAGAACCGGGTGCAATGCACACGAAGATACTATGTTTTCGTCTGCATCTCACACATCGCCGAAAAGGTCATTCACTTGCACAGTGCAGAGCAGAGCAGCAGCCTGCTGATGCACTGACTGCACACACACACACACACATGCGCACAAGTCACCCGCGCACGAGCGAAAAACACGGCTGTCGCAAAGATTGTGCTACGCAGCGACGATCGTGACACAGTGGAGTAGAGTGAGGTGGGTCCTACTTTGTGCACTAGTGGAGATGTTCGATAGAAATTAGGTTGTGTTTTAAATTTAAGTTTTCTATTACTCTATGCGCCAACCATAAGAAAGTAGAGCTCTGAATATTTTATACTTCAACAGTGTAATTACTTTCTTTTCTTCCACACATGTTGGACGATAGTATCCTTAGAAGTTTGGAATGGCTAATTTAGAAGTTCAGTATGCAAATTACGATTAACAATATCGGATCATCAATAATAGAGATATGAAGATGTTCAAGAATGCACCTTTTTGCCATGCAATCCCTATGTTCAGCTCGGTTCAACAAGCTCGATGTGAACTCGATCTGAATTTTTACCCCCCATACCAAGACCATAGACATTTAACATGTCAAAATTTGCCTCTATACATTTTTCGAGAAACATTGTAAAGATTCATTGATCACTATTGGGTTTATGTTTCAATGAACATAAATGAAATGTTATGCCTAGCAATACAATTATGCGATCTATCAACTAAAATCTCAATTTCGAATCATAAATCTCTTCGAATTTAATAAGCAAAAAAATACCCGACCTTACTCTCATGTGCGCATTTCTGATGCAACGCGATGCGCTCTGCGCAAACTCCATGTGTGTGTGTGTATTTGCGTGAGCGAGAGGTGTTGACGTTATAAATATGTGCGTGCATTAGCGTGAGGTGTGCTCACACACACACAGTAAAGGAATTCATAACTAAATTACGCCGAGAGTGCTCTTCTTTCGTGCGCAAACTGCGGCGGAATAGTCTCAACATATTCTGGGAATTTCACTATGCATTATCGCTCCAATTCGCTGTGGCTCGTGCGACTAATTACGCGCGCGCCTCGTATTGATTTTCTTTCGAATTGTTTCATTTTGTCTGCGCCGTGGAAAAAAAACCGAGCAATCGCTCACCCCAAGTGCCGAGACACGAGACTGTGACGACGAAACCACACACGCACACACGCCAAGGACAGTTTTGCCAGCGCACCACACACACATACGAACATGGAGCGCATACAATATGCAATGGTTTCGGTGCACGGATGTTTGAGAGCTTTGGAGGAAACGGCTGATAAATGTCTACGTTATGTGGATTTGAAAAAAAATTGTAACGAGATATCAAACCTCAGAAAAAGATACAGGAAAAATAATCTGGCTGTTCATTTGTAGTACTTAGTAGGGTAAGGTGGGGCAAGTTTTGCCATGAAAGTTCGAAGAGCTCCAACGTCTGTAATTTTGAATCAATTTCGAAATGGTAAAATGCAATCGATAGACCATTTATCTGGCTATATTTTGCTGAAAAGTATTGCCCCGTATCTGGTCTATGTTTCAAAAGTCTTTTGCCTCCAGTCTATTTTGTTCAAAACAATAAATTCAAGAGACAAATAAGTTTGTTTTATTCTCATTCAAACGAACGAAACCGTTAGATACCAAGAAATATCATCATATGGTCTCTATCATCTGGTTCCGAGTGTTCTATAGATTGCGATAGAAATTGTTCATATGAAAAATGGATATATCACAGCAAATGTGTTTATCTCTGAAGACTTTTCCGGATAACATCGATGTTCTAAACATCGAATAAACATATTTAAATGATTTGTTTTCCAAAAAAGTCAGGTGGATACAACATAGACCTTGATTCCCGCGAGAATGTTCATGTAAACGGTGAAACATAAATTGATTCTGGTTTACAGATAAATGTCGCTTCGAAGCCATCATTCGACTTTTTACATCAAGCGTTTGTGATTCCTAGCACATGAATGGAAGATGATTAGTCAAAACTATATAAAAATAATATCTTCATTTTATAGGCCTAAAATGAGCGAGGCAAAACTTGCATCCACGCAAAACATACCTCACTTTACCCTACTCAGGTATGGCAAACTCTTCATAACAAGGAAATGTAATAATTGACGTGAGATGCGAAGAATTCAGTGCTAATTTATTTTAGAAATGTGTCACCATTTCCACAATTTAACTCCAATCATCCTGGCTCACGTGTGGCAATGGCACACGTGTGACTAACTGACTTTTGTGTTTGTGATAATGGAGGCCGAGCTGCTGCTGCTATGGCGACAAAGCGTCAACCACGGACAGATATCAAAAACCACGAAAAACACTCAAGCGAATGCACGATACTTACGATCATCTCCGACCGGTCCGGCTGAGCATTGTGCAGGCGGATCCCGTCCCAGGTCTTGCAGTTCCTGCAGAATGTGAACAAACGATAAAAGGAAACATTACCCACATGTACCAGATGTAAACACAAGCCATGCTCACCCACACCCACACACAACCCACAACTGTTCTACAAAAAATCAATAAATTCCCTTCCTCGAACGCGAGCCACGCTTGGCGTGTGCGTGTTTCATCTCTTCATATACAAACTTGCGCACACACCGCACACACACACACACACCCACCCTTCCCTTACTCAATCCCATTCGGCTTAGGGGTGGACAGCAAGACGCTGCGCAAACGCAGACGCATTCTTGAGATGGTGGGGTGGCGGTCTGGGTCTGATGTCAAGAGTAACGGCCATATGATTTCACGGAAAACTTAAGAGTAGATTTCACTAGAAATGCTTCAACTTTGTTCGTGCTTGTAGCTGCAACACACTACATTTGTTTCCATGCACAGGGTGCGCCTCTTTAAATGGGGTTTTGTATAGACCAAAGATTAAGTAGCGCTATAGCGCAATATTCTGCAATTTATCGAGCATTTTTCAGAACTGGACGAACGATTCTAATAATCCGAGAGTGTCGTATTATCACCAAGCTGCCTGCACCACTTTAGACTAATTGTTGTGATGTTCTTTGGAAAGCAAGAGACGCCGGGAAGCCTCAGACCATAGACGAGCTCTCAAGATAAACATTCTTGCAGAAATGATCGTTATAACTACCGCCTGAGACACTCAACCAAGTAAGGAAAAATAACAATCGGTCGATTAGTTATTCTGTGCTCTTATTCACTGGGTAAAAGTGCCCAATAAGTGTATATTGTGGACACGCGAATACCCGAAACTTTGAGTGAAATACCAAAATTCCGACAGCGATGTTTGTAATTGTTTCTGATGATCAGATTTTGTGTGCTACTCTATTACCTTTCATTTGAGTCTTAGAACCAAGCAAGAAACACGGGTTTTTTGTATGGGATGTGATATCGAATATTTCTGTCTGGATTTCGGTTTTACATTCAAACTTTCGGAACTTCGCGTGTCCACAATATACACTTATTGGGCACTAAACTCTAAAATCAATTGTATGGGTGGAGAATGAACATGAATGCGAACATTTGTCTAATAAATGCCTTTCGTAGGCATGGGAAATCGACAAAAACAACTGCCAGGATAATTGTTTGTAATCAGTGTAGCTCCGTCGAAAGTTGCGCACCCTTTAGTAAAAAAGGTAAGAAGTACTAACTGGAGCTATAGCTTGACTAGGAGATTACGAATTTTCGCCTCGGCATTTCGTGCGTTTGCGTGGCTTTCCATGCACAACATTTTACATAATTCTCTGTCCACGCGTCCACTGCCAAACTCGAGCAATATGCAGCACCCAAGGAAAACAGGCCGCCGTGCGTATGTGTGTTTTTACGTGCGCGCGTTCGCCGCAGAGCATTTTTGCGCAGACGATCCGCAAGTCTCATACACGAACGAACGAACACACGTCTATATTTATGGACAGAGTGTGTTCGGCGACGGCGGCGGCGACAAGGTGCCGGTTCGCTCTCTTTACGCACACACACACACATACAAGCGTGTGTTGGTCGAGGTGATCTACGTCGCGTCGTCTGCGCGCAGCCTGCATATGACGGGCTTTGCTTGTGTCGAGTTGTTCTTGTCGACGCGGGCAAACGACATCTGGCTAAATTTACACCGCACCGCATCAACTCACAAGAAGCACACGCACGCACGCACACTCTTTACCGGAAAAATAGTCGCACGCACGCACGCAAACGCTATTTATATTGGATACTTGCTTCTGTGGATCTCTGACTGGTCGACGGTTTTCGTCTCTGGAAAAGCGAACAGCTGATGCACGAATGGGTTTGATTGATGCTTATGCTTTTCCACCAATTTGCAAACCAATAAAATGTTTAAGTATATTTATGGAGCTGTTCTTGTTTTTGGGCTAGTCCGCCCGAAAGGCCTGACTGACGAAGACGATCGAGCTGAACAGCTGATGCCCTAAACAATTGTTATTGTCTGAAATACTACATGGTTCATGAATGTCATAAACATTTGATAAACATTTTAATTATTCCTCTACGTAGCACCTTTCAAGGCCGAAAGCCTGAATCCTTCGATTCTGCGATATTACGAAACCCTTTCGAAACGTATTTGTCGCTAACCTTTGCAAAATAACTTTTTTTCGACTCCTGGAGCTACTATACCAATTTAGGAAGCCACAGATGACATCCCAATGCATATCCCAATTAATTGATTAATTGAACCGGCACCCTTGCCTCAAAGAGCTATCGTTTGCTCAAAAACGTAAGAACCATAGGTGCAAACATTTGTTTCATATGTTTAGCGTATCATGAATATCCAGCTTGCTCAATATTCGGTTTCCCAAACTATTCGGTGGACTTGTTGAAGCTGTCGTGTTTCAGAACCTGGATCACACGTTATAAAACCTGTTTTAGTTTCAGCCACACTTTTTCCGTCAGAAAACAGTGCTACACTACATCAAGACACAAAATTCCTTATTCTCCATCTTTTTGTATATGGTAAACCGTTTGTTACAATAAATGGCATAACTTTCTAACTACTGATTGATACGTCATGAACATTTTACATTCTTAATCTGAAAGTTGGCCCTTTACAAAAATTTCAACGATTTCGGGGTAGTGGGATTAGAACACCGGAATTCCCGAGACTTATTGAACCATAAACAACTTCTTAGTGTTGGCATTGTTGCAAGGAGCCCAAATTAAAACAAGTTTAGTTCTATGTAGGTTTTCCAGCCGATAGCCTATTTGCATCACTAAACAAAAATGCATAGCTCATGTGAAATTCAAGTGGAAACTGGTACTGCCTGCCATGTTCGAGTGCATTCTGGGTTCAGTTCTTCGCACCGAGACCCGAGTCCGCAACCGAACCATACGATTATTTCACATCCAGGGAGGCCACCCAATGCACCACATACCAACAACAAACACTACAGATAGCAAAAGGCATAGCCACAACTCTCTGCTCTGCTGCCATCGTCATCCATTGCGCAAAATGAATGAACACGCATTGTGTATTGTGTCTGTTTAGTGCCTGATGTGTGCCTCAGTTTGCATGTGTGTGTTTGTCGAGTGCGCAAACTGTGCAAAACACGCACACTAGCGTAGCGCCGACGACGACAAAAGTCCGGAATTAGTCACACACTCGCACACAAACACATGCACGCATCCATCGCGGCTGCGCATACAAACACATATGATGATGATGATACGCCAAGCGTGAATATTGCGGAATAATTTTCGCATACATTTTGCGGCACGGCTGCGATTGTTTTGACCACTTTCGCTGTTGCGTCGGTCGTGTGTCTGTGTCGCCGTCGCCACACCTAAGCGCAATGTGTATGTGTGTGCTGCTGCTACCAGATAGGGCGGATGCTCTGGCCGCAAGCCGCAATATGAACACTGAAATATCTTCAGAAATTCGCACAAACACACGCACACATACACAAATAAAATTATGGTGGCATGACGGAGCGCCGCCGCAGCCGCCGCGCCAGTTGAATATTTTTTTTGTTCGCGATTCTTCGGTATTTCTGTGCTCTGCGCTCTCCGTCTCTCTCTCACGCACACACGCTCTCTTGCAGACTACAGACTTTTAGGCCGCACGCAAAATCGAACTTCTGCGGCGGCGGACTATTGGCGGAGTCGCCGGGCCATGACACGATGAGGTGGCCATCATGTGCCGCCAAGGGCCAAGGTAGCGCCTCAATCAAGCCTCAATCAAGCCTCACACCAACAACATTTTCACCACATCATCGCATAGTAGAAATCGCGTTGCGTCTTGTTCGCACTCTGTTACGCACACACACACACACATGTACGCACCAGCAATTTCGCACACTCTCGCACACCAACACTCAGACCACGCATCACACCACCCTATAGGGGCCCCCAAGCTCGCGCGTGCTTGTCATGGCCACCCCCGTTACCTTCTCTACGAGCGATCGATTCTCTTTGTGATCACCTCGTCCACTCCACCTTCACATACCTTGTTAATCCTTTTCAACGCCATTTGATTTTGGATGGGGAGCTGTGTTGGAGCTTGTTTGTGTGTGTGTTGTTTGTTGTTGGGCTGCTCTGTCTGCGGCGATTTCACCGAGATTGGGGGGGCGACCGAAGTTTGGGCGGCGGCGGATTTCTCTCCTGCCTGCTTCTGGTATTCCAGCGAGGACACCAGATCAACAGCAGACGACAATGACGACGAACGACGACGATGAACACAGCACAGCGTTCAGCGGCAGCAGCGAGTGGAGCAGCAGCGGCCGAATGTGGAATCTTTGATTAGACTGCGAGTGTGCGAGCGAATGTCAGCTCAGCAAGATGGCGGCCGACTTTGTCGCGGTCTTGAAGTATGCGTGTGTATATTTGTGTGTGTGTATTTCTGTGTATGTGTGCGAATGTGCGCGTGTGTGTGTATTTAAATGTCGATGTATGCGAGCGCGTGTTCGTGTGCGTGTGTGTATGACGACGAAATTTCAACACACACACCGACAGCGATTTTCGTATTCGCACACGCGCGAATTATGCGGTGTGTTTGTGTGCATGCATAAACGCTCGTCTGCGTGTGTGTGTGTGTGTGTGTGTGCGTGCGCGTTTCGGTTTCGCGTTTCGGTTGGCGCTGCTGGGTTTTCTTCGTTGCGGCGACTCGCGTTTTCGGACTCGCCTGCTTTCGGACTCGCTTCGAGCAAAACGCGCGCGTAACGGCCGCGATCGATCGAACAAGAACGCGACGCGAGATTCGAGTTTTCTGTGCGACTAATATGGACCGCAATCGATTACTAATGAAATTTTAAACAAAACACAAATGACATGAGCGTAAGGACGTTTGCGCGGTCAATTTGGTGCGTGCACAATAACAAATAGCCAACTGGATATGCGATTTCGCACTTTCAAATCGAAAATGTGTGGGGTTGCTCTGCATTACCGATGTGCGCCGGCTGGTGGCTGCGTACATGGCAGTCGCTTGAAGAGCGAGCTGAGGGGCGGATCACGGTTTTTCAACTTGTACAGCGCCGTCTACACATCGATAGCTGCCGTGAGTACCCTTTCCACCCGCACTCACTGACGTTTCACGCCCGATCGGGCCCGCGATTGAGTACAATTCTGATGATAGTGCCAACATAAAAACACTTTGGCAACGCTGATTGGCATCATCATTGCAATCATTGCGATCATTGCACATCGCGCTTTCGTCTGTGTTTTCTCAGCAGTGGCCGCCTCGCTGCGCTGCCCGCAATTGTCTGTTTTGTAGTTAAAAATACCACCAGAGATTCCGAGATTCGCTCGGTGGTTCCGCGCGGTTCCCTGTTTTCGCGACGCGCG
>CAXHKQ010000099.1:0-11826 GCA_964017145.1 Agrocybe praecox
GAAGACCCGATAAACGAATGATAAAAATCAATTTATGGACAAATATCGCTAAAAAAAATTCGGCGATCGACTGTCAGTTATACTCGAAATCAGTTGTTTTTTTATTGGCAAAAAACCATCGTCACAGTCCATTGTTTTCTGTTTGTAGATACAACAGATTGACTACTCAAACAGCTCGTTGTCCTCCATGAAAGCGCGCGGCAGCGACACTTTGCTGGCCGCCTCGCTGTCGAACGTGTACAGCTGCAGATCGGCGGGCAGTGCACAGGTGCCGTTGTTCTCGGCGAACGCCATGCGCTGGTAGCGCTGACGCACCAGATTGGCGGCGGATTTCGGTTGACGTTGGCGCGTGAAAATGCCCTTCTTGTTGCCGCCGACTCGGGTGTAGGCTGAGAGGGGAGTAGGAGAGAAGGGTATTCATAAATAAAATTAGTTTGCATTCCGGGTGGGTTGGTGAGAACAATTTCTCAAGATCTCTAGACCATCAGACTAATCAACTAACAATGGAAAAGTACGAGATGGATCGCACTGATCGAAGAGTGCTTTTCAGGGGTGAAACTAGAGCCAAAATAAATGGGCTCTATGGCGGAAGTTATGAGCAGTTTAAGATAGAATAACCGTTGATGATGGCTCTTCCCGCAAAGATGTAACCAATCAAAGATGCCATATCTTGTAACTCGTTACACCGAGACAAAACCCTAAACTATCATTGATCTTTTCGATCCACCTCGTAATCTTCCCTAGTATACCGTGGTCCATTATTTGTCATTGTGCTACATATTGATTTACGTTTTAGTTCCGAGTTTGATCGTGATGAGTGATAAGAATAATGAACTTGATTTTTAGTGGAGTTTAGTAGATTTATATTTGTTGTACGTTGAAAATTTGATCAGGTCAGATTTGTTCATCCATCTCTTCTGTGAAACCAACAATTTGGAAATACTGCATGAGCGAACGTTTGAAGCACTCTTAGAAAGTGACAAAAATAATACCGTCACACGGATTCCCATGGACACAGAAATTATTCTCAAAAATTGCTTCCACTTCCTCCCTTCCCCCTAACTCACCCTGATTCGTCTTGAAATCCGCAAAATTCCAAATAAACTCGCCCACAAAGAATGCGCCCGCCTGCTGCGCCAGCACATCGAACGCCCGGAAATGCCGCGCAAACAGCTCCCGCTGATAGTCCTCCGTCCACACGAACGACGGCAACAAATGCAGTCCCTCCACCGTGTCCGCCCCATACTCCAGCATCATCACCGGCTTGCCGTGCTTCGCATGCCACTGGCGTGCCTCCTTCACCACGCGCCCGGTGACCATGTCCAGTCGGCCCGGATTCGAGTACCATCCGTTGTAGCGATTGAAGCCGATGATGTCCAGATGTTTGCCCGCATGATCGACGGTCAACGGCTGCGCCAGCGCAGCTGTCAGCGGACGCGTGGCGTCCAGCGTGCGCGTGAATCGCGCCACCTCGCCAAAGTACGCATCCGCCGCGACATGCTGCGTCCTGGGCTCATTGGCAATGGACCACATGATCACCGAAGCGTGATTGCGATCGCGAACGATCAGCTCTTCGAGCGATCGCTTGTGCTTGTAGAGTAGAACTGCGCTGAAGATGTCGGTGTCAACGCTGGGGCACTCATCGATGACCATGATGCCCGCTTCGTCGGCGAACTGCATCGACTCCTCGGAGTAGGGATAGTGCGAGGTGCGGTAGGAGTTGGCTCCGACCCAGCGCAGGAGGTCGAAGTCGCGCGTGAGCAGGGCGAGATCGAGGCCTTTGCCTCGGATCTGGAAAGGGCGTTGGGAAAAATATCGATCAGAAGGAATATATAATATAAGAGGGTTCACAATAGAAATGCGAAGGAATTTCAGGTGTACTCAGAAAATAGAACTAACTCAATTTACAGGTTTTGTCTAACAAATCAGAATCGTCAACATCAACTTCATCAATCTCTACTCACATCTGAATCCTCGTGCCTTCCGAATCCCCGCATATACACCGGCCGCTCATTGATCAGCAACTCCTTCGACGTCCATCGCACCGTCCTAATTCCCACCTTCAGCCTATACACATCCAGCGCCACTCCATCGACCTGCTCATCGACGCCCATCGCCACCAGTTGCACCTCCAGCGTGTACAAATAGCCCGGCTCCTCGCTCATCAGGTACGGCCACCAAAGCTGCGCATCCGGCACCTCAACCCATCCGCTCAGGCCTCCAATCCGGCTGGCGCCTCGCGCCACAATCACACCCCATTTGTCGCGCACCTGCACGCGAACGGCCAAGGAAGCGTTCTCATTCTGCAGCGCCTCAGCCAGCAGATCATTGGCCGCCGCGACCTCGAAGTGAATGCGACCGATCGGCGCCGCCGTTTCGCTGGCGTTCTTCTGCGTCGGCCATTCGACGGTCGTTCGGACGATCACCGATTTGATGTGCACGACGGGTGTGGTGTACAGGTGAACGGATCGCTCGATGCCCGCATAGTTGAAGAAGTCAAAAGTGTAGGTCTGGACGAGGGATTTGCCGTTGCGCAACAGTGGCTCATCGCTGGCCATTTCGAGGACTTGGCCTTGCGGGATGGTGGTGGCGATGAGGGTGTTGTCGCAGAGGACGGTGATGCGGTTCTCGCCGCCAAAGACGAGGGCGTCGGTGATGTCGGCCTGGGGGGAGGAGTGTGGATTGTATTGAATGTACCATAACATACACTGTTGTTTCACTAACATTGGAAGAGTACGGATCTAAACAATCAATGAGTGGCTTTCGAAGGTGAGACTAGAGGCGGAATATGTCATGAATTTTGAAGATGGGAACTCGCGGAAGTTATAAGCTGTTGAGCGTTTATATTCGTATGGTAATATCTTTTACTATGTTCTACTGGCTTCAATTTCATACTATTCATTACAAATCGCCAGTATAGGAATTGTAATTCAATGTGTGTCACATAATGTTTAACGGTTCACCGACAACAAAGGACGTTCAACAATTAAACAAAAACGCATGCGGCTAACTCATTATCAAGGCCCGGAACTTAAGGGCCTAAAAAAGTACGCTTTAGGGCCCTAATTTGGTGGATAAAACAGTGAAAAGGGTAAAAAGCCATGATTTCTCCATGATATTTCGAAAAAATGGGTTAAAAGACTACGTGAAATTTGTTCTTCATGAAATCATCGCCCTAAGCGCATTTCCTTGGATAATACTGGTCGCATTTATAATAATAATTTCGTGGCACTACAACCCATTACAGGTCTTGGCCTCCCTTCTATACTCTCCTTGTATGTGAAAAGTAGCAGGGCTTCATAATCGGTTTCGGGTTTAAAGATGCCATGTGATTAGCACAGCGATACAAAGAGTAACCCAAGGCAACATTTAACATCCTTCCTTTGGATCATTGTTGGAAGAAAAAACCCGCACCCATACCAGAACCTTCCGATCGTGAGGCAGGTACTCTACCCCTACTTCACTCAGACGACACTGGTCGCATTACATGTATTGTATATTTTCGGATTACATGTATTGTATATTTTCGGATTAAAAATTATCATAAATATTTAGATTTTTTAAATTATCGATTTAAAAAAAACAAAATTCAGCATACCAGTATAGTAGTGTTTTTAAAGGGCCTAAAAAAGGCGAAAAGGTCTAAAATAGTTGAAATAAGGGGAAAAGCATCTAAAAAAGGGCTTATAGATAAAAAAGAGCCTAACGTACAAAAAGGGGCAAAAAGGGAAAAAGGGGATAAAGTATATTTCATTTCAATCGTACGAAAACGTGACGCATAATCGTAGTTACAAATGTTCTGTAGGATGAACAAGAAAAAAAGGATTTTCCCTTAACTTCCGGGCCTTGCTCATTATACATCAAGGCATGCAATATAAAACAAATTAGGTCGATGAGTCTCGCCCTTGCAAAGAATCGCTTAGACTTTTATGAAATTATCGAATTTGACTCCATGCATGGTTTTCCTCGATGTACCTAGTATTATTGGGGCCAGGAATATGAAAAATTGCTGAGTGATGCCTGTGATGTACATTTAGCGATTAGCGAAAATTCGTATTGAATATATTGAACCGTTGCCAAGTAGTAAATTCGTTACTATCGAATTAATAAGGGACATGTAAGGGATATACAATGCAAGAAATTTCTTCAAAGTGTGACAAAGAGACCATCTCGTGGGACTTTCGATAGCGAAATGTTCTATGTGCACATTCAGCACAGAGCTCAATAATTTTGTGTAATCGTTCTCAAGATACGTTGGCATATTGGTAGGTCATTCTCATCTCCAATATGTCATGTAATATGTGTTATTTATCTTGAAACAATTCTCCCCACCAACCTACCTGAAACGGCAGATGTCCGATCTCGTGCCTCGCAACCTGCTTCCCATTCACCCACACCATCGCCTCGTAATGCACGCTGCCGAAGCGCAGCCAAACGCGTCGGTTCTGCGACCACGCCAGCGGCACAAAAAACCGCCGATCGTACCACACCGTTCCGACGTGGTCGCGCAGCTCGCGATCCACGGTCACATCGTTGTAGCTGGCCGGCACCGGCATCGCGATGGTGGGGCGCGAGCGCTGCAGATCGCGCTCGTACCAGCGCTCGACGATGCCCTGCATCGGAGCCGATTGGTTGGAGCGCACAAAGTTCCACATGCCGTCGAGCGAGCGCACTTCGCGCGTTTCCGACTCGTGCGGGTAGAGGCACGGTTCGACGGGGGCGGCGGCGGCGCCGGCGGCCGTTGCCGACGTCATCGTGTGGACGGCGTAGAGCAGGGTGAAGAGGAGCGTGACGAAGCGCATGGCGACGGAGCTAACAGCTGTATGGCGGGGGTGGAAATGTTGATTGCAACATATTTAATCGGTCTAATGTAGGGATGAGTATGGATGATTGATGAGCCCATTAATTTCTTAATCGTGACCCTGATACTGAAGGAGGCAATAACGGTTATTCGGAATAATTACTACAACATGGTTCATTATGTCATGTTAAAATCGGTGTTCTGGTGCCACCACTCTCAAATCCATCAAATTTTCCGGAAGTGTCATCTTTTAAATGAGATATTAAAAATTTTCATGACATTTAAGAAAGTATGTCGTAACACGCGGTTCATGAAATACGGGCTAATGGAGAAGTGGGAATATTGTTTCTTGATGTAGCTCTTTTTTTTAATGGAAAAAGTGCGGCTGGAGCCAAAACATTTCTTATTACGTGTGGTGCAGGTTCTTCCCCATACGAAAACAAAAATAGTTATTGTTTTCCAAAACTCCGTACCTGCTGTTTGGGCACCTAAGACGAAGCGCGAAATCTACGTGTCGGTCACTGACGAAAACATAGTCATATTCTTTTCTCGTCATATTCTAATGGCTATTACAAATGAACTAACAAAGATATCTTGGTCGGATTTTTGTCCATCAATAGCTTTCATGTACCCTGTGAATTTGTAGATCTCACACTAGAGTCCTTCCTTTCCAGCAATGAAAACAATCCATCGACCTATTTTCCTACTTTCTCGAATATTCTGAAGTGTATGCCTGGAAGTAAGACACGTACTCGACGAAAATGAAAGTTAATCGAAAGGCGCCAGGTCTCATAAGTACAGCAAGGCGAATTAAAGCCATCTCCTGAGCGAAGGAATCGTTATATTGACCACTTTGGCTGAAAGCGCTGAAAAAATGCTCATGGAAAATGTGGCTGTTAAATAGTTTTGTTCGTGATTTCGAGCCTATTTTCGCGGTTTTTGATCAAATGGAGGCTACAATTTATATTTTATCGTTAGTTACGACGGTATCAACTGTTTCGTAGGTTTTAAGTCCTTTTTGTCCAATGCTTCCTGCTGATCCCATCACAAATATACCTTTGTCGACCTCCCACTTTGGCAATATATATTGTCGGATGTGTTGGCGATATTTGTAATATTCCACGTTTAAGGTACTCGAAATGTATTTTCTTTCTATCGCCAATTGAAATCCGTTGTTTGTGATATTAGACGGAAAGTGATGAAAATTAGATCAGAATAATATCACACAAAACATGTAGAATCGTATATTTTTTGTAAGTCAATGGGAAAACACCAACTTCAACTTTACCCACAAACTGTTGACGTTATAAACCTGTCAGACTAGTCGGGTGGTCGTTCTGCACGGGTTGAATGAAAAAAGATGATTTGTGTCGGCGAAAACGTTATTGTCGCTGTTCGACATTTCGATCTAATGTTTACGGACTTCGTACAGTTGAGCCGATAACACTTATTGGCTAAGAAACTTGAGACCATAATTGTCCTAAGAACTGTTATTAGGACAAAATGCATACTTAGCTTCGGTCAATCACGCACCACAAAAACCATTATAAATGGTCGACAACGTCACATAAAATATGCATGTCGCTCGTGATGATTTAGGACGCCAAGCGACAAGCCTATTTATTTGTTCTACAATGTATCGCAGCTCGCAGCTCGAGCAGAACACTGCCAGCGATGCATTAGAAAATTATGCTAATAAGAACTCGCGCCCGCCGACTGTCGCACGAGAGACTGGCACGAATGTCAATAAATTGTCGGATCACACACTGTTTGTGCGTGTGACAGAGTATACTAGTGGCAATGTTCTCGTTTATGCTGACATAAAAGCACTCTGTATGCCATCGGATCGCGAAATAAGAAAGCTGTTAGCGCGGAATTAATTCACTCCACGCATTTGGGTCGGTGATTTTATCATCTGGCGTCAGAACAATCAGGAACAGAACACGAACGCACAATGTGCGGCATTATCAAATACCAAATAGCAGCTACTTGGTCAGCGAGCTTTTCGATGAATATTCAAATCGTGCGCATCTAATTAAAATCGCACCGCCACCGCACGCAGAACGATTGGCCAGAGCTTATCGAAGAATCAATCCGTTGCGCGTCGCGCCGCCTGCACTATACGATTTAGTTGCATAATATTTTACTTTATTATTGAATAGCGACGCACGAGACGATTCGCACGCGATGATAGATGACCGTCGACGACCGTAAAAGGCGGATCTCCACACACACACCGCGTAATGTGTTAATGTGGCTGGGATTTATAGCCAATGTACGTGTGATCGTACAGTGTCCGTGTCGAGTATGAGCAAGAAATAGCAACTTAAATCGTTAATTCGTTTCGCACTGTTTAATTGACTTCAATTGATTGTTTTTTCCATGGGGGTGGGAGCGGGGGTGGATTCACAATGCACACTATCAACACTACTCTAAAACATCGTGGGTGGTCCGAGCACCACGAGGCCATTGACCCACTTAGCATAAAACGTCTTTCTTCGACCGCTGTTTTCACGCAATTACGAATAAACACTCACATTGGCTTATTACAATATCTTGAACGGCACCCACTTCAGACAGTGGTAGTCAAACAATACACTCGATTATATCGATATGATATCCGCACCGAATTGCGCCCAGTTAATGTGGGGGGGTGCTGATCAACAGGTTTCTGTATGCGACCGCGAACAATGGTATAAAACTCGCGAGCGCAGAGCTGCGTGTTATGTTTACAAACAAACACTCGCCGTCCGACTGAAGATGAACCGGAATGAACGGCCGCATTTATACTCGGTGGGGGCTGCCGCCTCTATGCGTGTGTGTTGGCCGCTCGGCTGGTCGTCGATGGAGACGCTGTTTACGATGGGCACACACACTCACAAGCATGCACGCACGCACAGTGTCAACGCTCGCTTTCGTAGTTTGGCGCGAGCACTGCGAGGTGCAAGAGCAGCGACAAGCTTCGGCCGTAACCGCACAGTTTAGTCTATAAGTTCAATATTAGAGTAGATGCTCCAGCAATCGGACACTCGCTAAATTGTTCAACACGCGATTCATCAAATACGGATTATTGGAAAAAGGTAATTTCGTTTCTTGATGTAGCACGGTTTTCTGATGGGAAAAGTGCGGCTGGAGCCAAAACATGTTTTATTTCGTGTGATGCAGGTTCTTTTTCCATCAGAAAATAAAATTCGCAATTGTTTTCCAAAACTTCGTACATGCTATTTGGGTACAGAAGACGATGCGTGCAGTCGACGTCTGAAACTGTCGGTTACTGACGAAAACATCAATAAGTTCACCAAATAGTTTTAGAAACAGAAAAGTTTGACAGTTGAAGACTCCTGATTCCCTAAAGATACGAAAACAATGTTTAGACATATCGTGTATGCGATTTTGGGGATACGAGAGCATTTTGCGGAGAGGGTGCCGCGATTACGCAATAACTGACAATTGTCAAAATCAACAATTGGCCTATGGATTGTGGTCTCATTCACGGTTTTATCCGTATTCGGCCCTTAGTGACTATTATCAATTTCCAAACTCAATATGGTGTCTTCATGGAAAGAATGATATAAATCGCGAAAAATACAATTTTTCATCAAAAAGATTATGTTTTCATCACTTTTCCCGGGACTTTGTGAACCATGTAGTATAATTGTAATGCCTTCAAAATATGTCGATTATCGTGTAACGCAGGCTCTTGAAAAAAGTGTCCGATTTATAGGAGCACACATTTTGAAACGACGTAAAAACATGTCTTCGGTTTTTCAATTCTAGCCGAGTTCGGTTAAATTATACAAAAGAACTTCGTATTGACAAAAATGTGGGGAGGGAAATTGTGTAACTATGTTTTTAGTTTTTAAAATTCGGTTGGAAAATACGAAAAGTGCCCGATTGCTGGAGCATCTACTCTACTGTCGTAGTATTTTGTAGAGACACAATTCCGATGAACATGATTTATGTCGAAGATATAATTCCGATATTTTATTTGTGGTCCGTCATTCGGAATAGCCACAGCCCCAAGTGAAGTTCGAATAAAACTGACAAATCAGTTCAAACCTGCTCGCAGATACAATTGCGCGATATGACCCATATAATATTAGATTTGCGAGCGCAACGCAAGACATGTTGATCTAAGCTTGCGCTCCATACTTGGCTTCGACAATAATAACATGCGTCAGCTGAACCAAGAGAGACAGATGCAGCAAATCTAGCTGCACAGTGCAAAAACAATGACAAACCTCCAGAAAAGCGGCTCCATGCTTGCGCCAGCCAGTGCACCAGCAATGAGGTCAACGGAATTATGCTGCTGGCGGTATTCGATGGCACGCTCGACGGGGGAATATTGTACTAAGCACGCACGCACCGGAACCGCGACAGAGTGCAGTGATGCACGCGTCGAGTACGCTCGCCAACACTTTAGTAATTCAATTCGGCTTACGCACGCACAAACAGGCGCGTGATTATGCGCAAAGAATATGGATATGACTGCGGGCTCTCTAGCTTGCACTGGTGACGAGCAGTAATGTGTAATGGTACAATTTATGCATGCGTGTGCGTTTTGGATTGCGAATAGTCGCCGTGAGTCAGCTGTGATTGGAGGCAGATGTGTGCAAAACTTGCAGAAGGTAAAGCGCTTTCCCACCAAGTATGCGGAAGCTTTGAGCACGATGGAGCATATAAATACTTGGAATGGAGTTACTTGGCTCTGGCATCGATGCAGGCGGGTTTCGTGAGTAAACTAACGATCAACATATTGGTGATTTTTTCAAATATTGTTTCTGGGCTATTCGTAGTAATGACTAGTCTATTGATTTTAAGGGAACGTTTCTTTGTTTTTTTTATATATTTTTTTATAAATAATAGAACTGTCAATATTCACACCAAGAGCCTTCAATTTGCTCATAGAAGATATCATGTTTGGTCTCTGAAATCTACGTTGTGCGGACATTGGCATATTTCGTCTGCCTAGGTCTGCCGTATCCAAGAACAAATTAATTTGTTTCTGCAGTGTTTATTATGTCGTCCCATGTCAGCATTTTAAAGAATTTCAACCCAAAAAAAATGCAGGTGCCCTGGAATTCAATTAAACTAGCAAGACACACGTTTTTACGGCCCCTGGCTATTTTGTTATACAGGGTGCGCCAAATGTTGATCTAGTATTTTAAACCTGAATAACTTTTGATGTGAACAACTTTTTGAATATTTTTTTCACACGGTCTTTATATCATCCGTTCTATTTTGTTTCCATAATTTTTCGAATATAATATCCAACAAATGACCACCGTTATTTTTAGTACGAAAAAGAATGCAATTTTCAGTGAATTTCGCATCACATTTTCCAGTGTCCGGGAATGACTGAACATGGCTTACTTTTGGTTTCAATAGAACGGAGCCACAGCACACACTACTCGCGTTTTAATGGCGCTTTTTCGTACAATGTTCGAACGACGCGTGATATCGAAAAAAACGGTGATTTCGACTGGCCGCCGCACAAACTCGATTTGCCGCATTCGGAATTTTGTTGGTGGGGTACTTGAAAAGCATCGACAAGCAGCGGACTATAGCTTAGCTCAATGCCAATATTAGCCGAGAAATATGGCTTATTACCATCAAGACGCTGGAAAATGTGATGAAAAAAGGCACGATAAAAGACATATTTTTGCAACAAATATAAAGGCGATCATTTGATGGATATTATATTCCAAACATGATGAACACAAAATAGAAAGGCACAACTAAAGATCGTGTGAAAAAAATCAAAAAAGTTGTCCACATAAAAAGTTATTCAAATTCAAAATGCTATAACAATGCTATAACAATGCTATACAACAGACGCACCCTGTACTTGCATGCAATACAATATGAGAACAATTGGGTAGATGAGACTCGCCCTTGCAGAGCACCGCTTGTCTTTCTTCAAATCAATCGAATATGACTTGTTGCATGGATCGCCTGGTAGGAACGATTATTTTTCGAGCCAGCGATCTAAAAATTGGCCGAGTAATGCAGTAATGTATGTATAATTGTATATCCAGAGATTAACGAAGCTCAGACTCAATAATTGTGTACCGTTCGCCTGGTGTTTGCTGTTGAATATCGACAACATTTTGCAATCTCATGGTTATGATCCTAGTATTTTTTGCAACTTATCTTCGATGAACACATTTTATTTACCTCATTACAACGCGAACGAATCAGTTATCCAATTGACTTTCATTTCAACATCAATTCCTCCCCTCCCACACATACTGGAACAAATCCGACGGCAAACCACCCACTTGCCCCTCCTCGCTGCCCAGCGACTGATAGCGCTGTCTGACCAGCAGCGCCGCCGCCTTCGGCTGTCGCTGCCTCGTGAAAATCCCCTTCTTATTGCCACCCACAACGCGTGGTCGCCTGGCCCGTCTTGAAGTCGGCGAAATTCCACACAAACTCTTCGACGAAAAAAACCCTCCGCTCGCAGCCGATCGAACGCGCGGAAATGCCGTCCGAACACATCGCTCTGATAGTCCTCCGACCAGACGAACGAGGGCAGCAGATGCAGACCCTTCCATGGTGTCCCGCTCCGTATTCGAGCATCATGATGGGTTTGCCGTGCAGATTGTGCCAGTCGTGGGCCTCTTGGACGACGTTGCCGGTGATGTTGTCCAGCCGGCCGACGTTGTCGTACCAGCCGTTGTAGCGATTGAAGCCGATGATGTCGAGATGCCGGCCGGCCTGGTCGGTGTTGAAGGGCTGCGCAATGGCGGCGGTGATGGGGCGAGTGGCGTCCAGTTGGCGGGTGAAGTTGGCGACAGCGCTGCAGAGAGAGATTAGGTGAGATGAATTAAATTTGCATAAAGTTAGGCTTACATAGCGCAAACGTTCTCGAATTTGGAGTCGAAATGACGGTTGAAACACAGGCTGAATTTAAATAATGGAGTTCTTTTGATCTCTAACTCGCACTAAAACCTTTACAAATCATACCCAAAATACGCATCCGCCTCCACATGCGACGTCGACGGCTCATTCGCAATCGACCA
>CAXHKQ010000100.1:0-10847 GCA_964017145.1 Agrocybe praecox
TCCAATTTGATAATTGATAGAAGTCGATGAGGCCAGAATCCAGAGAACACCGTTGATAGGGCGGTAATGGAAGCCCTATTCTTTGATTTTGGCCTTCGTTCTAGCTACTCGTGAATCTGTTGTATTATATTGGTAGAAGATCATTTTTCTCTCCTCAGGAGTTTAGTCCATTTCGGACATCGAAGACCTACAATATTAAATAGTATGGTCTATGATCATTTTATTTATATTTTTGAGCAGTTGATGGAGATTTATCCTCTTGAGTCCCGAAATACAGACGTAATCCTACTGGTGTAGTTAGTTTGCTATGGAAGGGATTCGACGCTCTTTGTACGCTGATATAACTTTCGATTGAGCTCCGAAGTTCAGTAATATAGACATGGAGACTCTATTGTCAAAAATGTATCACAAGATTCTGCGAAATCGCGTTCGAACGGCCCTAAACACTGCTCCGAAGAATCAACATGTTTTATCTTGTTCGATTGTGCGTTTTAGCGGCAGTCATTGTGCAAAGAGGTTTTTCATACCCAAAAACTTAAGAACGATACGTCAATTTTTTTTCTCGATAACTTTAGAGTACCAGCAATGTTGGACTATCGCGTTGTTTTTGTCTTCCGAAAATATTTAGTTGATTTTTGCATTTTTTCGTCGATAACCGTCACATTTTGGTGTCTATTGCGCACATCGTCATCGGTTCCCATAGGTCGGTGCAGATATATATTTTTCAAAAGTCACATTTTATTTCGGCTAGGGCAGAACCCGTAGAACAATTCATCAAAACATGTTTTGGCTCCAGTGACAATTCTTCCCATCTGAAATCAGTGCTTTATCTTTTCACGAAATACCTTATATTCCATATATCGGGATATGTCGATCAGCGTGTTACAATTAAGTCTATTACTTCCAAACTACTGACAGTTCGAGTATACAATTTTTTATGGCTGGCTCAAAGATATCTATGATCAATAATAAATTTTGTCTTTATCAAAAATGTAGTTCCTTATGTGTCAGACCGGAGACATAATGACCCACGTGTTATAACAAAATATTGATTTCGCATAATAAAGTTATTATATCAACTGAAGAGCAGCTCATCTGGAACATGACAAACCTCCTATTACAGTTTTTAGTTTAGTTTAGGTGGAAAGTGTCTTAAACGGGAGACATGATCAAGTTCAAGTCAATTCACCAATGTCCGAAAAACGACTGCACTTTTCTCCAACTACAAATAATTTCAAAACCCCTCAGCCATTTCTATATCATTGTGAAACGTCGTTGTATATTCTCATCTGATTTGGTAAAATATTAATTTCGCATAATATAATTATTATATTAACCACAGAGCTCTTCTTCCCGATATATACACTCACACCTTCTGCTGATCCACCATCTCCACTCCCTCCCCATTCGCATCCCCACCTCCATTCCTTCTCCTCTCCCTGCCCTCCTTCCCACCGCAGCATTGCGCAAACCACGTATCCCCCTTGCCGAACGCCTCGCCATCGGCGATGCTTTGCGGCATCGGCTGGCCCATCGTCTCTGGCAGGAACATAACACCGACTCCGCTCAGCAGCGCAATCACCCCGAAGATCACCGCCGGTATCGTCGGATCGAACGAGTCGAGCAGCGCAATCAGCGGCGTCAGCGCCCCCGACAGCCTGGCCGACATCGATCCCAGACCCATCGCCGAATTCCGCACCACCGTCGGGAACAGCTCCGCCGAATAGTTGTAAATGACCGCAAACGATCCGGCAATGAACAGCTTGCCGAGCATCACAACGCCCGTCGCGGCCGTGCTGCCCTGTGCAATTTGCGTCGCCACAATGCAGCAAATTCCGCCGGCCAGCATCAGAGTGGAAGTGATGGACCGGCGGCCCAGCCGATCCAGAACGAACACGATGACGAGGTAGCTGGGCATCTCGACCAGGCCCATGAGGAACAGGATCATGAACGGGTTGCCGTACAGCTTGCCGGTGCTGAGCGACAGGCCGTAGTAGACCAGGGAGTTGCTGAACCAGCAGAAGCAGACGTTGAGGGTCTTGGCGCGGAGATTGGGCGTGGCGAAGAGCTGGCCGATGCCCGCTTGCTCGACGGCCGCTTCGGCGACCTGTGTAGATTAGAATGGAAGATGATGTGCTTAGTGCTTATTATAATGATTATAACTACCTCTTTTTTTTTACAGAAATCTGGTTATTTTGAATGGAATGAAAAATGAGATACTTAAGGGGGTAGTCCTCTAAATATGACTGAAAAATAGGTGTTTTTCTGAATTTTGTTTAAATACTAAAACTTAAGAGAATGACAAATTTGAGTATATCCATTTATTAACCATATAAATAGCTTTCTGGAACAAAATTTGAGTTCTTCATCGGCCGCTTCTCGTGACCCCTGCACGAGGGGAAAGCACCCAGTGTTCTTCATACAACCATTTTCTGTGTGCAGTCTGGAGGTCTTCAGTTGGGTCCTGCAATTTTTTTTATTTCTTTATGTTATTGTCAATTGCTGAATCTAGTCCCCTACGTAGGATATTTAGAAAAAACCTAAAACTCAAATTATGACGGCGTGTTGAATCAAAAAAGTGCTCTTTTAGCCTAAAAATCTGTACAAAAACGTGCACCGAGCACAGATTTTTCAAGGTATCCAAAATCGGCTACGTAGGGGACTAGATAATTCAATTGTGAATGCAAAACGCAAAGTTCGATCAAAATCGTATGTGCGGATAACACGTTATGTTGCACACCGATTTCTAGAACACCGTTTCGAGAAAAACGCGTTTGAAGTTTCGAGTTACGCTTGTTTTCGCATGCAAGCGCGCACGTCTCGCCGATGCACATCTCTGCATATCGCCTCATAACGGACGAACAAAGTTTCCGGCAAAGATGGGATAAAGCATAAATTAAAATATACATCCCAAAGAACATTTCAAGCTAACAAAAAAAAATTGCCATATGAAAATATTATTTAGAGGACTACCCCCTTAATACCATCATTTCGTGCTTGGTTGAAGAGCGAACATTGGCCAAGGCGTATATTCAAATTAATGTTAGTGAACATGTTATGAAGTATTTTTCATTCTAAATAAAATTAAACAATTTAGATCAGGCTAAGATTTTGCAGAATATTATTACCACTTGCAATTTCAATATCGAAGTGTATTGAAGGTGTATTTGTGTTGTTATTAGCAGGAAGAATTGGACAAAAAGGTTTTAAAACCAACGAATCAGTTGATACCGATACGAACAAATATTATTTTTAACCACAATTTGATCAAAAACCGCATAAATTCTATTCGAAATCACGAAAAACTAGATTTTCAGCAAAAATTTTCATGCGATAAAAAATGCGCATCCAGTCAAGGTGGTCAATAACCATTCCTGTGTGCGATCGAAAAATTCACAGAATGATAGGGTACATGTTTTGCTATTGATGGACACAAATCTGAACAACATATCTTTAATAGTTGTCTTGTATAATAGCCATTAGATTATGCCGACAAATCCAAATTTTAAACTATCGCTACTGATATCAACCTTTGAATAACATTATAATTTAAATTGGTTTGAACGAGTCAGTTCATCAGCGGGTGATATCGCTAAGAATATTTTTAGTCAATATTATTATTATTTTGAGTCGACACAGCAAGACGTCAGATATGCTGTCAGTTCGCCTAGTTTATTTCGTAGGGATAATTATGATCGAAATGGTTCACTACGATAAAGAAATATAACGATATAATTATCGAATTTCACTAGATTGGTGAACCATGAATCGAAGCAATATCATTCGATATTTAAATTCGGCCATTATTGATCAGTCTTTTTGAAGAAATCATTTGAAGAAATAATTTCTAAGCCAAAATCATTCGATATTTTGAAGCATACATAATTCGATACTTTTAAATCGGCCCTATTTGATCAGAGTCTATGTTCAAAGATCACGTATTTCTAGTTCAAGCTGCCAAATATACGCCTTGCGAAAATTGAATACCAAGTTCAAGCAAGATTAGTTCGGAGACGTGTTGAACAGAGTTGGAGTGTTGGTGGACAAGGTGAAAATATGGTACCTGCGTCGTCGCTCGCTTCGCCTTCGCCAGATAGTACTCGACGTCCAGCGCAACGCCGCGTCCGTTCCAGCGGACGCCGCGCTCCACGATGCGCACCGCCTCCGCTCGGCGTCCCTGCATCCACAGCCAGCGCGGCGACTCGTCCATCGCCCACCAGTGGGCGACCAGCAGCAGTGCGTGCGCACCGTATACGGCCTGCAGCCACTGGCGGTCGGGAATGAGGGCGCCCCACATGGCGACCAGCATGACGCCGACGGCGAAGGTAGCCTGCGGGGAAAGAGAACGAAGGACGCATGTCATTTTAGGTATATATACCAAGCCTCTATTCGATAGTTGTAATGATGCAGTTCAGTTGAATGGATATTACTCTACGATCTACAATGTCGTATTCATCATCTTAAAGATGAGCCACAAAAAGTCTCAACGTAGTCACTCTAGGGAAGAGTTAAGTCCTTTGAACCGAAAACGTAACACGAATATTATGTATGAAAGTGTAATCAATCAGTAGAAATTGTTCGTGTTACGTCTGCGGTTCAAAGGACATCACTCTTCTCTAGAGTGACTAAGAGCTATAACCGTACACTCAAATTAAAGGCAATACAACTGTGCTCAAATCCTCATCATTAGAAAAAATTAACATAAATCGTTGTGGCTGTTAGTTTTGTGAAGGATAAGTTAAGGCTCATCACTGGACTATACTGTTCTACATGTACGAGAAAGAATTTTTCGCGAACAGAATACGGCTGAATATGTTTCGCATTCATATTTCAATTGATACTGAACACAACCTGCTATTTCAGTGTCTTGAACGTGAGACATGATAAAACCCCTCAGCCATTACTCTATCATTGTGAAACGTCGTTGTATATTCTCTCATCTGATTTGTTGTCTGAAGGATAGCGAAATTTGTCGATAAATGGAAAGTTCGTATCGAGCAATCAATTCGGGCCTCTGTTAAAGCATATCTGATTAAAATATAGACTGGGTAGCCCTGCGCCACCTGGTGGCAATATTATATTGTTTTCCTCTACCATATACATTTGTACATGGAGAGGAGGGAGGTGTTGTGTCCACTTGAGTGGACACGAGCACCAAGCCGCCGTACTGGGCCCACTATGCTATGCTCCCTTTGTACACGACAGCTTTGCTATGGCAGAGCGTTTATTGCTGCGTGATTGTTTGTGACCCATATCGAGTTTCACATTATATGCATTAGACGAGGTGTTAACGCAGGTGTCGAATCGCAATGTCAAGTGTATGTGTATAGCTAGCCTCTTTTTTAATCATACTGATTCGCTTTCGCAAGGGAGAGAAGCTCCTACCGAAAGTCCAAAGTTCAAAGCTCAATCAAAGCCATTTATGTCAATGAACTTTTTTGCTGGATTTGAACCCTGGACCTCCTGCACCGTAGTCGCGCTGTGTTACCACTTTGCTATACGGCTCGTGGCAATATAGTGGAATGTATTTCTAGAAAATGTAGTAAATCAATACTTTCAATTCCTACAACAACATTGCATCTCAACATAATTCATGAGAATGTTCTGCCCATGTTTGCAATCGAGTACAGCAAATCCACATTTAGTGCTAAATACAGATGATGCACGGCTCTCTTTGGAATGGAATTAAGACCAATCAATGTGATTTGATCATATAAAATCTAACTATATCGTAAATCGGCGTTATGGCTCTTTCGAATTGCATCATAGGTTTTTCGAAAAAATCGGCCTTTGTCAGGAAAATCGATGATTCAAAAAGTTAGTCGTAAAGTGAATATTCACATTATTATAGCTTGTCCTCCAGAAATGGTCGTAAATTTGGGAAATACGATTTGTTGCATAGCTTAAGTCAACTAATTTGGGGTAGCATAATAATAACCCCTTTAGCAAACAAGAGTAATGTTATTTAATGTGTCTTTGAATTCCGGAATTCCCGAATCTACGGTAATTTTATGTGATTAACGCATAAAGGACATTTCTCCGAATAAAGGAGTAGTTTATCATGGGATTATAGGAACATACCTTCATATGACATTTGCATTTGACATGTACAAAAAAAAAGAGTTTAAGGCCGACATCGGCAAATGCTAGATCCTGTTTGAAATGGATTATTTCCAAACTGCCTAATTTCGGCTAATGTATTTTGACGAAAAGAAAGAAATGAATATATTTGTAGACATTTTTAAGAAAACCTCGTCCACTAAACTCACCTGAAACGCGATTCCACACGCAGTCCTCTTGCTCGGTCCCACCAGCTCCATGCTCAGCACAAACCCAGTAATATATGCGCCCGCACTGCCAAAGATACCGTACACAAAGCGCAGCACCAGAAAACTGAAATACTCGGGCACAAATGCCACCGCAACTCCAACGATCAACTGGAGCAGAGCGGACCAACAAAACACCGCCTTGCGTCCGACACGATCTGCGAGACCGCCCAGAGTAACGGCTCCCGTGAAGACGCCAAACATGTAGATCGTTTGAGCAATGGCGCCCATCCAGCGGCGGTCGCAGACCAGCGTCCAGTCGATGGTGCGTGAGGATTTGTAGTAGGTGTTGTCGAAAACGTAGCCCGAAGTGCAGGCCACAATTAGAGATTCATTGAGATTGGCGACGGCGGCGGCGGCGGCGCCGGCTGGCAGCTGGGCGTACATGTGGCACGAGTCGAGGGCGCCATCGGCGGCGTGCGGAATGGCCGCATGGAGGCCGGCAGCGGTGAAATTGTTGGTGGTGGCGTTGAGCGAGTCGATGCCCGGTATGAAGCAACGATGGTCGGGAACGGAGGCGACGGTGACCAGCGAGAGCATGTGGATTCCAGCGCAGAGGGCGGAGAGGATGTGCAAGAAGAACTGGAAGCCCTGGTAGCGACCGAAGTCGCCTGGAGAGAGACAAAAATAACAGTTAGCCAATTTTCAACAAAAACACAAAAAACCTTACTTATATTTTCAATCGTGAGTCTATTATTCGATAGAGAGATGTTTGACCTATCGTTATTTAAATATACTGGGTGGGGTCTCAAAATTCGGATATGATATGTTTCGTTTTCAAACATGATTTATTACATTGAGAAAACAACAAATGTGGAATAATTTGTATTTATGAATTGTTCGGTAGTTCATCCAGAACATGTTCACTCCACTTCCGCCGGAAATTTCCAATGTGTCACGAATTATCTGCTATCGTTGCTTTAATAAAGCACTCTATCCCCCCTATTACGAACGAAATTTTATAATTTTATGTTATGTTATGTTATGTTATGTTATGTTATGCCATGTGGTTGTTATTGTACCACATGGCATATATTTCGTTCGTAATAGGGGGAATGAAACCAATTATTTTCGAACATGACTCGATCTATTTTAAAAAAATCCTAAGAATTCACATATGTTCCATCACCAATAACTGATATCGAGAACATATATATAAAGTACAATTGTTAAGCTATTAGTAATGCTAATCGCATTTCTGCGGCTGCAAATCTCTGGAAGGATTTGACCGTTAGACATAAAACGCGAATCAATATGTGTTGTAATTGGGAGAAAAAGTAGACGATACACGAGTGATAATCGCACATAGTTTAGAGTTTAGAGAAATGAATAATGAATAACATATAGTTTGCAGACTTTTTTTAAATTATTAATTAAATAATTTCCAATTCGTATTGTAAGCCAATATTGAGTCTATATTGATGGCATTTGTTTTATTGGCAAAATGCGTAATCTTATTGAAGCTACAGTCCCATATTGCGGCGCAATAAAAAGCAGAAGAGATTATTTAGAAACCAGATCATTCAACTGACGTCTTTATAAATAATCGCTTGTGAGAATTGACATGGTATTTTTAGACTACTATACCTCCTCCGGATTAGCCACAGCGCTATCAAGAAATTCTACACACGAAGATCACGCGACCTCTTGCATACCCCGCAAGACGACAATGTTGCGATAGCACATACACACTTACACACGCACGCGCGTGCATTGGACAGTGTGTGTAACGACAATGTTTGTCTGGGCATGTCACTTGTGGCGACAACATCGCGATCATTGGTCGCAATCAATTATATCGTTATTGACAATCGTTTAAACGAAGAAGTCAATTTCCATCCGTATGCACTGCCACTGTTTTACTGTCTCCGTACGACGACGGTTGGGTTGAGATATTAATTGTATTTGTCTGTGTTCAGCTGCACGAGAGATGCTTGAGCTTGAGAGCATTATTTTGCTTGCAGCTTGTGATTAAATCAATATAATTCGATGCTAATGCGATTCGACACAAAAGCCAGAACGTCGCCAATTCGTTGGAAATAATTTGCAGCTCTGATGCGTATTTAGTGTGAGCACTGCTGGACACTATCAGATATAGTGTTTCCACCTGGTTGATCGTGAGAGCGGTTGCGTGCTTTAGGCAACCTTGATAAATACAAGCACGCGCATTTAGAAACAGAACCACGACCACGCATGTGTGTTGGCAGTTAACACACTATTCGATTCAAGAACACTGCCGGCGGTTGGTTGGTTTTATATGCGTAGCGTCTGATCGCGAGCAAAATGTTTGATTTAGCAGATAAATAATTATGGTAAGAAGCCGATCAAACATGGTTGTCAAGTTTGTTATGTTCTCGATTTATAAATCATACGACTAATGGATCGTAGTAAGTAGCAACATGTCGCATATGTTCTTATGCGTACGGTGAATTAGCTCAAATTGCACCCAATTGCCTCAGTCCCTCAGCTATGTTGTGTGCATCAATATAATAAAAAATGCGGTGGCCAAATTATAACGATTCTCCGATTGCTTCGCAGCGTTAAATGTGGGTCGGTTTTATTGCTGTGCGTTCAAATAACGCACGCACAATCAACAACGCATACATATATAAATACCAACGACTACTGATTAGAGCGGTATGTGCACTAAATGGGTGTTAATGTGCTATTCGATAGGGAGTATCATCGACGCGCGACTCGTGTCGAATTGGCGCTGATAACACCAACGATTTTACATATCATATCTCAACCGTACAGTAACCTCTCTACTATAGATAGAGTCAATCAACGAATATGGCTACCGACGAACACCAGCGCGCTTCGTGGCATATCCATAATAATGTATGCACATATTTCACATTCAAAATTCACGATGGTCACGATCATTGCTGACGAGATCACCTGCTGTCGTGTGACTGGTTGCTATACGCGCATATCGCGCCTACACCTGAGCACACATCGCGCGATCTCGAATACACATTGTACCTAGTATTTGCACTTCAATTGCCGCCGGTTAATTTCGATATTTGTCCTCGCGGATCATGTTTGAATTATTATGTAAGTCGTAGTCAACACGATATTATTTAATATCTATCATTAATTAGCGCGCACTTACCCAGAGTGCCCATCAGCTCCTCCAGTGTGTGATCAACCGCCATGATGATGGTGCTGGTGGTCGCTGTTATCTATGACCTGAAAAGTGGAATAAATCACTTTGAGCACACAATACACACTCGCCGTCGCCGCCTCCCAACAATAATTGCATACTAAATCCAAAACCACAAGAACGTGCCGTTGAAGGAACAACCGCGATCCACACACACACACATTAACAATGTCGAGACAACTCTCTGTATAGTATCTCTGCCGCGATTACTCGCGATCGCGGGCACCGCCTGACACAGACACAAAAAAAGTAGTGACCGGAAAAACTGGTCTAACCGATGCCGGTTCGCGTAACCTTTACGACGGACCTTCGTCGTCGTCGCTGCCGCCGCAATTCTTGACCTTGTGCACCCGAAAAGTTATAATCACTGGAAATTCGCGCCGAAAAAATGATAGCCCTTTTTTTTAGCGTACAATCACAACTACAATCACACAAGTGGTTGGGACCGAGTCGCTCCGAGCACTGCTAGTATTATTATGATTTTCCAAAGTGATGTCAGGCGCGTGAGCGGCAGCGATTTGAGCCGTGTATTATTAGAGCACTCGCGCTCACCGCAACGAATCCGCGCCTCGGCGCTTTATCGCTCGCCGTGGCACAGAATTTATAATCGTACGCGGCGGCGTCGGCGGCGGCGGTGGCGGCCCAACGACAGCAGGCTAGCGACTGAGAATGCGAGCGATACGCACACGCATTACTCGCATTATTCCGCGAGTCGACAGGCAGTAGCGAGAGACATCATCGACATGGGCGAGCGGGCCGACGACGACGTCGTCACTACATATGCCTGTCGTTATCTTTAAAATTATACGCGCACACACACATGCACTCAGCGACAAGGCGACACGAACAAATGCAACGAGATATCAACGTTTTTTACGCGACAGAGTTTTTTTCCAGGTCTGGCCAACAAACGCGCGATATTGTTTCAGTTTCATTATAAATTTTAATTCGCGCGCAGAACGTTGCAAATTGCGGTTATTACCGATGATTTCACGACAAACGATAACCCGCGTTAGTGCGGAGACCGAGCCAAAACCGATCCGACTCCAACCGATCAACGACTGAAACTGCGCCAAATCAATATGTCGTGGTCGTGAGACCCGTCCCGATTCGATTTCGTACGTTCAAGTGCGCGGCTGAGAGATACTACTACTAAAAAGTCTGTATGTGTGTGTGTGTTTTTGTCGGCTTAGCACATATGATCTAAATTGTGGTATAGCTTGAGCTTGTCTATGTGTGAGCACCGCACATCAATATCGATCATATGGAATTAACGAATAAATTAACCCAACAGTCCCCGGCCATACGATTTCACTGAAAACATCTACACACACACTTTGAATAATTTTACTATT
>CAXHKQ010000101.1:0-16068 GCA_964017145.1 Agrocybe praecox
GAGTTATCTAATAACGCGTCATGAATAAAATCATCTACATGATCATTCTTGGATCCAATTTAACTACCCTAGCACATTTATTTGAAACATTCAAGAAATCATGCTTCTCACGAAATCATGCATCTTCACACATTTTGTATTGCTGCAGATGTGTTCATTTATCATTATTCTATTGTTCACGGACAATGTTTTGGAATATAAATCTCACCATTTGGTTAAGCGCGCCCAGAGAAGACCGTTTTTCCTATAAATGGAGAGATTGTTGTCGTCTGAGTGGTCAAGGCGATAGAGTGCTTGCCTCACGAGAAGGAGGTCCCGGGTTCGAACCCCGGGATTGAGTAGAAGATGGATATTAAATGATGTCTAGGATTACTCTTTGGATGGCTGTTCTAATCACATGGTATTTTTGAACCCGAAATCGATTAAGAAACCCTGCTACAAATACAAGGGGAGAGGGAAGTATAGAACGGAGGTCAAAAACTTTTGGTTGTATCACCAAAAACATTGTTTTTTTTTCAGATTGTTGATCTTATAACCTTGCATGGATTGTTTTACATTTTCGACAAAGGAGATTGTTTGTGCAAAATGTCATTATCTTCCGATTGTGTATACAAAACATCGCTCTAAGTCACTCCAGTGAGAAGTTGAGGCCTTTCAACCAATCTCGAAATTCGAATATTTTGTATGTGGAATAATCAATTTTCGTAACTTTTCAGTGGTGTGACTTTGAGCATTGTGTTTATACTCATTAACATTCAATGGAAAAAGAGAAAAATTGCCTTCATGGTTATTCGTTCGACAGCTTCTCCAGATATGAACGGTAAGGTCTTTCTTATGCCGTACTCATACACAGGCAAGACTTTTATACAAAGATATTTTAGAATATTACAGAATAATGTTTATTCAACAAAACTGCATCATTTTTGTTTTCGTTTGATTCTTACTTTTAATTCTAAACGTAGAAGAAGCATAATTTCCTATATGTTTCAAATTAATGAGTTAGACTATAGTATACTATAGTATACTTCAACTACGGCACTTATTTAATTATATGAGCTCTGCATGTACGATGTAATGAAGTGCGAATTTGTTGTCTGTCGGTCCGGTTCGCATATCTAAATGGGCACCGCCTTCGGACGCGTTGGCGATCGCCGCGACGTCTTTATCAACTTGTACCGTTACCGCGCGCGGTTTTCGTGTGAGCAGTACACACGCCGTACGCACGCCGCGAGTAATGAAATACGTTTATGACACGCGATGTCAGACGAGGTTCACAATTTGTGTTTCTCATTCAATTCCAACTTGCGCTCGTGTGCGCCTTCTCGCATAATCGATCGTTTCGAATAAAATCTGCGCGCGGGTTATGCTGCAATAAAATCTGCTGACGTGCGTTCGTGTGACCCGGCCAAGTTTATGCGTGCTTGCTCGCCAGCATGTTCGACAGTTTTCGCGCTCACCGCATAGCAAAACCGCAACCGCCACTGCCACCGCCACCGCACCGATCCAAATCGTGACTTTTCTAATTGAGTTCAAGTGACCCAGTGATCGCGATCGCGTGCACGCACGCCAGGCCGAAAACTCGCGTCCATCGCGACTTTCGTCTATGAAGCCGCCGCTGCCGCCCGTGTGCCAATCATACCACATTCTCGCGGTGTGTGAATCGAGCGAGACGTGATCGCGGCGTCGTCGTCGTCGACATCATCCGGTTATGATTGCAATAAAACGCGCGCCAGTCGCGAGCGGCGTTGGTGCGGCGCAAATGTATGCGGTTACACGCGTGCGCACACACATTTCACTCGAGCGCCGATCGTGTTGACACAGATACGGTGCTACACGGCGGGTACGTGCACGAGTACGAGTCGTGTCTGTGTGTACATCGTGTCTGTATGTGTACATTCGAGCGATGATTTGACGATGTTAACACGATAATTACCTGGCATTATCGACACATACGCCGAGTGCGCGCGGGCACATATGCACGGAGAGCCGGTCGGTGCCGGTGTTAATTACGTAATGCATATGCTTAGTGGCTCCTGTTTGTGCCAAGACTGTGAACCACCACCAGCCAGAGTGCACGCGCGCATGCGTGTCTCATTAGTCGGTGTGAGTGTCTTTCGATGGATTTTTATTATAACGCCGAACGGCCGTGCCTTATATCGACACCTTAATGTGTTTGGCGTGATAATTTCTGCGCGCCCCACCATAAATGAGTAATTAAGATTAAGTACCCTCGCCGCTCAGCGCCGCCATCGCACAGATCGAACAAGCGTGCGTGGTGGTGCGAGACTCTGAGAGAGTAGTGTATGGTGTAGTATCACGATGCGTTGCGCCACTTGCGCGCGAGGCCGCCTAAGACACAGTCCATATATAGGAGTCAATCAATATGGAACGGGACGGACACACGGCGGCAGCCGCCGAGCGAGTGTACTGTCACACAAGTGCGACGGTGCGCGATTTGCACAGTGTGCGAGCGTCGTGTGTATGAGTGTACTCTTACCAGCAGACATGTTTAAAATACTTCAGAAAATGTATGAATTATAGGAAATACATTTGAACATTTGTCAACGTATTTTATAATACAAAATACCACGATACAAATCGCGGAATACGTCTTGCTTTCATACTAATGATGATGGCAGAATCCTGAATCATAAAATTGATTTCATCAACCCAAGGTGAGTCGAAGGTTTGAAGTTTGAACGTAGAGAAAACGTATTATTCCTATGTTATTTTGGTTGTAACGAGAAACACAACGTTCATCCTATCACAAACACAGTATACAAAATATAATTCGTAGTAAACGATATCTGGTTCAAGTGCTCAGAGCGAACGATTCTCATAACCAGATAGTGCCGTTCCATCGACACACTGCATGAACTCCTCTGAAATCATTGTTAAGATATTCTTTGGAAATCAAATTGAATTCCAGTAAGCCTTAGACCGTAGACAAGCTTAAGGAAAATATGCGTGCAGAAATGATCGCTACACCGAGATATTCAATTGATAATAATGGCGGCTATTCGATTGATGTTCAAAAATTGACCCAAACAAATTGTATACAGGTCCAAATAAATCCAAATATTTTGTTTATGAACATCGGTTCAGTTGATCAAAAGTTATTCGATGTTCTCAAATATGGGAATATTAAACGTTAGGTCGATGTAGTAAAACGACGAAATTATTTTTGAATAATCAACATAGTTTCATTGAAGGACGATACGCAGAGAATGACCATCTTACAACTCTCCTATGTCCTTCGTATAGAACGTTTTCTTTTTTGCCTCGAATATATGTAGTATTTCTGCGATAATGTATTCGTCGGTGCTAAGGCTCTCCATATAGCCATTGTAGATAACTTTGTTAAGGCTCTACATAGAGCCTTAGCACACCCCAGCTTCTTTCGAGGTCTGGATTCATAAAAAGGGTCAAATCCGGATAATACTGTAAATGGGCTGCAATTCATAGCAATTCCTTCGAATTTGGTCATAACAACTTTTAATTTATTTTGGTTATTTTAAGTTAACGCGGCAGACATTTTACTTAGAGCTTTTGCATGACCAAGAACATATCTTAGAAATGCCCAAACATGTTTTTTTATATATCCATCAACCGTGATTTTCTATATTCCGAAATTATGTTGTTTCTCGACTTGGACGAAATCGAGATAACACTATAAATCAGTGCTTTTATAAGGACATAAAATACGTCGATACCCATTTCTTTGCATTGATTAAAGTTGCATCAATCATATTCAAATATTCAACGAACCAAAAGTCCTATCGATGTCCAATTTTGTATATTGTCCGTCAATGGAACAATGTTGATAATTCACAAATAATTTTATCAGAATGATGTGTAAAACTATCAACTATTCGATATATACATGTCCACATACTGTGCAACTCTGCTCTCACCAGCGCGTCTATTCGCTCGCAGCTCGATCCTCGTCGTCGGCAGCTTTCTTGCAGCGCTGCCTCCGCCGCTGATGCGTCGGTTGCGCTCTGGTCGGTTAGACATATTACGCGACGACGACGCGCAGTTAGTTATTCTGATGCATGGCTCACTGTGTGTGCTGTGTGCATCTCTCTTCTTTCGCACTAGCACGCGCGCTCGTCTAAATCGGATAATTTAATCGGGTAATTATTTTAAATTATTGTTCTTAAGTGCGACGCCTGCGCGCGCGCGCTCGCGTGCGTTTGTCCGTCCCGGCAGTCCCGACTGCCCGTCCGTCCGTCCGTCGGTCGGTCGGTCGGTCGGCGGAGAGAGCGCAAGCGGCGGGGCCGAGAGGCGTCGAGGAGTCACGTCGATTAACAGCTATATGAGATGAGTATCGCTATTTAAAGGTGTACTCCAACCAACGACGTTGTGATGCGTCGCACTTTTGCGCGCGGCATGAGAGAAGTGCGTGCGAGCGTTTGCGTTTGGTTTCCGAGTGTTGCGTGCCGAGTCCGTTAGAAATGGCTGCGAAACGTATAGACGAATGCGCGAGGCTGCTGGGCTGCTGCTTGTTAGATGGTCGAGCCGACGCGCATTTATCACGTTAGTGTCCGTGTCGGTGTGTGTGTGTCGGCAAAAAGGCGAATAGTAGCAATCCGACAATTAAAACAACTGACACCCCGTCACAGCCGCCGCCGCCGGCATCCTTGTGCGACGTTGATTCACCTATTCGACTACTCAACCTTGACACAGGTCACCAGCAGCGATGTATGATCACGAAAAAAACCGATTATGATCAATCAATCCAGATTATTCCCGAAGAATCACAGTTAAAAGAAAACTGCAACACATTACAGTTGATTTTAATATGTTTTCTAGCCAATGCATTATTGCTGAGATCTAGAAGAAGTTTCTCTAGGCGATATCATATATAAATACTTTATCATTGTCACGGTATAACTAAAAGTAAGGCTTGAAATTTGTATCGTTTGATAGTGAAACTAACGACATTTTTGATGATATTATTCTCGAATAACCAACACAGTTCCATTGAAGGACTGTACAATGTTTTTTGCTATCTTCCAACTTTTCAATGTGCTTATAGAGCGATTTCTTTAATGCCACAAAATATGCCTTTTTCTGCAATAATTAATCAATGCTAAGTCGCTTTCCAGCATGCATGTTGCATTCATGTGAACCATGGAAATGCTTCATAGCTCCCTCTACACTCGGATGACTCCTGATTAAACTCCGGATTGTTGTTATCGAGCCATTGTCACAAATTGATTAAAACAAAATCAGCTTTTCCATTTTCAATCAGCCCTAAACCCTGCTTTGAAATATCATCACGTTTCTATTTCGATGGATTGTCAGCTCGTGCATGTACAAAACCGAATGCACGATTGGTCTAAACTTTTTTTTCTAATATCTTCTTGGTATCAGCAATCACAGCTGCCATGCTTTGGGTTTTACGAAATTATGATGTTGATATTTTGATCTTTTCGTCGGTATCTGCACAGTGTGCGCATAGTTGGAACAAACTTGCGTTTATTTTTCGGCTCGGGCAAAATCCGATAACACTTTTCCAACCAATTTTTGCCTCAATTCGGTTTTTATCCTATAAATACAAGGACACGAGATTAGCATTTTTCCGTATGTTCGAAATGACAAAAGTTGCTTCAATTAAATTAATATATCCAACGATCCAAAACTCTTTTAAATGTCAAATTTTTGAAGGTTGGTTGGTTGATTTTGAAGGTTTGAAGGTTGTAATATATGCAAAATCCTAGGGGCATTCTATCAAGACGATACGAAATTTTCAGCCCAACTCTTAGCTAAGCCTTCTGATATCAAATTGTCGGAATATATAGTAATATGTAAGATTAAGATATTTATTTTTTGAACACCGTAAAGATTGTCTTATTCAAATCAGTAGAATATTCAATCGAATCTACCAATGTCCAGAAATATAGCTTTTTATTTTTGTCCACACCATATATCAACGATTAATCGATATTGCCGACCTTCCTCTCTCCCCCAGGTCACCATTACGCTGCGCGACGTCAACGACTGTGCGCCCGAATTCGTCACGCCCAACGTCACCGCCATCACCGAGAACGTGCCGCTCAGCACCGTCGTCACCGCCATCAAGGCGGCCGATCGCGACGAGGGCCGCAACGGCTACATCGAGTACTCGCTGGCGCCGACTGGCGGCTCCTCCGGCTCCAGCCAGGCTCCGCTGCCCTTCACTCTGGGCACCGTTGATGGTCTGCTGCGCGTCTCCGGGCGGATCGATCGCGAGCAGCAGGCTGAGTACGAGCTGGCGGTGATGGCGCGCGATCGCGGCGAGCCGCCGCTCAGCACGCTGATGCGGCTGCTGGTGCGCGTGCTGGACGAGAACGACAACAGTCCGGTGTTCGATCCGAAGCAGTACAGCGCTTCGGTGGCGGAGAACGCGAGCATTGGGGCGATGGTGTTGCAGGTGAGTGAAAGTGTGAAAGATATTGAAAATATTTGAATTTTGTGGAATCATTTCGTAATGGTATATTTTTCAATCAGAACTTTTGGCGAGCCGTATAGCAAAGTGGTAACACAGCGCGACTACGGTGCAGAAGGTCCAGGGTTCGAATCCAGCCGAATCACATTGACATACATGGCTTTGATTGAGCTTTGAACTTTGGACTTTCGGTAGGAGCTTCTCTCCCTTGCGAAAGCGAATCAGTGTGATTGAAATAGAGGCTAGCTATACACATACACTTGAAAATGCGATTCGCCACTTGCGTTAAACAACTCGTCCAATGCATAAATGTGAAACTCGATATGGGTCACAAACAATCACGCAGCAAAAAGCTCTGCCAAAGCTAAGCTGTCGTGTACAAAAGGGAGCATAGCATAATAGGGCCCAATTCGGCGGCTTGGTGCTCGTGTCCACTCAAGTGGACACAACTCCCTCCTCTCCATGTACAAATGTATATGGTAGAGGAAAACAATACTATTATCAGAACGTTTTCGTTATTTTCGCTCTATTTTACTTTTATTCACAATTTGGTCACTTTATAGACTCCAGTTCAAATAAGTTGACTTATTCTCAATATTTTGTTTTGTTTCTTGAAGCCGATAGAATCCCCAACAATATGCAATAAACTGTTTCAACGTAGTAAGTTCGGTATGCCTAAGGTGGCAATATTTTTGGTTAAAACCAAATGTTCAATATTATGATCCGGTGGCCGTACCCGACATTTTTGTTGATTGAATCGACGCATTTGATGTTCATGTGAAATGAGAAAAATTCAATTGTGTTGGGAACTGTCAGGCAGCTACTCCTCATCACATTTGATAAGCGCGTCAAGCATGCTCTGGGAATATCCAGTACAAACGAAATTGTGCTGAATGCACAAGTCCGCCTACAGGCGGTCTCACAAATTGTTGTCTCCTGGGTGTAAAAACGCTTTTTATTAACATGTGTGAGCAGTTATTTGTTGTAAAAAAACACACTTATTTTTTTTAGTTGTTCAGTGTAATTGATGTTGTATGCACAAGAGAGTTAACATGGTAAAGCACTGCATATTAAAGCGTCGATTTTTATATTGCAAGAAGAAAAGGCATACGAAATTGCAATTACAACATTGGGTCTTCGGTCTGACGAATAAAGACTAAATTTTGTGAAGGCTTCAACGTCTGTAAATTTGATTTTCCCAAATGAACATCTATGGGTCATCATATGATAGCTTGAAAAATGCACAAGATTTCAATCTATTAAAAAGGTGAAGAAAAACTGACGGTGATTGCCGATTTCACAACTAAAAAAAAGTGTTCGCGTGATTTTTCCTGTCATTTTTGCACATTTTTACCTAATTTTTACTTTTGTCTGTCTGAGGTCATCTCGAAAAAAACAACTTACCCCAATATCTTCGAAAGCAATCCATCGATCTTATTTTTTTGCCGAATTCGTGATTAGTAGATAAAAACACATCAGAAAAGTTTATACAGAAGGCCGGTCATTTTGGTTGTTGTATAGTGTTATCAAAATTAAAACATTTATCAAAACCCGTATGTATCCAGTATACCTTCCGAGACACCCTCTCCTCGAGAACTCTAACCACTCCTTCCGCTTCCACTATATACAAGGGTGGGTCAGTTTTCGCTTTTGGTCTGTTCTGATGCCTGAACCGAATAAATCCCAAAACACAACTTTAAAATATTCTTGAAATCGGGGAATGTCCTATGTTCTCTCAATGGAGTGGAATTTTGGCATTCAACCAGAAATTAATGACATTAAAAAATGATCTCATGTTCCAGCATACTGTTCGCCACCCATTCTCGCCCAAAACTCTAACCACCCCCTTCCTCCAATCCAGGTCTCCGCCACCGACATCGACGAGGCGGCCAACGGACGCGTTCGCTTCTCGATCGCCGCCGGCGACCCGAATCGCGACTTCAGCATCAGCGAGGACACCGGCATTGTGCGCGTCGCCAAGAACCTCAACTACGAACGCCGCACCGGCTACACGCTGACCGTGCGCGCCGAAGACTGCGCCGGCGACGTCGGCCAGGCGGCCGAGGTGCGCTTCGACATGGCGCAGCTCTCGATCACCATCACCGACATCAACGACAATGCACCGACGTTCCTGGACTCACCGTATCTGGCGTACGTGATGGAGAACGTGATACCGCCGAATGGCGGCTACGTGATCACGGTGCGGGCGCACGATGCGGACTCGCCGCCGTTCAACTCGCAGGTGCGCTACTTTCTGAAGGAGGGCGATGCCGATCTGTTCCGGATCAATGCGTCATCGGGAGAGATTCAGTTGCTGCGCGCGCTGGATCGCGAGGCGCAGGACGAGTACCAGCTGACGCTGGTTGCTATGGATACGGGTGAGTGCGGGGGAGGAGCAGACTGTGAAATTGACTTTGAGTAGTTGATTATAATCTACATCCATTGAAATACGAAGCTTTTACAGGTTATTTACTGTTGATAGGCACCAGTATATCAACAAGACAAGTTCAACATGTTTTTTACTAGAACAAGAGAAGCGCTTAACTTCACTGAAAGAGTGAAAACTGTCAAACCTACATTTTCGTGTCTGCTCGCACACGGGCAGAGTGATCACTGTTTTTTCACTCTGTTCTTTGAGAACACGTTTTCTTTGTGCTTCTGCTATCTGTTTATTACTCATTCTCATTATTCATTACTCAATCCACAGTTCTCTGTTTTTGACGACGCGGTTAAATCACATATGAAGTACAGTAAAACCTCCCTAAGCCGGAACCTCCCTAGGCCCTCAAATCCTCGCTAAGCCGGATTTGTTTTCGGTCTTATTCGGTCCAGAGAACACGATGTGTATGGAAGTCGACCTATGTAAGCCGGAAATTCCACAAAGCCGGATTTTTTGTCTCGGGATTGAACAGTGTTCTAAAAAAGATACAAAAAATACAATAGGCACACAATTGTTCCGAAGAATCACACTATTCCTATCCTTTGATAAGTCTGCGTGCAGGTCGCGTAGTTCTGACTCCGCAGATAATTTCCCGTGCTCGTGCTTCAGCCCACATGAAATGCTAATAATTAACGCCATTGCAAGCGCGACGGTCGGACGGATCTCGGGTAAACGTTGGCGCGCAGTGTGTGCAGTCATTAAATGTGTATGTGCACGATGCCAATGATCTGTGGTCGATTACTACTGTGTGTGTGTGCGTATTTAATGTGTCGATTTCCAAGCGTGCGTGTATACACGCACGCTGCGCTGCGTTGCTCAAGTCCATATTGTGCCCGCAGAGGAAACAATTTAATCATCGATCGAGCAAATGCGCGAGCGCGCGCGATGGTCAATGACGGCCTCCAATCGATCGAACACATGCACGTATATGTTGCTCATGCTGTGCTTATGCTGTCGATGCGCCAGAGGGTGTCGCAGACCTACATTTTATAATGATAAAGTCAGCGGTGCTGCAACCCGCATGCAGCAGCGGCATGTAGTCATCGACATCGTCGATGCTGCTGCGTAATAAGCATAAAAAGTATGCAAAATTGCCATAAAACGCACCACGACGGCAGTGGTTCGCTCGCTTGAGCGTCGAGACGATCGACGAGACTCGCGCACATCGGCGGCGACGTCGCTGTCCAAGGTATTGATTTCGGCCGAAACCGGCGCGACACGAACCGCGGACGACGACGACGAAGCGTTCGGACCAGTCACAACACACGCACACGCACATTGTCGTTCGTCGATCGATCGATTGAATTGGCTGGGGCACTGATCGCTGTGATTTGGAGGGCTTATACTACACAAATCCGTGAAAATAATATGTGCATCATCTCGATTTCGAAAATCTTGAAAAAAATGTTTTTAGTAGTCGAGATTGAGGTTCAAACGCTATTCGCTTCGTAACATGACACGCTCAAAAATGTGTAATTTTCATCACTTGACCGTATCTCAATCATAAAACTATCCCGATTACATTACCGAACCAGCAGTAAACCTTTTTGATGATGGATTATTATTATGAATTGGGGTAGTACACTATGTAATATACTGAACGTTAACGTGGGTAACGCGCGCACACGATTTTGCGTTCGCGCGTGCGCGTTTCTCGCACGATCAAGTGCATTGATTACGGACCGAAAATCGCACGAACACACACGGACACGGCCAAGCGACATGCGAAACCCAAGTCGATGTGCTTCTGCTGCGCATCAGCAACACAGCTTTTCGATGGCGATCACATGTCTTCGTGTGAATGTGTGTGTGTGTGTCTCTGACGTGCGCGCATGTGTGTGATGTGCCATGTACCACGCAACGCACGTTGCTGCCGTCGTTTTTGTGTGCGTGCGTTCAGAACATGCTTGTTTTCGCCCCCGGGTTACGGGAAGGGGTTGAAGCCGCTTCGCAGTTTGATGTGCTCTCAAATATAGAGATTTACGCTTCGCAGCGTGCGCAAAGCTTTAGCGTTCGAGAAGCGACGAAGCGACTGCGGACCGGACTGCGGACCGAGATCGGCGGTCAGCGATAAGTCCATCACAGCAGGAGCGTACAGGTTGCTTTTGTTTCGGGGGATGGTCATGGAACATTTATGAAGGGATATCTGGACTAGCTGTTTGATAAAACGAAAACACGTTAGAAAGTAGCATGTGTAGAAAATGAAGATGATTCAATCATCAAAGTGGAAATCATAAATGGGGGAAATCTTTGCTTGTTCTTACCTTTATACTCATAGTGATAATTATAATCTGACTTCACAATTTTGAACAGACGAAATTGTGCTTCTTCTACTTTTTGTGGGAGAAGTAAGAGTCACACAAGAAATGTATTGATGTCGTTTTGTTCTTCTATATTATTGAAAAATATAATCGAAGAAATGTCACGCACAATTTTGATATCTTTCTATTGAATATACACACATTTCTATAAGCAACTAGCCGGAACAGCGAACTTCGTTGTGCTTGAAAGGTGGTTGAATATTGTGGTTCGCTTCGCCCACTAAATTATAAAAGTAGAGCTGCCCACAGTCGAGCTTCTCAAATCAACAACGCTTTTGAAATGCTTGCGTTATTATTACGTTATTATTTCGACACCGTTCGCAGTAAAAATTAATAAAAACCGTAACTTCGCAGTTTCCGGCGGTCCTGGTCCAAATTTCAAAATTCCGGCTCCGTCATGTTCTAATCTACTGGAAAAACCTGAAGAATCATAAGGACCGGACTATGTTTAGGATACGTTATTCGTGGTCTAACATTTTTTTGGGTCATTTATATATAACAGAAGATTCCAGAGAAAGTTGTGGCCAATCTAGAAAATCCTAGTTTTTATATGGAGAGAAGAATAATTTGTTTAAAATCCTTGACATTTATGAGCTCGCTCAGTCCGAATATGATGCAATTGATGAAATAAGTGGTTATTCGTTCGACATGCTCTCAATATCATCAATAACATTTACGATGGACTCTTACTTTTCTCACAGAACGTAGAAGAGGCACAATTTAGTTATACTAGCTTACACACCTTGAAAATTGCATTAATCGTGTTCGCCCATCTATCCAGAGACATCCACACAAATTGTAACGATGCAGTCATGTAGAATGAAAGTCGTTTCATTCGATAAAAATCGCTGGCGAAAAGTCTCACCTCTGCCCCATAAAGACCGATTTTCAAATATATGAAAACATTGTCGAGCTAATTAACACATAGGCAATTTTTAATTTCTTAGAATGGACAGAATTTGTGCATTTGTCATTGGTTACGAGACCATAACTTTCCACCGGAATGACCTAGAACAATGTCCGCATACTCAAATTGATGGGAATGAAATTATGCACAAATCCTGTCCAGCTAAACGAAATTAAAAAATTGCTTATGTGTTCAATTAGCTCATTAGTTGTCCACTGAATCGTCAACAGAAAAACGAAGTTTTTCTAATTCCCTTTTGAATACGCCCCTCTCATCCATCATCATCAACCGTGCCGTGTGGCGTACCACATATGCATGCGCTCGGTATGTCGTCTTTGTAAGGTCGCATCGGTTTTGCTATTCATATTTTCTTGACAATATTTCGCGCGTGCGCGTATGCCAAGTTTCCACGTTATATGTTGGCGTAAAGTTGTAATGAAATTATAACGCGCACCATCAACCAACGAACGACCAACGACGACACACAAGAATCCTCTGGTTTGTGCCGGGCCAACTCTGAGCGATGGGAATGATGATGGCCGTGCGCGCGCACACACACACACATTGGCGGTGGTGTGGCGTTGTGGTGCGGTGAGGTGGAAAGCGACAGCGGCAGCGGCGCATTTGGTATTCGGTTACCAGCTCGTACGTGCGATGTGTGTTAGCATACGGCGTGCGTTGGAGCGTGCGTGCAGCAGCACAAACACAACGCCTGAGACACACAAACATACACAAACACGGACATACGACGGACGTATGACGATGCTCGAGAACAGCGCGCAGCGATTAGTGGTGGTTTAAGGTGGTTAGGGGCGGAGCACTCGGGCGCGCAGAAGGCAGAAGCACGCATGTTCGTGTCGTTGTCGAGCAGCATACACACATGCAAACATACAAATAATTACGCTTTTATTGGTCATGCAAAGTGCATCACCACATGATGCAGGGGAGCATTGTTTCGCGCGCTCGAAAAATCCCGGCAACGAAAATATTGTTCGTGTGTGTTTGTGTTCGCGAATAATATATTCAATGTATTCGCACTGCTTGTGTGAAGACACTACTGCGCTCGAGCAGCGTGTGGCAGCGCAGCGAGTTATATTTATGTATCGCCGAAGCGCCTCGCACAAATGCGCGCATAAATATACATATTATTATGTGGATATTCCGTACTACTCTATTTTACATGTGTTGGCCGGTCCCGATGTACTCAAGGATTGTAGATGATTGATTCATGTGCGATGGATTTTGTTAAACGACGATAACTTCACACTGGAATGACTTGAAACGATACAAGAATGCTATTGAATTATTTATTCGTGTTCTTGGGGTTGTTCTTTTACAACCTATGTGCTGCCTCTACAATGCTCAAACTCTACGAATATTTGTACATATCAACAGCATCAATCAACCATCAAAATTCCTACCAAAGAACCCAGATATTCAAACTGCGACAAACTCCGGTGAAATAGGGTAGTACATTTTGCCAGTCATGTGCGAACTGCGCTCACAAACCGCTCGCGCGCAGCAATGCTGGGAACGCGAATAATGCCGCGTGTGGCGCAGAGCGCAAATTATAGACTTGACCGCATCTTGACAAATTAAAGCGATTTGTACTTAGCGCTCGCGATATCGTTCGCGCAGATCGCGCGCGCGCGCGCGTCCACAATTGAGCGTGTATGTTGCTGAGTGTGTGACCGGTGGCTATATACTTTGGGTGCACAATTGTGCCAGATACTTTGAGAGCGCGCGTGATTTCCACTAAACACACACGGACGCTCGCTCGCACCTCACCGCGTGCTCATAAACTTGCGCACAAAACGCTCCGACGCCCGACGGCTGGCCGGCCGGACTGGCCTGCGACCGGCGAAATGACAAATCGGTTATTGATATGAGCGCGCAGAGCGCCTGCTCATTGGATGCGAATTTGCATATTTGCGGGCAGCCTTCGTCGTTGGCAATGAGGTGCTTGGAAATAAATAGCTGCGGTAATGATGAGATGGCGGCTAGGAGCAGCGAACAATGGGGCCTGGAAATATGATGAATTGTGGGATAGTATGTTGTGTTCGGCTGCAGATAAAATTGGACAACAGAAAAAGAGTTCGATATTATCTGCGGAGCTATGAAGACGACTGAGTCACAAGTGTGTAATTAGTGCAAAGAATGCAAATTTACAATCGTAAAACACGTGAAATAAGAAAAAACTAATTTATGTTGTATGCAGATCGACATGTTCAAACAACGTATTCCTAGATCGATGCATCCGAATTTTTTACATCTCCAAACCTGCAGAAGGTTCTTACAAATCTGCATATCAGTGTGGACACAAATGGGACTAGGAACGTGCACAACTGCGAGGCATGCAGTAATAGTTATGATATGCACAACATATACATATGACAAGGGACAATTAGCGCAAACTGCACAGGAATATGCTAGTTTATTCAATATTAGTAATCATGGTGCCGACTTGCAAACGCGATCAGCGGAATTTGTGGAACGTCATGGACGTCGTCGTGGCGTACGCGCACATCACTGACCGTTCGCATGCGCGCTCCTTTGTACAGCCGCATCATATGGTATGTGAAAACACGAATAAAACGCCTCAGATGTGAGCGCGCCTCACACGCGAACGCAGCCTACGAATGACTATATTTTCGCATAGGTTTTCGGAGTGTGTTCGGTCGTCGCTGTGTGGCTGGCTCATCAAGACGCACATTATGAACCGTTCGAATGTGTGTTGTCCATTCACACACACAAGCACGCATGCGCACGCACGCACAGAACAACGCACTGATCGACTTCCCTGACTGCTCGTGTCTGTGCACAATCGCAAAATGTAGCACACGTGTGTGCGTATGGGTGTGTTTGTGTGCCCGAGGTGGAGCGACGCAAGTCCGGGCGCCTCTCCGCACACACTCACACACATACGGACTGCGTCGCAACTGTTGTTACTGTTGTTAGTATGATTTTATAAGCATTTTCAACAACATCGAATAGAAGGCCTGCGTTCTACGATATATTACAACATGGATCAATTTATTTGCGCACACAAAATGGCTGTCGAATGCATTTTTGAATTTGGAATATTTTGGAGACAGGAGTCAATGCCACAAGTCATGAATGATTCGACTTTCTGAAAACAGTTATTCAGCTTAAATTTTCGAAGATACTACATGATTGCCTACGGCCAGCGTACAACTGATACTCTATCTATGCAGCATAATTATGATCAAGAACAAACGGATAGAGTAAGTGTGTTTATTCTCTTACCATCCCTATTATTTCGAAAATAAATTTAGAACTGGTAATAATACGACTGCGTTCCAAGATGACGATGTAACAGCACTTGTGACGCACTTGTGTTAACTCACAAATGTGTGCGAATCGTCGTGTAGTGTGTGCCGCTCGCGTGTCTGTGTGTGTGCGCGACTTGTGATTGATTCGTGATGGACGTCCATTTCAGCGCTGTGCTGCGTCGTCGCTTCGTCGTCGTCATGCAGTGCATGCACATGCACGCCAGAATCGCTAGTTTGTGAATATGCAGACGCCGCGCCGCTCGCGGAATTCAATATACGGAGAGTTCGCCCGTATCCAGCCAGCAGCACGGGCAAGTGCTGTGAGTGTGCACAGAATGTGTGCCCGTCGCAGCATAACGGTGCATTTAGGATCGCAGTATAGATTTTCTATTTATTTATAATGTTTCTGTACTCAGTTTTGCGCTCGCTTGCTCGCTCGTTCGCTCGCTTGCTCGCTCGTTCGCTCGCTCACACAAAGATAGCAATTATTGGCAATGTTATATAGTAGTGGTGGTAGTAGTAGTAGTACGCTGGTAGATAGATCGATAGAGCATACTCACATACTCACACACGGCGAGTCGCATGCGCGAGCCATTCGCGATCAATGCGGCAACGCAGACACACGTGCATATTTATGCTACCCGCAGCACAAACCGCGCTTGCGCACATATTCG
>CAXHKQ010000102.1:0-15615 GCA_964017145.1 Agrocybe praecox
CGAGTTGAATCTACTCTTCTACTCTACTACTGAATATCTTCGCCTGTCTGTGTTTATATTCAGTCTGATTCGGCTAAAAACTATCGAATCGTAGCACATATACATTTTCATATGTGCTACGATTCATAGTTTTGTAGCTGCAATATTTGTTTTCAATGAAGCGAATTCAAAATTGTCTATCGTGGCGAGAGCTATTTCAAGTTTAATCGCGAATTTCCATGCGGTAATTTCGTCGCAATTCAAGCGGCGCATTATGTATGTAAAACGTACGCCGTTTCGCGCGCACGCCGTGCGACACGTGACCAGAGACCGTTGTCGTAGTGACGACGACGATACTGTATACCGTGTGGTCGTTGAGAATTAGCAAACTTGTTGTATGTAATGTAATAAACCGCTCTCTGTGATCTGGGACAACGACGGCATCGCAGGTAAATAATGTATAGTTGCACTGATTCGCAGAATCTGCCCGCACTCCGCGTTTGTGCTGGTTTTACTTGGAATCGCGCACGTTTTCACCGGCGTGACACCAAACGTGCTCGATAAGTGCCCACCCAACGGGTTTCAAACGCCTGCATGTAGGCGATGCGATGTTTTCAACGCTGCCCGATCAAGAAACTTCTCCGCAAGTGGTGAGTGTGAGCCGAATATTGGCGTTTTGTGATAGTCGGTTTGCATGCTCGAGTGCGCGAATCATCCCAGGCACCCTGGGAGATCACACTTCATCACATTGATGAGCGCGCCGATGCGCAAGCAATCACGCGTACAGCCAACACGCGCGTTTGGGAATGGGAATCACAATCACCAGTTTGATGAGCAGCTCGTCGTGCGCTAGCGTACGCGTTTTCGCACCAGCGCAGGCGATTGCGCAAGCTGCTGTCAAGACTTTGTCGATTGGTCATTGTTTACAATTCGCACTTGAACAAATTTCAGCGGCGTATTTACGCGCGTATGAAAATTTGCGCAATCAAATTTATGATCGCGTTTACTACGGTTCCCTCGAGTTGGTGTACATTTGCTTCGTTGAATCCAATGCGACGCCCAAGGCCCTGACGGACGACCAAAATGATGCAAATTCGAAGCCCTTCACAGCCTCAAGAGATTTAGTCATATCCGCGGTCTCGGAATTCGCTTCGAGTCGAGTAAATCGCGCTTTAGTTTTACACTTGTGTTGTGCTATTGAAATATTATTTCTGCCTGTTTTTCATATGAAATCAAGTTCAGGATTTTCGTGAACCGTCAACATGAATTCATTCCCGATCATTTGCAATCGGTCGAGCCTCCCAACACGCAGCCCGATCCCGGCAAAAGCCCATCGCTTGAGACACTGCCATATTTTCGTGCACGACGCACTGCCATCTAGCGGCACGCCCCGTCTACACGCTCAAATCCGGGCAAAATGTCCATACAAAACGCGACAAAACGTGACGTCACGATCAGCAATCAGGCGCGTAAATGTCAATTTATGAGCGTTTTCCGTGGTTCCCCATCGGTGGTGAACACATTTACGCAATAATTGCTAACACGGAAACCCGTTCTGTGGTACGAAGTATACGGCGATTGTACGGTGTGCAGACGTGTTGGTCGTTGATGCGGGTGGGGTGGGGGTGGTGTCGAAAGTTGTTGAGTTGCCAATGAATGTGACCAATAATAAGCCCTCTGATTGCGTAACGAACACGCTGCAAACCATCGTGCATACAAAAAACCGTGTAAAGACGTCGCAATTGTTTAATATACAACGGTTCTTAGGAATGGAACCGGGCAGTCCGAATAATATACTACATGGGCTGATATGTATCGGGAGAAATAGGGAAGGACCAACATTTTTTTTGAACATTTTTGTTAATCTTCTACATAGTTTCATTTAAGCTCGATAGCCTTAAATCAGCGGTCCTACAACATCTTGATCACCTTCGAAAAGTATTCGACGCCAACCCTTGCAAAATGTTCTTTTTTCTCGATTTATGCTGCCTCATTTTTCCCTGGAGCTACTATTTTCATTTGGCAAATAAAAAATAGTCGCTTAGGGCCAAATACGCATAGAATTATAGATGGGACCACAATTCATAGCCCAATTATAGAATAATGGCTTTTTGGTCGATTTGGTCGATTGTGAGTTTTTGCGTTTTTGCGGCACTCTCCCCGCAAAGAACTCTCGTATGCCCAAAAATGTATGCATGACATGTATATATATTTTTTATATAACCTCAGGGTATCAGCAACCTCCAGGATCCATCCTTTCCGAATTCCGAAATTATTTGGTTGACTCATTGGTGTTTCCGTCAGTAACTGCCAGATTTAGGCGTCGACTGCGCGCATAGTCTTCGGTGCCCAAATGGAAGGTACAGAATAGTTTACAGAATTTCCAAATTTAACTTCGGCTAGGGCAGACCCCAGATAACAATATCTCAAGACATGTGTTGGCTCTAGCGGCCCTTCACCTATCAGAAATCATTGCTTTAATAAGACGTTCAATTATTTGTTCACCATATGTTAGGATATGTCAAACCGCGAGTTAAAATGAAGGCCATATCTTCCAAACTAATGGCAGTACGAGAATAAGATTTTGTTTGGCTGGCTGAAAGATGACTATAATCAACAATACATTTTGTTTTCATCAAAAATAGAGTTCCTTCCCTATTTCTTCCGATACTTATCAGCCCATGTAGTATTTATATCTCCAAAAGTAATTTGAATCGAGGAACTTTATTCTAATTACCGAGCTCTAATTCGCTTGGTGATTTTTTCTAAATGTTTCGAAATATGAGGATATGTATACAATTTCTTTCTCTTCCATTTGAGTATCCCCACATTGTTGTAGGTGAATCCAGTGAAAAGTTATGTCCTTCATCCTGAGGACGAAACACGTAATTTATGTATGGGAATTTTTTTCGATTTAACTCCCCATACAAAATATCTTAAATCCGTGTTTGGAATAGAGCCTAAGACTTTTGACAGGGCCGACTTAGAACAATGTGTAAATACTCAAACGAAAGAGAATGAAATTGTCTACAAATCCTTTCGAAAACATAAAAATTAAACATCGAGCGAATTAGTAGAGCTCGATAATTTCTCCATATAAAAACGGATTTTCCTTGTTCATGGCGTCGTCAGCCGAGATGAGACTTATTTCACGCAAGGTTTTGTGTATATGATAGAATGATATTCATTCAGAAAACATGTATCATTGGAATGATCAGATTACATAGCATATCCTCTAAAAATTGTCGCAAACTCAAAAATAAATACAACAGAAATTTAAAGTGTAAACCATGTACTAAAATCTTCGTTTTTCTCGTTTTTAACGTCTAGCTATAATGATTTAAAAAATGCAATGATGCAGTTTTGTTGAACACACATTTATTTATCTTATAAGAAAAACATGTCATGAAAAAGTCTCACCTGTTGCTAAGTACACCCTAAGAAAGACTTCTCCGTTCGTATTTGGAATTACGCACTAGAAAACTAATAAAACATACAATTGATATTTTATATTTTTTTAAATGATGAATTAATTATGAACCATTTTATTATCTTTCGTTTGAGTATACACATGTTGTTTAAAGACACTACAGTGAAGAGTAATTGTCTCTTAGCCAATAAGGAGTTTCTGATTCTTTTCGTAAGGAGAGTGAAATCGAATATTGTCCCTAATTCAAAAAATCTGTTTGGTTAAGAGGCCATAACTTAGCACTGGAGTGACTTAGAACATCATGCCTATACTCAAATGAAAGAGAATTAAATTGTGCATAATGAATTCATATTTGTTAAAATTATAAAAAATCACTAATATGTTTTATTAGTTATTAGTGCAACAATAACTACATATAACTTCATATGAGTATACGGAGAGGTCTTTCTTAGAGCGTGCTTAGCAACAGGTGAGACTCTTTTTCATAATTTTGATTTCTTATTCGTTAGAATAATGTTCATTCAACAAAACTGCATCATTGAATTGTTCAAATTATTATTGCTAGACGAAAAAAACTAGAAATACGAAGATTTTAGTAGTGTTTGAAACTTAGAATTTCGGGTCGTATATTTGAAAAAAACGCCCCAAACCAGATAAAAGAAGCAGGACCCGAATAATATTATGATTGCATACTAATTATTATTATTTATTGATACAATGTACAAGAAAGATGGAAGAAAGAGGATGTGCATCGGCCTGCAATAGTGGTATCAGAACGATGCGATACAGGCAGATGCGATGCGATACAGGCAACCCGTCTCATCGCATGCACACAATTGCCCGCCCGCGTCCGAGCAGCCGCAACAGAGCGCGTCGCAGCGACTGCTCCGCACCAGCACCCGTCCGTCGCGCATCTGGAACTGCCGGCACACGTCGGGCACGCGCATCGGCTCCACAGCCGCCACCTGCACGGTGCGCTCGAACAGCTCACAGTCCAATTGCAGGCAGCCGTCGACCGTGGGCGACGTCAACAGCGCAGTGATCTGGTTTTGACTGACGGTCAGCGCGGCCACCGCATGGCTGGCGCTCGGCGGCCACAGCTTGCCGTACAGCAGCGCCGGGCTCAGCTCAGGCGGTACGTCAGCGGCCCGACGGACACCAACGCCGATTGCGTGGCCGAATGGTGGCAGGCAATCTTCGTACGCACCTCACATCTGATGGAGCTCAGCTCGAACGCATTGCACACGTCCGACGTGCAGCCGGCGTTCAGCGCTGCGCTGCACCGATCGGCACAGCGCCGATAGGCTAATCGGTGCAGCTGGTGCAGATGCAGATCAGATGACAGCGATTCGGTGATGCTGGCTAACGGAGCGTTAGTGGCGGAGGCGCTTCTGCTGGTCGTTGGAGGATTGCCACTATTGCTGCTGGCAAACATCGATACCGCCGCATTTTCGCCGACAGGTGCCGACGCCGGTTCGCAAACGCCTCTCAGCAGCACACCGAGTTCGTTCTTGTCGTTCTCGTGTTCGGCGAACATCTGCAGGATGGTGGTTCTGCAGCCGGGCTAAGGCTGGGCTGCTGTCTGTTGTAGATGCCGATCGAAATGTTCGTGCTGTTCGGCGCAGTTTCTCGAAATAACCGGCGGTATTGTTATTGAAAACAATTCAATAACAATTCGAGACTCGTGTTCGTGACGTTGCACCGCGTTGCACTGACGTATACCATTAATAGCCAGAGTTTTTGAGTGAAAATATCAACAGTTTGTTTCTTTTCATAAATAATATTTTATTTTGCTCGAATTGATAACTTCCAAGAAAATTTAAAATTAATAACATTTCAATACTTGTAACTAAATTACAATTTTCGGCAAAACAAAAATGTTCATAAAAAAAAGTAAAATATCGTAGGTCGGACATCACAGGTGGGAGACATAAAGGGGGACAGGCACGTTACACACCGATCCTTCAAGTGGGATCGTCTTCGCTTGAGCAAAGACATCAGTATTTCCTCGAAGTGATTTTAGATTTTAGATTTTCGAAGATTTCCGAAAATTTCCAATGATTTCCAAAGATTTCCAGAGATTTCCGAAGATTTCATGAGATTTCCAGATGTTTCCGGAGATTTCCAAAGATTTCCAGAGACTTTTTCAAAAAAAGTTCCGAAGATTTCCGTAATTTTCCAAAGATTTCAAGATATTTCCGGAAATCTCCAAAGATTTCCACAAGATTTCCGGCGAAGTTTAAACCGATTTCCAGAGTGATCCACCCCATGTCTCGATATTTAGGAAAAACATCATATCACAAAAAAAATCATTATTCGAATAATCCCTATATATAAAATAATACTATTGATTTAAATCGAAAACACAAAAAAATATTAATACGAAAATCATCCGAATCGGTTTTGTTCCTATAACTCTGGCTATATTGGGATTGTTTTCAAACCGCATCAACGTATGCATGGAAACTCGCGACATATTTGTCAGGCGTGCAAGAAAATACTCGACACTTGTGCGCGACACTACAACCAACACAGACCGATGACCGACCACCGCCACTAGCGGTGCCTTCCTCAACAACATGGACAACGCCACCGCCGCTGCCGCCGCCGCGGCGTCCGCAGAGACCATCCGCACCAGCAGCAGCATCATATATCTCCCAATCGGCGGTCATCGGCGCCGAGCGCGCGCTCCACGAGCAGCGTCGTGAACTTTAAATGGTTGGGCCGTGCTGTTTATATGTCGTGCTTTTGTGATATTAATGGTAGTATTTTTTCCTGCAGGTTACCGAAATCGAGACCGACATGAAGACGATGGACTTCGAGATGCCCGACGCAGTCACAAACCCGATCCTCCAATTGGCGCTGCTCTTTTCGCTCGCGCACGAGCTCATGTTCTCGATCCTCGGCGCCAACCGCCACCGCCGCTGCCGCCTCCGACGTCTATGAATACCATGCGCAATCGGCGTCGGCCATCGGCGATAAGGAGCACAAACGCGAACGCGAGCGTTTATTTTTTATTTTTGTATTATTTTTATTTTGTCTGTGCACCGATAATTTGTAATGTTTATCATATAATAAAATATGAAAAAATGAAATATAGTTCAAAGGGCCGTATTATTTATTTAAAAAACACCTACCAACGAACGCGCGTACGCGCGTACCCACCCCGCCCGCCCATTTTCCGCTCGAACCCGCACGTGCAAAAAATCGCACCGCGCTCCCGCTCCGCTCAAACACGCTCATGCCGAGCTCACATCGTCCGCTCCGATTAGAGCGTTTCCTGACGGCCGTTTTGTGCTTCGTCTGATTCTCGAATGAGCAGTTTATGATTGGAATTGATGAGCTCGGCCAAAAATTGGTGAGCGCGTTTGAGCTCGGTGGGAGTCCGATGTGATAGTGAATTCTTGATCGGGTGGCTCATTGTTTCATTTTTGGTTGTCTTTATGCTTTAAATTTTCCGATATAATTATATAAGTAAAATACAAGCCACCGGAACTTAAGGGCCTGAAAAGGTACGTTAAGATAGCTTAGAACAGCAAAAACAAGTCTAAAAACATAAAAAAAGAATAAAAACCATAATTTCTTAATTATATTTCTAAACAAATCTGAACATATTGAGAAAATGGTTATCGTTAACATGCTCGCGCTAAAAACTACATTTAATTCGCATTACGTGTTTTGTATATTTTCCGGAAAAACAATAAAAATATGTTAAGAACATATTTTGGAACGAAAAATTCACGACATTTCTTACCAACAGTTAAACCATTGATTCTATGACATTCCATGAAAACTCGAACAATTAAAAGAAGGGTCTAAATAGTGAAAATAAGGAGAGAAGTATCTAAAAAATGGAAAATAGATAAAAAGGGTAAAAAAGTTAGACTAAAGTAACGTTCATTTGAATCGTAGGGAAACGTGACGCATAATCAAGGTAACAAATATTCCGTAGGATGAACCTTGGTAATAAAACAGCCGTTATCGTTGATGTGGTAAAGTAATATAATATATATAAAATATTAATACGAAAATCATCCGAATCGGTTTTGTTCCTATAACTCTGGCTATATTGGGATTGTTTTCAAACCGCATCAACGTATGCATGGAAACTCGCGACATATTTGTCAGGCGTGCAAGAAAATACTCGACACTTGTGCGCGACACTACAACCAACACAGACCGATGACCGACCACCGCCACTAGCGGTGCCTTCCTCAACAACATGGACAACGCCACCGCCGCTGCCGCCGCCGCGGCGTCCGCAGAGACCATCCGCACCAGCAGCAGCATCATATATCTCCCAATCGGCGGTCATCGGCGCCGAGCGCGCGCTCCACGAGCAGCGTCGTGAACTTTAAATGGTTGGGCCGTGCTGTTTATATGTCGTGCTTTTGTGATATTAATGGTAGTATTTTTTCCTGCAGGTTACCGAAATCGAGACCGACATGAAGACGATGGACTTCGAGATGCCCGACGCAGTCACAAACCCGATCCTCCAATTGGCGCTGCTCTTTTCGCTCGCGCACGAGCTCATGTTCTCGATCCTCGGCGCCAACCGCCACCGCCGCTGCCGCCTCCGACGTCTATGAATACCATGCGCAATCGGCGTCGGCCATCGGCGATAAGGAGCACAAACGCGAACGCGAGCGTTTATTTTTTATTTTTGTATTATTTTTATTTTGTCTGTGCACCGATAATTTGTAATGTTTATCATATAATAAAATATGAAAAAATGAAATATAGTTCAAAGGGCCGTATTATTTATTTAAAAAACACCTACCAACGAACGCGCGTACGCGCGTACCCACCCCGCCCGCCCATTTTCCGCTCGAACCCGCACGTGCAAAAAATCGCACCGCGCTCCCGCTCCGCTCAAACACGCTCATGCCGAGCTCACATCGTCCGCTCCGATTAGAGCGTTTCCTGACGGCCGTTTTGTGCTTCGTCTGATTCTCGAATGAGCAGTTTATGATTGGAATTGATGAGCTCGGCCAAAAATTGGTGAGCGCGTTTGAGCTCGGTGGGAGTCCGATGTGATAGTGAATTCTTGATCGGGTGGCTCATTGTTTCATTTTTGGTTGTCTTTATGCTTTAAATTTTCCGATATAATTATATAAGTAAAATACAAGCCACCGGAACTTAAGGGCCTGAAAAGGTACGTTAAGATAGCTTAGAACAGCAAAAACAAGTCTAAAAACATAAAAAAAGAATAAAAACCATAATTTCTTAATTATATTTCTAAACAAATCTGAACATATTGAGAAAATGGTTATCGTTAACATGCTCGCGCTAAAAACTACATTTAATTCGCATTACGTGTTTTGTATATTTTCCGGAAAAACAATAAAAATATGTTAAGAACATATTTTGGAACGAAAAATTCACGACATTTCTTACCAACAGTTAAACCATTGATTCTATGACATTCCATGAAAACTCGAACAATTAAAAGAAGGGTCTAAATAGTGAAAATAAGGAGAGAAGTATCTAAAAAATGGAAAATAGATAAAAAGGGTAAAAAAGTTAGACTAAAGTAACGTTCATTTGAATCGTAGGGAAACGTGACGCATAATCAAGGTAACAAATATTCCGTAGGATGAACCTTGGTAATAAAACAGCCGTTATCGTTGATGTGGTAAAGTAATATAATATATATAAAATATTAATACGAAAATCATCCGAATCGGTTTTGTTCCTATAACTCTGGCTATATTGGGATTGTTTTCAAACCGCATCAACGTATGCATGGAAACTCGCGACATATTTGTCAGGCGTGCAAGAAAATACTCGACACTTGTGCGCGACACTACAACCAACACAGACCGATGACCGACCACCGCCACTAGCGGTGCCTTCCTCAACAACATGGACAACGCCACCGCCGCTGCCGCCGCCGCGGCGTCCGCAGAGACCATCCGCACCAGCAGCAGCATCATATATCTCCCAATCGGCGGTCATCGGCGCCGAGCGCGCGCTCCACGAGCAGCGTCGTGAACTTTAAATGGTTGGGCCGTGCTGTTTATATGTCGTGCTTTTGTGATATTAATGGTAGTATTTTTTCCTGCAGGTTACCGAAATCGAGACCGACATGAAGACAATGGACTTCGAGATGCCCGACGCAGTCACAAACCCGATCCTCCAATTGGCGCTGCTCTTTTCGCTCGCGCACGAGCTCATGTTCTCGATCCTCGGCGCCAACCGCCACCGCCGCTGCCGCCTCCGACGTCTATGAATACCATGCGCAATCGGCGTCGGCCATCGGCGATAAGGAGCACAAACGCGAACGCGAGCGTTTATTTTTTATTTTTGTATTATTTTTATTTTGTCTGTGCACCGATAATTTGTAATGTTTATCATATAATAAAATATGAAAAAATGAAATATAGTTCAAAGGGCCGTATTATTTATTTAAAAAACACCTACCAACGAACGCGCGTACGCGCGTACCCACCCCGCCCGCCCATTTTCCGCTCGAACCCGCACGTGCAAAAAATCGCACCGCGCTCCCGCTCCGCTCAAACACGCTCATGCCGAGCTCACATCGTCCGCTCCGATTAGAGCGTTTCCTGACGGCCGTTTTGTGCTTCGTCTGATTCTCGAATGAGCAGTTTATGATTGGAATTGATGAGCTCGGCCAAAAATTGGTGAGCGCGTTTGAGCTCGGTGGGAGTCCGATGTGATAGTGAATTCTTGATCGGGTGGCTCATTGTTTCATTTTTGGTTGTCTTTATGCTTTAAATTTTCCGATATAATTATATAAGTAAAATACAAGCCACCGGAACTTAAGGGCCTGAAAAGGTACGTTAAGATAGCTTAGAACAGCAAAAACAAGTCTAAAAACATAAAAAAAGAATAAAAACCATAATTTCTTAATTATATTTCTAAACAAATCTGAACATATTGAGAAAATGGTTATCGTTAACATGCTCGCGCTAAAAACTACATTTAATTCGCATTACGTGTTTTGTATATTTTCCGGAAAAACAATAAAAATATGTTAAGAACATATTTTGGAACGAAAAATTCACGACATTTCTTACCAACAGTTAAACCATTGATTCTATGACATTCCATGAAAACTCGAACAATTAAAAGAAGGGTCTAAATAGTGAAAATAAGGAGAGAAGTATCTAAAAAATGGAAAATAGATAAAAAGGGTAAAAAAGTTAGACTAAAGTAACGTTCATTTGAATCGTAGGGAAACGTGACGCATAATCAAGGTAACAAATATTCCGTAGGATGAACCTTGGTAATAAAACAGCCGTTATCGTTGATGTGGTAAAGTAATATAATATAGGTTTATATTTGTTGTTTCTAACGATTGCATAATACAATATATATGTTGTTTGTTGGATGATGTGTGAGATGATGAACACGCCTCATCGACATAATATAGTTGTCGATGATGCGTGTTGGAGTTGTGTCGTGGTTGCACTTCAATCGAGCGGTATAGATCTCGGTGCAAGAATGTTATTGGCGACATATGGATATCTATTTTATTTTATAATACACTCGCTCTATAGCAGCGCAAAACTGATCTGGGGTCTATTGCTCTCTCGGTTTCTGTGTCTTTGTGTCTGTTTTTTTCGTGGTCTAGTTAGATTCGTTATTTCAAATACCAACCGTTGGTGCAAATGTCGTGTTTCTCGTGTGAGTGTTTCCTTTTATATTTTGATTCGCGATCCGAGTATTGATCCTGATTTGTATTCATATTCTACAATTTCCGTTCGCTCCCCCAAAGGACTCTCTATACACAGACAACTGATTCGTGTGTGTGAGTTCGATAGGTATAAGTGTACAACATAGTGTATAGTATAATAATAAATATGTTTTTAAAATCAACAACACTGGTTTTACAACGTGAACGTGTGAGTTTGTGTGTACAATTGTGTGAGCCGCGCAGCCGCAGCAAACAATAATAACCTTTGTCAATATTCCATGCAACCATATATGTATAAATTAGTATACTGTATAAACAACATTTATGATACCATATGATTATAGAGTCTCGATTTTATCGACATGAAAAATTGGTTGTGTTACAAATGTATGTACAGTTGTGGCAAAGCAAATAAGAACAAACCAAATCACATGGGAAAGGGCTGATTTCAAAATGATGGGACCAAGCGATCCAAATTCTGATCATGCAGATTTCTAGATATTTGTATTATGCATCAAATTAGCCTTTGAAACAAACGTCAAGCTGGTCCCCTTCAGTCTGCGCGTGTCATTTATTTGCTGGAGCACGAATCAGTTGGAAAAACAAATAAGAACAAGATTTTATTCGCAGTCTCTTCGCAATTTCAGCTGATCTTTGTAAGTTTTTTAAGGAATGATGTGGTTTATATGCATGTTATGAAGCTCGTTTGTTGAAAATACATGGTAATAATGGGCCGCAACAAACATTGCACCCCTTAGATGTGTCCTTCGATCGTGCGCATGTACTGCACTGAAAACATCAGCATGGACATGATTGCAGAAAGGTTGGGCCTTAGCAAAACGATGGTGTACAACGCGGTGAAGAAGTACCGAGAAACTGGTTCCATTCAGAATACTGTCCGATCAACACAGCCTCGCAAAACCACGACTCAAGTCGACCAGGCGATATTTCGATTGAGCAAACGTTCGCCATTCAAGACGTCGAACGAAATCCTCGAAGAAATTCGACCGCTCTTGCTGACACCAATCTGCGCCAGGACTGTCCGTAACCGTTTGAACGAGGCTGGACTTCGGGGCTGTATCGCCAGAAAGAAGCCCCATGTTTCAACAAAAAATCTCAAGAAACGGTTGCATTTCGCACGCAAACATTTGATGAAACCGCTGTAATTTTGGAAGGACGGCCTTTGGAGTGACGAATCTAAATTAAATATGTTCGGATCCCACGGAAAGACTTATGAGAGGCCGCCGGAGAACATGGAACTGCACCCACGCTATACTATGAAGGCAGTCAAACATGGTGGTGGCAGTATCATGGTGTGGGGTGCTTTTTCATGGCATGGGGTTGGTCCAATTCGGCGTATTCTTGGTCGGATGGACCAACACATGTACAGACACATCATCGAGGAGGACATGCTGCCATATTGTCCTAAGAAAATGCCAGCTGACTACATTTTCCAGCATAATAACGATCCCAAGCACACTTCTCGCACCGTCAAAAGCTACCTTGAAGCTTCAAACGTGACAGTATTGGAGTGGCCAGCGCAGATCCCGGGCTTGAATCCGATAGATACCATGTGGGGCTACGTCAAACGTGTGCTTAAAAGGTGGGCGTGCAGCAATGGCGACCAGCTCTTCGAAGACGTCAAAACCGTGTGGGAAGAAATTCTGAGTGGCTTTTGTAAGACGCTTGTGAAAAGCATGCACAGGCGTTGTGAAAGTGTGATTACAGCTAAAGGTTACCCAACGAAATATTGAAAAAAAAACATCAAAATATTCGATTCTAATGTCCGATCCCAGCGATAACAGTTTCTGTTCCTATTTGTTTTTCCACGTGCATTATGCAGATATGACATACATTGGGCTTTATATAGAAGAGGCTTCGTCGTATATCAATTATATTGCTCAGTATAGGTCATAGGTTCATATCGAAGGCATTATTGAAAAAACGTGATGCTCAAATGTTTCAGGTCTTTAGTTATGGACCGTTTCCTCGCTTGTAACTGTTTGTTCCTATTTGCTTTGCCACCACTGTATATGTGTAGACAATTGTTTCGTACGCATTTGTGTATGTTCAAGTGTCTGTCAGTGTGAGTGTGTGTGTGGTTTTTTGCTTTGAAGGCCACGCTGTGTACTATAAGACTGATTACGAATCGCTGGCTCCGCTCCGCTTGCTCAACGTCATGTTATTTCTGCAAGAGTGTATGTTGTGTGTGTGTATGTAGGTTTCAGCTGCTTTCGATCATCAATAGATTATTATGTATAGTATATTGCTTTGCGATTGTTATTTACAAACCTGCTGTCATAGTTGGTACTATATATAATATTTTTAGGAACTCCACTCTACTACGCCCCCCCTACAGCACCATGTAATCCTCGTAGATCTTCTCGTACTCGTCGCCGCTGGCGCCACTGGCGCCATGCTGACCGCCACCGCCATGTCCGTGTCCGCCATTCACCAGTTGCGCCGGTCCAGCCCCAAACCCATTCCAGGCACTCGCCGTGGAAGCCGTCGTTGGCGGAGCACCAGCCAGCATCAGATGGTGGCCACCGCTCGTCATCACAGCACTGCTGGCGCCACCATTCACCATCACTGTCGTCGCTCCGCCATTCTCCGCTGCCGCCTGCTGCTGCTGCTGATGCATCATCTGCAGCTGCCCGTCCTCCACAATCTCCAGACTGTTGAGCTTCTGATGGAACCGGTCGATCTGCTGCTTGTGCGGCTGTGCAAATCCGCCGGTCAGTCCGAAGGTCGAGCCGCCGCCATTGGAATTCAGCCCATTGGATTGGTGATGCTGAAACGGTCCGCTTTGGCTGCTGCTGCTCACGTCCTCTTCGGACATTTTGTAGCGTTTCGAATCGGAGCCGCCGCCGTGATGATCGCGTTTGGCGTAATTTTTCATCGGCGCCATCGTTGCACCTCCACCTACTCCACTAACCAGACCCAGCATGCGATCGAGGTTGTTGTTCGTGTCGGCCGGATCAGCAGCTGAGTTTGCGGCCAATCGGACAGAAGGATCTGAGGATGGGGCGGCCGTCACCGCCCGGCCGTCGACGGTGGCGAGCAGCGCGTTGACGAAGCCCGGTACCTTCCACTCTTCGATGCGGTCCTCGTGCAGGGCGCGCAGATGCTTCTGCATGGTGCTCTTGGCCTTGACCGACTTGGCGTTGGGGCAGTAGGGACAGACGAACTGGGTGTTGTCGTGGATCGGGCGGTGTTTGGTGAGTTGGTTGCGCTGTGCGGGGAAGGGGTTTCTTTTAATATATATTTTTCAAATTGAATAAATATGTTTTTTTTATCAAATTGACGCATATTTAAGAGATATTTTAAGGCTTACAATACAACTGACAGACATGAAAAAAAATTATAATTCAGTTACCAATATTAAACGTTAACATTAAAACGATTGAATGTGTTTCGATAAAATGAGCCCTATTTATTTAATCGATATAATTACAAAAATCGACAAGATATAAATCGTTCGAATGCATTTCTGGTCCGAATGTCCGATGTTTCTAGTTTCAACTTTTATTCGAGACTCTCGAAGGTAAAAATAAATGTGTTTGTCATAATTAATTCGAGTGCTTTTGTTCAAATGTGAAGAAACATTCCGTTTCGATGTATTTTCGTAAAGACCACACATGTTTTGTATATATTTCGTTCTAGTATTTTTTTTTCTCACAAAGATGAAAGATGACTCATTTCAATTCACTATTCAAATTAAATTAATTATTCAAAAGTAGAGTAGATGCCCCTTCAATCCGACACTCATTAAATATCAAGAGCGAAACAATGTAAAAGGAATAGTCTGATGTTGATACCCTTTTTCAACCGAGGTCAAGATTATTGCCCTACAATCGGATACATTGCGCACTTCATAGATTCTTAATACATGTTTCGTATATCATGAGACTTTTTAATATTTATTCCTACGAAAAACGATGTTCTATGAACTTGAAGAACGATACAGTGGGTGACAATTGCTTCTTAACAAGACAATTGTTGACGTTGTTAACCAGATATCTAGAGAATGAGCTGCATAAGTGAACTGAATCTTTTTGCGGATAGTAAAGCAATCATATTAGGTCTACAACCTTGCTCCCGCCGTTTTTTGTCCAACTTTGAGAATTTATTGTGAAGAAACGGTTACATATTTCTTGTTCAAAATACTTACCATTGCTAGATACTATTTTTGACCATCTTTTTGGTAGCATCCGGATTTCGGGGCCTTACAAGGGGTCAACTTTTGTAGCGATTTATGTAACACTCCAATTGTTCACTTATTCATGAAAACGGGAGTCAACGTCAACGAGGTCTAGGTCCATCGATCGGGACAAGTGGTTTTTAGATGGAGCCAAGCCTGGAGAGTACAGCGGAGGGTTTAGATCTCCCATTTCGGACTTCCCAGGTATTATTAATAATGTTTTGCGATGAGGTGTCGAATATTGTCATATAGGAAAATTACTTTATTGTCTCTTTTATTCAATTGAGGCCGCTTTTCTTTCAGTGATCGACTCAAAAGCATCAATTTCGTTCGATCTCGATCCCC
>CAXHKQ010000104.1:0-24537 GCA_964017145.1 Agrocybe praecox
GGTTTGCGTGCTAAATTCGTCTGGCTGCCGCTTCGACCGCGAAATGTGAATTCGCCAAAGTCGTCGTCGTCACACGTCGACTTGCATTTTTTCTCTAGCACTCATTCGAGTATATCCACGGGACTCCGATGATTGCACTGCACTGAGCTCGAGCTCAGCGCACAAAAACCCGAACATATCTAGCCTTCAAGTTCATCTGCGCGAGTTCGGCTGCACTCTGCACCAGACCCTGCCTGATGGCCAACTTGCACTTTTCCCAGACACACAGACACACGACACACGACACGACACGACGTGCACGACGACGAAAACTCATCACGCGATAATTTGCCGCCGTGACGCCGTGTTCCAACTGCTCGCCGGCAAGTCGGCAAGTCGGCAATTCGCAGTCGCTCCGGTGCACTCGCTCGCTCTGCGCGAGTTCGCCAGCCAAGACGAATTAGCGTAACAGCAAATATTCGCGTCCTCAGCGCGCTAGCGGTGGCGGCAATCGACTCTCTGGTATTGGCCACGTTTTCTGCACGCTTCTGATGCAGCGACAGCAGGCGTCGCCTACGATCCATCAGTTGGCTAGACTGCGACGTTTTGCAAATGTTCAACTAGTTATATTTGGGAGAAGAATCCATTTTTGTGAGTATACCAAACAAGCGAATTTTCGACATTTAATGTAGATGGAAGCGTTGGTTCACATATCTTCGAAAGAACGTAAAAACTGAATGTGAATTGTTAGAATTTTACTTCAGTTCGCTCGTCAACTAAACAAAAACTAAATATTTTCGGAAAAAAACAGAAGCTCAAAATGTCTGATGATACCCTGAAGATATGAACAAATATTTGTTAGTATAACAGTCGTAATGATGCGAAGGAAATGATACTTCGAGATTTGTTCAGGGCTGATAGAACCAATAAAATTAATTGTTTCGATTGATTTTTACAATAGATGAAATATGTCTCTATTACTGCAATTAGAAGTTGAATCAAAAGTCATCTGAGTCGACATAGATGCATACAATGAGGCATACAAGAGGCATACGAAGCATACAAAATGCAACAGTAGGTTGAAGGATTACTTCTGTATATTGGGACTTCTTCATCGAGATTGTACTTCATCTTTCGCGTTAAATTAGGCCTCAAGACTACTATCTACTTTTAAATTCAAAAAGTTGCACTACGCTTAGAGATTCCATTCGAAAAAGAAAGTCGAAATTGTGAAAAAGATGATATTGCAGATATTAGCCGGGGCATTTATTCGAAGGTGACTTTATGTTGACATACAGGGTGACCAGAAATAACCCGGACAAACGTTTTGTAGCGTAACACCTTGAATAGAACGAATAATAACAAAATTTAAAATGATAAATGACTTTTCAAATATCTAGTCGGCTCCTCGACTTCCTCGAGTGACAATGTACAGCCCTAAACGCTCCGTGAAAATTAGTGCGAAATGTCGCACCTATTTTTACTATAAACGACCCACTCCAGTCGCAACGATTGGTTCAAGGCCTCCAATTTTTTGCGAGACTTTGAACACGCCCTCGACCGTCGAATCGAACACACACTGTAATCAATCAGCTTCAGATCGGCCGAGTAGGGCGCCATTCTGCAGACGACATAAAATCGAGAAAGCCGTATCTTTTTCACGCCTTATTTAATTGGGCCTCGTGGGCAGGCGCTGAGCCCTGTTAGAATGTCTTAAGTGCGTCCCCAAAGTCACTGGTGTGTCCACGGAAGCTTGATGCTCTGGAAAAGGTCTGGTCGATAATTCTTGGCTTAATTCGAGACCCTTTTCAATGAAAAAAAGGCATTTTTTGTCGTTGGCGCAAATTCCAGCCCTAACTGTGAAGGACCGCGGGTTTAGACGAATTTCGATGACTGGAGAGTTGCTGGGACGTCCAGTGCACATGTTTCGGTCGTTTTGATGATTGTGCCCTTGTTCATCATTGAGCATTTTCTCGTCATTGAATGAAATACACTAATATTTCGGAGCAGCGGCCAAACATTTCATTCGTATTTGGTTTAGGCCTCACTCGCTTGTTTTCAAAGGTGAGGCGCTGAAATGTATGTGGCTTGTATGCCTTGATTATATGTTCAAAAATTTCGCCCCGATTCTCGATTCCTTCCGATCTCACGATCTCAATTTTTCACTGAAATACACTAAAACAGTTCCATTTTGGGGGGCATGGGGTTAGGGAACAGGGTAGAGTCTGATCGTTCTAAGCCTTATTCAGTAGATTAAGCTTAGTTCCAGCCTTGCAACTGTCTCCCGAAACTCAAGTAGAAGTCCAGCCTCCGCGTGGCGCCCCCTGGAAACGGGTTAGGTTCTCGTTTGAACCTAGCTTGGCTAATGGACTATGCGAACCGGTCGGGACCAGTGGTAGAAGGGCTACCTAGGTGTAAAAAGGCCAACCACCTTGTGCACCGAAATATGTGGGTTGCGAACGACACGAACCTCACCACGAGATGACTCGACACCGGGTCCGTTGGAGGAAGTTTGTGTTCGCGCTATGTGCCACTTTGGCATACGCGTCGTAAGTAAGTAAGTAGTTCCATTTTAGCACTTATTTTTTCGCCATCGTCCCAAACGATGAAGGACCGCTTCTAACTGGATTTTGACGAAATGTCAAATACATACAATCTTAGAAAATATAAAAATGGCAAAAGAAAATGTGCTGCGACAAGTAACCACCATGACAGGCAGTCCCAAATGTTGTCCGGGTTATTTCTGGTCACCCTGTATAATCTGTATAGTTGTCCTAAATTTCGTTACATATTGTCAAAACATAACGCTGCAAAAGATCCCCGTCTACTACTGCATGCGTGCTATGTGTGTGAGTTTCTGTTGAGTGCATCACATGTGTGTGTGTGTGTGTGTGTGTGTGTGTGTGTGTGCCTCTTATAATAACGCAATTATCACACACGTACGCACTGCGCACCATCCAGCAGCTCCGCAATTCCAATCGGCGCAACACGGCGCACGCTCGTTCACGCCATGGCAGAAATGAAACCATAATATTCCCTCTCGGCTCGGCTCGGCGGATAGAGAGCCTGACGACGGCGACGACGTTGCTCGCTATACACGATTACTGCATCGCACCGGGTATGGTGGTGGTGGTGGTGGTGGTGGCGTGGTGACCTTTTGCGACCTTGATCTTGGTCGCGTGTGCGGAGAGGTGCGAGACGGTGTGCCGTACCGTGAGGCCTGCCTGCCTGCCTGCCTGCTGATGATGTGGAACCCAGCAATGCACTACCAGGCATTATTGCCGCAGACCAACAGCAGCTGCGCCTGAGACGGCAGCAGCATAACGTGCATTATTTTTTGCAGCATGTCTGTGTGTTTTCCGTGCAGTTTGTCGTAATCATATGAAGTGCACACGCTCGGCGGCGCGGATCTCGCAGCCGCCGAGTGCATCAGAATGTTATTACACGAAGCACGTGCGCGCGCTCGCGAGCTCAGGAAGCGTCACGCGAATCATAATATACGCCGGCTCGTGGGCAGACTGGTTTAAAACATTTTATCGAAAAGTATTGATGCGGAAAAAATATATCACAAAATACGTCAGCCAATTATTTTGGATACAACCTTCTTTATGCTCGTGTTCTACTAATAAGAAGCATGTAATTGAATCGTCCACACGCAAGTGAATCTTTAAACAGCGTTCAAAATAACGGATACAGTATTATTTCGAATACAACATAAACAAATTGAATACGAAAGTATTTCACATGTTTATTACTTAATATCATATCCAGGCAGTATTCGGAAAGTAAAGGGTGTTTTTTTAGACGTGTGGCTTTCGAAAAGAAATAAAGCGCATATACTACCCCAACACACCTAAGTTGGGACACTTGTATTCCAAGGGTTCCAGGGGTTTTAAATGATAAAGTGTATAGCAAAATCAATCGCATGGGACTGACATTTCTTACCGGCTTAGGGAGATTTCCGGCTTTGTGAGATTCGACTGTAATTTGATTTGATGACCAACAATATATTTTAATTAATAAAGGTAAGGACGTGACAATATGGCCGAATGGGGCTTATCTTCGTAGAAAATGGTCTTGACCCCGCCAGAAATAGTCCAGCTGTGTTAAATCGCACGATACTGAATTCCATGCCACTTGCCCACGACACGTAATAATGCGCATAATTGTATTTGATAACGTTGGCAAGATTTGCAAATAATAATGAAATTGCAAGCCAAACATAAATTAAGTGAAAGGTGTCAAAAAGATCAATTCCGAAAAAATTACAAGATTGAAAACCACACGACCAAAATAATCGTGTATTCTGGGATTAAAATACAAATAACTTTCATGAGCCAAGTATTTCGATCGAAAAAAAAACAATTGAGACGTTTCTCCAAATGAATAAAATATCCGGAATTCTAAGCTAGCCTGGAAGTGGTTTATATGTTTGTGTGCTGCATTGGCTCGGCCCGGCTTGATGATTCTCTCGTACGTTCCGCGTAAACGAAATCGAAATTACGTGCCATCCATCTTGCGCCGTGGACATGGACACACACACACACTCAAAGTGTAATAATCTGCTCCATACTCCGCATCGTCCGCATCCTCCGTCTCTGCTCGCTCGGTGTGGGAATGGACATGGAAATAAATTGTCAACAGACAACCGATAATTACGTGGTTCGGGCTTTGTCGTCGTCGTTCCGAGAACCGCGCGGAAAGTTCGTCACGTTTTTTGTGTGTGCACCGTATGCGCGCCGTGCGACGTGTGTGAGCTGGTTGTTCTTAACACGTCCCGATCCAGAACAATTTCATAGTGTTGACCTTCTTTTGTGATTGATGGCAGTTTTTCGTTGTATTCATGTAATTACTAGAATGGGTAAAAATTTAATTCACTTGGACGTTTAGCTAATTCATATAATGTACGGCTCTGGTGGAATTATATGCTTTTGGGCAAACGGTTGAACATTTATTCGAGCAGATTACGAACCAAGTCAAATGAGTTAACGATTCTCTAATTTGAAATAATAGAATGTTGTTCAATTTCATGCGTCGAGCGGTACGCTATGTGTTAAGCTCCAGCCTCACGACGTCGAATTAAACTATCATTACCACCTCGAGCGCTGCGACTCATCCACCAATCCGGCCCGGACCCGAGTAGATATTTAGACACATTTTCGAAGATACTTTGTCAAGCTGGTGAAGTTTTTTTATTTCGTTCTGCTTCTCGTCGTTTATGCTTCAGCAACATACCATACGAAATAAAAACCTAATACGCCCCATTCCAGACGGACGAAGCCGAGGCGAAGCTGACTCGAATCCGCCTGATGGAGTCGCCTATGCATGCGTATGCATGTTACCTGCTGGCGACGCCTCATTCGTCTCCAATGCGTTTCTGCGTTCTTGTGTGTCTCTCTGTCTCTGGGGTCGACATCGCGGTCTGTGTCGTTGCGTTGCAACGAAATGATTATATGGTCCGAGCACAGGCGCGGAATCCATTTAATTTGTATAATGGCATGCCAAGTTCGGTGGAACGAGACATGTCGGTCTTTCTGCTGCAAACGAACATTTTCAAACGGGCGAATACGTGTGTCATCTTGACATTGGACGCAGTAGAGGTGCATGGTTTGAATTTAACGGCCGAGGACATGACACTGATATACTGCAGTATAGTGGTAATATATTACATAGTGGCTCTGTCTGACTGTGATAACTAGTGGTGCGTTAAATTTGTGCGCACTTGGGCGCTGCAACCTAGACACCGTTTATATGCAATCCGAATTGATCGTTTCATACACGACGTGTGTTTGTGTGTCAAATTGGCCGCCGAGGCAGCCGAGCGCGAGGGTCGCTAGTCCGATGCACGAAGGTGTGTATGCGTATATTATTTATTTGTGATTAATCGACATTGTATTAACATTATTGCATTTTTCGCATCTAAAGGACAGCAATAAATAATACACAATAATATCAGCAATTGGCCGCATTGTTGCACGCCATCATCGCCGCATATTTCGCACGATACTGCACACATTAATTTCAGTATGATTATTGCGCACATTACATGTATGCTCTCTGCGTCTAACGCGCTAAACGTTTCTCGCGATCGGAGCCGGCGCTTATCGTAGGCAGCTCATCATAATATAATATCACGAACGCATATGTGTGCGCATATGTCCGAGTTCTCGCCTTGACTCAGCGCGCGCGGAACAGGTGGATTTTGTGCAGAGCATACATATGTGCAGCATCGACGAACATTATGATTCACGATGCCGTGCACGTCGTCTGTCTGGTTCAGGCGAGCACTAGATCGCCGAACACGTGTGTGTGTGCGAATAATGCCGTGTGCCATGCATGTGAGCGCGCTTTAAATTGTTTTTATAGCATAAAGCTGAAATTACCTGATGGCTGCTGCTCATTCTGCTCATCGGCATGAATCGGCATGCCGAGGAGGCGAGGAGGATCGCCGTGTCAGCCATTCATTCGGACATTCGGAAGCGTCGTCGACGCATCGTAGTCTTATGTTATGCACATGCGCGCGCGGTGCGGAACAGATCGTGCTTTGTCATGCCCCAATATGCGCTTGCGTCTGCTGCATTATGCAGCACGCTCACACGCACGCACACTCGGAGCAAATGTATGATTTTACGCCGTTTATCGTCTTCGGTGTGTGTGTGTGTGTGCGAAAGCAGAACCGTGCGCACATACCTGTCGGGTGAGTGTGTGTGTGTGTGTGAGTGTATGTGTGCGTGTGTGCATAATGTTGGCAATAAGAAGCACCCGGGTCGTCACACCGAATATTTGATTGCTCATTTGAAAATCACTCGCTATAATCCAACTGAAAATCCCATACCTACCTACAATGTATCCGTAGGAGTCACATCTCTCCAGCATAGACTGAACAAATATTATTATTACCAGCGACAGCACCATTATTGATATTTGAGAGCTTTATACAGGTTTGGGTGTCTCCATATCATTTGACACAATTTAAATTGCTGTTTGTGCGCTACTCCAGCACAATGTTATATTGCAATACACAATTACCATTAGCGATAGTTTAAGATTGGGAGCTGGTTAACCAGTTAGTTTATTGGTTTAACTTGAACAGTTAAACCGTTTAAGATACCATGCTCTCTTGATCTTGAACATACAACTATCATCCAAACGATTGAGAATTAGTTGCAAGCACACTGCACTGTTGAAAATGTCGATGTTTGTATCGAAAAAAGTCAATTGACGATAGAAAGAAAATACATTTTGAGTACTTTAACTTGAAAAATTACAAATTTCGCCAACACATCCGATAACATTGATAATTATTCAAGTGGATAATCGACAAAGATGTATTATTGATGGGATTGGAAGAAAGAATTGGACAATTCGAACCACAATTTTACCAAAAACAGCATAATTGTGCTCGAAATAAAAATAAAACACTATTTTCAAACAATATTTTCAATAACACGATTTCTTAGCTCAGGTAATGGCTAAAATTCCTCCCGCTGTACTCGTGAGACCTGGCGCCCTCCGATTTACATTCATTTCCATCGATGGGACACATACTTCCAAGCCTACACTTCGAAACATTCGAGAAAAAGAAAAATGGGTCGATGGATGGTTTTTATCGCTGGAGTGGAAGGACTCTAGTGTGAGATACACAAATTCACAGAATTCAAGGGTACATGTACAGCTAATGATAATGATGGACAAAAGTTCGATCAAGATATCTACCACAGTTTTCTTGTAACAGCCATTTGAATATAACGAAATAATCCCAATATTAATCTATTGCCATTGCTAATGCTGAGCTATGAGCATAAAAGGAGTATTGCATTCAATGTGCGTTGAATCGAAGTGAATCATTATTATTGCACACATTATCAACATTTATCAATATAATTTATACACCTTGCCTGCAACATTGCAAAGCATAAATTCAAGAGACCCCTCTCTCTTTAGCAACGACTCCAAAAAATCATTATTATCACCAGCGACACTCGACGATAATTACATGCGGACGATGTGTCGTCACGACAGCTCACCTCCTCGGCGGTGGTGGCACCGCCCACCGCATAAACCAACCGCATCAAACGCAGCGCAGCGGCCTGACCAAAAACCGCGACCGCGTTCCCAGAACGCACCTTTCCGCATACACACACACACACACGCACATACGCTCACTGGCCAGATGCTCGTCGAGATGACCGCACGATGACCACGACGAACGTCATCGTGAGTGGAGTGAGTGACAGTGTGCGCCACACGAGAGCCAAGAGTGTCGTCCGTATTGTGGCCGTCCATTCGTAATAACGGGCGGTGACGGTTCGACGATGTATAGAGAAAACCGCACGAACCGCGCCCGAACGTCGCACGACGATGACGTTGACCATATCGCCATTCTCTTCCACCTGAGGTATATAATTATAATGCTGGCTGGCGTTTAAAGTAAAGCTCACCACATCACATCGCATCGCGCTGCTTGTGCTGCCTGTTGGGCCATGTGATGTCGTTTCTGTAGAACGTGAGGTTTTCGGTTCGAACGTTTTTCACACACAAACACAGAACAATACCAGGTGAATGAATTTGTGATCGTTGTGTATTCTCAGGGTAGAAAGTAAAGTCAATTTATCAGGCTATGTTTCTGCTGAACATTGTTGTCATGTGAAATTCAATGCACGGAGCTATTTACAAAAGACGAGGGCATGTTATTTCGACGTTTAAAAAAGTCTGAGGTAATTCTTGCTCTCCTCTCTATTTTAGCTAGAACTGTACAATTTGGTATAAATTAAATCAAAAGAAAGGAAGAAATTATAACATGGTCTCTATAATTCAAATCATCTAGTGCGCTAGTTTGAAATTATCTTCATGATTTGATGGATTCTCATATTCCCCTTGATTACGAGAACTGTCAAGCAACATAAGCAAAAAAATATTAACATGCTTACCCATATGAGTAACACACATGCACATCGTTATAACGATGATATAATTGTTTGACAGTTCTCTTAATCGAAGGGATTATCAAAAAAAATAAAAATTAACCGGTAAATTCCGCACTCTACATGGAAAACGTTTTTTGTTCACTTTATCATTTAAATTCAAGCCAGTTCGAAACAGGCTGGAAATGAAAAAAAATGTTAACGCGAAGTGAAATGCGATAGAATTGTTCCAGAGGGTCGTTTGGTAGACAATGAATGTTTTTCATCGATTACGGAAATAATTAATAATTAGTTCGAATCGCATTCGACACTAATCTTACTTTTTGTCAGTTGAGAAACGATTACCGCAAATCACATATTCGGGTTGAAATACGTTTAAACTTGTAGCAGATTTAAACGGAATAATCTTGGCCAATGTTGGATCTATTGATCGAATTTTCTTCATTAATAAAATGTCTAATCGCCGAAGGAACAGATTCAACATGCATTTCCCTGGTACCCGCGATCGCTCGGCTGGCTCAATCCAGCGATAATCGATTACATTATTATGTGTTGGGCGACGAAGGGAGCCGCTCGCTCGCCACACGATCACATATATGCCATACGTGTGCGTGCTGCATCAACATCGTCACCGCAAAACCGCCATCGCACCGCCTCTGTCGAACACGATGTGCGTGCGTGCGTGCGTGCGCGTCTGTCAAGTTTTGCGGTGATAAATGCCGCGTGTCCGGTGCGCCCTTGTCACGCACGCGCCGAAAATGTAGGTAAATACGCAGGCGCACACGATCATTTAGAATAAACAATGATACATGGATTTTGAGTCCGTCGAGCTGTCGAGTCGCGGGAACCAATTAACGCATTTGACGCACGCAATAATGTTGCTGTCGATGGTGCGGTGTAGTTTCGTCGTCGTTGAACATATGGCGAGCAGACGACATGCAGGCGACACGCTTTGATTCGATCGGATCGTTTTATGCTAGATCGAACCCTATTAATTATGATGGTTTTGGGAACACATTGAAAATATAGACGTTCATTGAAATCCACACATTGCCAAGCTGTTGCTAGAGCGTTTACACTGCGTTTAGTTCGATTTTGAATTCGTTTATTCCGTTTTATTCTGCTGTTCATAATAATTGACTACATTTGTGTAGTAGTGATTGCTGATATCGTTGCCGTAGTCTTCTGCTTAGCCTGCGTTTATGTTGTCGTTGAGCGTAGTACATGGGGAAATGTGGACATTCGGGTGAGGGGCGGAGAGGAAATGTGGACCGTTCGAAATTGTCGTTTTTATTGAAATGTACAGTTTTACTATCGGTTTATAAATGTTGTGTCAAAGCGAGTGATGATTGATTCGTTGAGACTTGGGACTAAAGTATTTGCTCACTAGTGTTTTATCAGCAATTATATGCATTCTATCGTTAATTTCGTATAAATATTTCGTTCGTGTAGGTGCGAGATTTTGTAGTGCATTTCCGCTGGTCTATTCGTCTATTAATTTGGCAAATTTTGATTGTTTCATCACGTATAAAGGATCATGTTTCCGGTCCGGTCGCCCAACAATTCCAAATAGTTCAAATCCAGATAGAGTTCGTTTGGTGTTTTTTGTCTCAGATATATTGTATTTGCATATGTATATTTCGTATTTTGTTCATAGTGAATTTATTGACTACATAATATCCGTTCTATAGAGTGTTGGGTGTTGAGTGTTCGATCATTCAGTTGCGCCATTTTAATCATAATGAGAGTGATTTCGTGTGTGCGTTTATTTGTTTGTTCGATTCTTTGATACATTGCTTACTTGAGTGGTAAGTTTAGTTACGCGCCTATAAAAGAGGATATGATATTTACAAATACATGTGTGGTATAAGTATAAAAGAATATGTGTTGAATAGTTCATTACAGTTAGTGCATTGTGTGTCTCCAGCATAACACTATACTAAATTATCATGTAAACCAGAAAATGTATGTTTCGTGTAGTACGCGTGTGCTTATGATATGCCTTCGAATTAACATAATCAAATGAGGTATGCATAGCTTTGAACTTGGTTCAAAAACGAACGAAAAAGTGAAAATTGCATATCGTGTCGTGTGCGCATTCGTGTAGGAAGTTTAGCAGCATATTGCACATGCACCTGACCACTCATCCGACTCTACCATTGACCTCCATCCAGATGGTGACCATTCTCAATCGGCACTATCATCGGTCACGACGACGTCGAGGCGGCCATCTGACCATCTGGCGCACTTCCATTGCCATTCCCAATGTTGTCCATCGACGTGTCCTCCGTTTTGATGGTGAACATGGCCGAAGTTTGGTGATGATTGTGCGGCCTCTGTTCCGACTGGAAATGCTGGCCATTGCTGGTCGGATAGTGCGGATGCATCGGATGGCGTCCGTTGAGATTGGGCGGCGAGGCGGACGAAGACATGGGCGAATGCGATCCCACCGATGAGGATCGACGATGCTGCTGCTGGTCGATGGATTTGGATGAGGATGACTGAGGCTGCAAGGATGAGGATCCCGAAGATGAAGCCGGAGTTGGAGGCATGAAGGCTCCATTCAGTGTGGCCGCATGCGGACCAAGCAGATGCGGCGGAAAAGCGGGGAAGTTCGGGAATCCGGCCAGGCCGCCAAGTGGCGGAAACAGGAACGGACTGGTCGGCTGCTGCTGCTGATGCTGATGATGCATCTGCTGCTGCTGCTGTTGCATTTGCTGCTGAATCTGGTGCTGATGTTGCTGCTGCTGCTGCTGCTGCTGAGCGGCCAGAAGACTCGAAAAGGCAGCCGGATGCATGTCAGGGAACGAACCCTTGAACTGGTCCAGCCCGAAGGGCAAGCGTTGCGAGGCATCGGCATAAAGGCGGGCCAGAAACTCTGTCTGCAGACTGGGCGGAAAGGCCGGATGACCGGCCGGCGATTTGTCCAGAACCGATCGAGGATACTGGGATCCGGCTGAAGATTGAGATGATGAAGGCAACAGAGGCGGCGGCGGAGTCTGATGCTGGGCAGGCGGAGACATGTTGTCCGACGATGAGGTCGTCGAAAGCAGCTTCCGATGCAGATTATGATTGGCCGAATGCCGATCTCGACTGCGCTTCGAGGGGAACTCGGCATTGCAGCCATCTATCTGACATCGATAGGCCTGCTGATCGGAATTCCCTCGACCGTTGGCCTGATCATCGGTATCAGAGTCCACTTCGCCTTGAGCCAATCCAGCCGGCCCACCGATCTGCGAATGCGGCGGACTCATCAGCAGACCCATCGGAGGATAGGGAGATGAAACCATCGGGCCGGCACGCGACAGCATCATGTCGTTGAAGTTGGACTGGGAGAGATTCTCGAGGCGACGCAAGGCGTTATCGTGAGCGGCTGCTGATGCTGCTGCAGCTGCTTCGTCAGATTTGTTGGCAGTGTAATCGGCAGGACGTTCGTCCTCCTCTTCGTAGGCCGACCGCTCGGTTTTGATCAGCACAGCTGAGTTGATATCGTTAGAAGTACGGTGATCAGCTGGCTGATCTTCGTTGTTATTATCACTTGATTGCTCTGGGCTTTGGGTCGTCTGTTCCTCGGGACCACCTCGTTTCTGTGACAAGTCCAGCGTCAGATTGTCTGGCTCTGGCTCGTCAGCGGGCTCGTGTTTAATGTAGACTGGCTCTGACTTGACGACGACCGTCGAAGGTGGAAGTGGCGTTGAGCTGCGCTGCTCCGATTGGTTAGACACATTCGATTCCGGAGTGGACAACACTGACGAGGTTGGCACATCGTTGGCCGTCGCTTTGCCACTGTCTGCTTCCTCGGATCGTGCTCTCTTAACTGCCGTATTCCCGTCGTCCGTCGGCGAGGCCGCTTCATCATCAGAGTGACCGCTGTCTGCAGCTCCGCTCCCTTGAGGCACGGCGAATCTGATTGGATTCTGACTCTTGCGCTTCCGCTTGTTGTTCATCTGACTGGATGCGTTATTCTGCTGTGCACTGCTGGCATGCGAATCGGCCACACTGATCGAGTCCTCGTTGCTGTCTTCCAGATCTTCGGCTGAGCCGCCCATCGAAGACGAATGCGATGCTCGATCGTTCTTCTCGCGGCTCTCCGAAGTCGACAGACTAAAGTCAGTTACTCCGTTGGCTACTCCAAGTCCCTCCTCCTCACCTCGCCTCGTCGCCGCCTCCGCCGCTGCGGCAGCCATCGCCACCGCCATATGTGCCATATGCGGCGGCAACGGAGGTGTTCCGCCCATGTAATAACCCCCTGACTTCGAGCGATCCGTCCGCCCGCTGCTGCTCAGATCATCGTCCAAATCATCGTCCATATCATCGTCCATGTCATCCTCATCACCCACCACCACAATGCCCTCCTCATCGTCATCGTCGTCGTCATCATCGTCGCCATCATCGTCGCCATGAATGCTACTGCCCTCCGACATCGAGGCACCTCCCTGACGAGCCTTGCTGCGCTCCATCTGCATGCTCTGGTACTTCTTGTACATCTCCTGCTCGTGCTTGTACTCCAGCGCGGCCGCCGACATTGCGGCTGAACTGGCTCCTGCTCCGCCTCGATGATCCGGCGGCGGCGTCAGCAATGGGAACGGACTGAACGGATTCATTCCGGAGCCCATCATTCCGGGTGCCTGTAGCAGCAGCGGATGTGGCTGAGCACTTCGGCCATCGTGCGGTGAGATCTTTCTCCGCAGGTGCGGCGAATGCAACTTCGGATTCGGATTGGCGCTGTGACGGTTGCGGGATCGACGTGAGCTGAACATCATGCTGCAGCCATCGACGCTGCACTTGTGCATCTCGCGCAGATGCACGGCACTGAAATGGATCTTCAGAGCGCCCTTGTCGCAGAACGTCTTCAGACAGACGTTGCACTGAACGCGTTTCTTGCCTGTGGACGGGTTGATAAACTGAGTGCCGAGATTCAGGGGCAGGGCGCCCCACTGGCGCTTGCCCGGCGACGAACCGGTACCCTTGCGGCCGGTCGAGGTAGATTGGTGAGGTCGGGCGGAGCTTGGGGAACGGAGTGACTTGGGCGATCGGGAGCGCGAGTCGCGGCTCAGGTTGAGGGCGTTCGGGTTCGGGTGCAGGGTCTGGTGTGGATGCGGATGAGGACGATCGTCTCGACGATCAGATGAGGGCGGCTTGCTGGACGAATTGTGAGGCGAGTGAGAAGAGGATTGTCCGGAGCTGGGCGCCTTTCCCTGCGACGATGGCGGTTTCGCCGAACTGTTCATCAGATTCGAGAACGACGACGCCATCAGACTAGCCGCGAGCGGATTCATTGGCGGCCCACCTGGTCCACCAGGAGGAACCCCCGGCAAATGGAACGGCAAATGGTGGCCGGCCATCGCCATGTTGGCCATCAGACCGGCGGCAGCAGCATGAGAGCTCATGGCTCCGGACTTGACGTCCTCGGTCATGCGACGGCGCGCCTGCGCCATGGCTGCTGCATGTAGGTGTTGTTGCTGCTGCTGCTGTTGATGGTGCTGGTGCATCTGCTGCATCTGCTGCTGGGCCTGCTGATGATGTCGCTCGACGGCATCGGGGCTCATTCGCATGGGCAGCGGAGGCAGTCCACTAGAGGCAGAAGTCGGCGGCATTGGCGGCATTCCTGGTGGCATCCCTCCGGGGAAACCATTCGGCATGCCGGGCATTGCGCCCAGACGCCTGAAGTCGAAGGGCTGCATGTTTTGGAGGTGATTGAGCGGACTGGAGGAGCCGGACATGTTGGGAGCTGCTGTCCCAGGAGCCGAAGCTGCCGAACTGTGGTGACCTATGGGCGAGGCGGCTGGTGGTGAAGCCGAGGCAGCTGCCGACTGCTTGGCAAAGAACTCGCTCAGATGAGCATGACTATGACCAGTCGGAAGTGGCGGAAGGCCCGAACCGTTGCCGCCACTGGCCGCAGCGGCTGCCATCTTCTGGTGCAGGTGGTTGGACAGCTGCAGCTGAGTGTGGGCCAGCGAGCTGAGGTGCATGTTCATCGGATGGGAGGCGGCTGCGGAGGCGGCCAGGCGAGCGGGTGGCGGCGATGTGGAGCGACGACTGGGCGACATCACCATTGGTGCGGCGGAGCGAGGTTGCTGGGCGGATGTTGCGAAGGTGTCTGCCGCAGGTGGATAGTTGAAGCTGTGCTGCTGCTGTAGGAACTGGCTGAGCGAGCGCTGCGATTTGTGCTGCAGTTCGGCGAGCTGCTGCTGGTAGATGAGGTGCTGGCTGTGGCTGTGCTGGTGCGGTTGTCGGAGTTTGTGCTGATCGACCGACGATGCAGACGGCGCGAAGTGTCTACTCATTTAGGGGGCTGGGGGGGTCTTCGCTGAGCTTCGGCACGACGGGCATATCATCTGCGGGGATGAGGAAGGGAGAGACAGAGAACAAAGGTATTATTGATATGGATAATTGTATTCTTGGTCATGGTCATCGCATGAGTTGTTGTACATGAAGATGTTTCAGAAATAATATCAATATAGCCCATTTAAAAAGGGTTTATTGGGATTCAGTGTGAAAATTGAATAACCAGTAGTGCTTAACTGCAATCACCGTCTCATATCTCATGCATTTCAGAATGCTTTTTTCTCAGACAGCGCTCCAGTTTGCTGTCTTCAAGAAATTGCAATCCCTTATCACTGAAACAGCGAGCCGTATAGCAAAGTGGTAACACAGTGCGACTACGGTGCGGGAGGTCCAGGGTTCGAAACCAGCCGAAGCACATTCACATCGAATGGCTTTGATTGAGCTTTGAACTTTGGACTTTCGGTAGGAGCTTCTCTCCCTTGCGAAAGCGAATCAGTGTGATTAAAATAGAGGCTAGCTATACACATACAAATGAAAATGCGATTCGACATCTGCGTTAACACCTCGTCTAATGCATAAATGTGAAACTCGATATGGGTCACAAACAATCACGCAGCAAAATTGCTCTGCCATAGCAAAGCTGTCGTGTACTAAGGGAGCATAGCATAGTGGGCCCAGTCCGGCGGCTTGGTGCTCGTGTCCACTCAAGTGGACACAACTCCCTCCTCTCCATGTACAAATGTATATGATAGAGGAAAAAAAAATGATATCACTGAAACTACCCACTAACTAATGCGGTTTTGCATCTCAGGAGGCTAAAAACTAACAACACATATATAATTGGTTGTAAAACCCTACGTCTTAATATAGTACATGTGAATACACCAAAAGTCGTCTGAGTGGCGTAGGGGTAGAGTACCTGCCTCACGATCGGAAGGTCCTGGGTTCGAATCCCGGTATGGGTGCGGGTTTTTTCTTCCAACGATGATCCAAAGGAAGGATGTTAAATGTTGCCTAGGGATCGCTGTGCTAATCACATGGCATCTTTAAACCCGAAATCGATTATGAAGACCTGCTACTCTTCACATACAAGGAGAGTATAGAAGGGAGGCCAAGACCTGTAATGGGTTGTAGTGCCACAAAATTATTATTATTAATACACAAAAAAAATGGGCAACAATCGTGTTATCCCATTCATTCAGACACGCCTTCGAAAATTGTAATGGTGCATTTTGTTTTACAGAAAAGACTCATTTGTGGCCAATAACGCCCGAATTCTGTATTTCGTGTTTGGTTAAGAAACCATAACTTTTTTCCAGTCATATCATCATCTACATCCATTCACCCCATTAAGGAGTGTTGGGCGGCTGTATTTGAAAATACGAAGCTTTTACAGGTTATTTTACTGTTGATAGGCACCAGTATATCAACAGGGCAGTTTCACTCAAACAGGAGCTTTTACTAGAACGAAATCAGCGCTTAGCGCTACACTGAGAGAGAGAGAACAAAGCCAATAAGCCAACATTTACGTGTCTGCTCACACACGGGCAGAGTGATACGTTGTTTTTTCCACTCTGCGCTTTGAGAACTTATTGTTTTTGTGTATAGCAACCTGTTTATTGCTGATAACACAGTTCCCAGTTTTTGACGACGCGTTTGATAAATTTGAGGTGCCGCTTCGGGGATTCGAACCAACAACTTTTGATTCCAAAACCCGACTACGCTACCCACTCTACCATCGCGTCGTCCGTCCAGTCATATGAATGGGAATGAATCCTTTTCATAATATTGCTTGTGTGTTACATTTTCTCGACAATTCCTTCATATAATAATGCTGTCAAAAAAGAATGGCGATTTTTTGCTAAGTGTCGTTGCGAGTGCGTAGTTCTAGCTTGTTGGACAAGTTTTTTCCACTTATTAAAATGTCCGACATTTTATTTTTTGATTCTGTCGATCGTGAGTTGTAGCGTCGCATACATAGAGCAAAATAAAGAGATAATCTGGCATATTTTATTGCAAATAATTTAAGTTAAACATTAGTTATTTTTTCAGTTATGTAGTACTGGCATGTATAAGATGATTTGCGAAAACTATGTTCCGAGCAGCAGCTCGATGACAGTCGCACTGCTTGAATATAGTAATAGAATTTCAAATGTAATTATCATCCGTTATCCCTCAGGGCGAGCGACAGACGTTCTCGCCGTACAAACAGCGTCTCAGTGCAAACACACAGACGACGCAGGATATTATGCGCAATCTCCGCGGAGCTAAACCGTTTGACACACTGCGAGAAGCAAAGCGATGCGAGGCGACGTGTTAAACGCCATCGCCGAGCCATCGCCGCCAAACAAACACGCGCGCACTGAGAATATGTTACAGTCATTTCCGCTACGTTGCGCGCAACGTGTATCATATCAAATGTGTTCCAGAAATTAATTGAATAACAAGGCCAAAAGGAACATCGCGCCGACGTACGACCGGTGTGTGTGTGTGTGTGTGAGTGTGTTCTCAGTTCGTGTTCGCTTCGGTCTGACGCGCGACGCAGACAAACACACGCATCGACCATATGTCGGGCACACACACACACACATGCATGAACTCAGACGCAACCTGCCCGCTCTCGGCACATCCCTTTTCGCGCATCACACGCGCGCTTCTCTGGCTGGCGTGTGATAATTACTTTTCGTCGGTTTTCTCGCTATTCGCGCTTCGTGTTCGGCTGGTGTGTGTTCGTTCGTCTCCGGTGGGAATGAATTGTTTTCGGTGGGTTTGGGGTGCGATGATACCGCGCATTGTCGTCGCTTTGGAGCTGAACTTGCACAGTCATGGCACGCATGTGAGCCGTGGCCGTGTGACGCTTACGGTTATGCAACGCATGTGCGTGTGTGCGTGTGTGTTTTGAGATCAGCGGTTCGATGATTAGGCGAATATGCACCAGACACAGACACCACCGTAAGGGCGAATCTGGAGCAATCTCGTTAGGCCGTGCTGATTGCCATGGGAAATCGACAACAAGCTATGGAATAGTGGGTATCAGAGAACAGATGTGTTTGGCTGAGAGAGTGTAGTGCTAAGCAAGATATACTTATTTCATAACTAGGGTAAAGTTGGGCAAGTGTTCCTATAAAGATCAACGTGATCCCACGTCTAACATTTTCAACCAATTTCAGTTATCTCAGTACAAATCGAGAGCATGTTTTTAACGATTTGTGTTCAAAACTACAACAATTTAGGGTTGAAAAATAACAAATAAGTTTCATTCATGCTCATTCAAACAAACGGAATGGAACACACGACAAGCGCATTAGTAAGACGAGCTAACACACTAAAAACACATAATATTGGGCTATAACTTTATAATTTGATGATGAAGCTTCTTTGAAATGCACAAAACATCCGAAATTCAGTTGACAAATTAAGAGGCCATAATGGCTCATGTAGAACTTGCTCTACATTATGTCTTATGTCTTCAACCATTGACGCGTATATTTCGAGAAAGGCGTTATGTGTTCAAATCGAGAACATTTTCGCGGTCCGACTGACTCACTCATCATTCGCACCATTCGCTGCAGCGATGTTTTCATACGGCATGCAGCATAAATCAGTTAATAATTGTCCAAATGGCCATTCGGTGGCACACACGCACTTTCATCGCACACGCATTATTCAAGTGCAAATTACTGTATTCAATTAGCTGGTCTGGGCTGCGCCTCAATCGCACCACCACCATTTCCATTTCACTCTCCGTGCGTCAATTTATCGATTCACATAAGCGAGCGCAGTGACGCAAACGCCGATTCGTGTGGTGGTCTAAATATAAGTCCGGGTGCCAGCACAAGCAATGCAATAAACATATCTATTGGGCCTGGCAAAACGTGCATGCACACACACACACACAAAACGATGACGACGACGACGACGAAACGTATCGAGACACGTGCAAAGTGCGAATATGTTCACATAACATACGCACGCACATACTTCTCTAAATATAATAACAAATTAAGCAATAAATATCAATTTTCCTGAAAATCATAAATATCATTGCCGCTCGTACGCAACATAATAATTGCATGAGAGCCGCTCTCAGCGTCGGCGTGAGCTTGTGTGTGTGTGTGTAATCGGTATTATTACGCGAGCAAGAAAAGAGCCGCAAAGACCGCAGACGACACACGACGACGCATCGGAGCAGTGCGCGACATCGGACCTCGCGACTCGCGATTCGAAATAACCCACAGAGAGCAGAGCAGCGAGTGCGTAAATGGACCAGCCGCCGCGTCACACGCAGCGCACACGATCAATACATGTTTAATAGCATAACACACATACACGCACGTACGGAGGACGACGGACGACGCTCGCACATTATGTTATTCATATTTTATTTACGTTTTGCACGTCCGTTCGCTCTGGCCGGCTCCGGCACTTGAGCACACATCCAGCGCACTGGGGAACATGCGCAAGCATGTGTGTGTGCGTTTGTCATATTTATACCTCACATCTTTTGTGCCGCACAGCGCAGCGACGCAACATAAGATCCGTGCTGTGCTGCGCTGTTTCCCGACGCCGATGCCGCCGCCGCCGCCGCCGCCGCCGCCGCCGCGCCAGTCATAACTCTGCGGCCAATTATATATTTGTTGCCAGCCAGCCAGCCAGTGAAATGTGCGCCCAAACCGATGGTGATATTTATGCGGCTGCGATGCGTTGCGGCGATGCAGGCCGCGTATAGGGTTTTTGATTTGGAACGCTATGAAGGGTTAAATTGCGAACATTGCGGATCGACGAATATGCTATGTTTTAAATAGAATATGTTGGCCAATTTTGTTGGGCTCGATTCAAAATGCGCTCGATTTAACAAATTCCGGCGACTGGTCGATTAGTCTAGCCTAGTCCGGACGAATTATCCACATAAAACAAAACAAATTGGTCTTTCTTCAATACTTTACTTTATTTGGCTCGATTTAAGAGTAAACATGGTCGCTAGGCGGTATCACGTTAGGCAGACCGAGAATTTTCCAAACCGAATTTCAAATTTCGATAGTCTATCAATACAGATGTCCGCTAGAATATCAATAACTCATCGAAACACCAACCGATTTCCATGACATTTTTATCTCCGTTTTTAACGAAGAATTAAGTATTTCCAGGAAATAGCGAAATCGATATAATTAGAAAACTGGGTTGAATTCATGATTATCACACAAAAATCAAACCTGATCAATAAACCAATCTAGAAATAAAACGTATATAGGGAGACAAAACGAAAGTCTTGTATAAGTTTCAATGTTTTAGGCCCAGCGGGATAATTGAAAGTTTACATTCCAAATGTCCAAACGTAGTTTCGAATGAGGATTTGTAAACAAATACCGCTTCAGTATGTTGGATGCTCCATCTTCTATTGAAAACCCCTTTCATCTGCACACGCAAGCTGCAGAATATACGAGCATAATTTGATTTGATTTCGAGCACGGCGCTGCTCACAAAGTAATTATGTATGCGAGTGTGTATTGGTGAATAGTCCCATGCGACGCGACATACAGACGACGCCGAAGTGGCAATGTGAGCAAAATAAAATGGCCCCAACCGACCGTGCGAGATACGCACACGAAATTGCGTTCCCATAGCACACACACACACATACATACATGCGGACAAAGCTCGCACCGGTTCGTTCAGCTCTCAGCCAATCCAATCCGTTCGTGATTTGGGAAAATGACCAAAAAGAAAACCCAACTTAATGATGACAAATCCCAACAAAAGATTGCGCGACGCGCACCATAATCGAGAACATAATACTGTGCTGCGCGTGCACGCGTGCACACATACAAACAGTGGACCGTGGTCGCGGTCGTCGTCGTGGTTCCATACTCACATTGATTTTATATTTATTGTTCCAGTTCCAGCGTGCGCGCAAGCAAAATCGCTCTGCCCGGCAGTCATGGCTATAATTTGTCATGAACCATGAACGTGTGAACATATACACACATATAACGCGAGCACACACAAAAGGCCAGCGTGTGCTGCGTGCGCACAATGTGTCCCAGGCAGCAGAGAGATACCGACACTCGCGCACACCGTACGCATATTTCACATGCGCACGCGCGCGCACGTATCCGTTGCGCACGAGATCGATGTGGTGCGCGTGCACGCTTTGCGCGATTTTCCCATCGACCTGCCGCCCGACGCCCGACGACTGCATCTCGGGCTCTCGGGCTGGTGGTGGGTAATGTATGCCGATGTCGTGTATAGGGTACGAAGGAGTATTGATGTTTGGAGTCAATTCTTGGACTATATTGTTATTTTGAATAGTACATTTTTTTGGTAGAATACAGCCCCAAACAGTTGAATCATTGTGAAAATTTCCCTTCATTCTCGTTTCGTAGAACAAGCAACAATCAAACAAAAATGATAATGATGCAATTATGTTAATTGAACATAATGCTACTGTTTACAAATCAAATCGCACGATTAAAGTCCCTCACTTGGCTAAGCGCGCACTAATTGGTCTATCACGATCGCTGTCAACGCCACAAATATGCGTATAATTGAATGAACGGGAATTAACTTTTGCACAAATCCTTCTTATAATAACACTAGACGACATTTTATTTTATCGGCCTTCTGTATACACTTTTCTGACGTGCTTTTATCTCCTAATCACGAATCCGAGAATAGAAAATGATTTTCAGGAAGACTTTCGAAGATAATGGCGTAAGTTGTATTTTTCGACATGACCTCGGACAATTGCCCATATCTCATGTATTAATTTTCGAAGGCCGATCTGCCGCACATCAAATGAAAGCTTATTAAAAATTCTACAATTTATGTGAACATTGTTTCTAAGTAATGTTGATAGTTTCAGGGTTACCGAACAACAAAAGTAGAAAATTGTGAGAAAAGTGCTAAAATTATTAAAATAAAATCATGCAAACAACTTTCTAGTTAATACAACTTGAAATATCACCAGTTTTGTTTCTATCTAGCTCAACAGATGCGCAAGAACATAAGCTAACAGACAATAGAAAGAAAACTGGCGATATTTTGAATTTTATCAACAAAACCGTAGTTTGCGTGATTTAATTTTCATCACTTTTGCACTTTTCTCACTATTTTCTATTTTTGTTGTTCGGTAACACTGAAACTATCAACATTATTAAAACGCAATGTTCACATAAATTGTAGAATTTTTAATAAGCTTTCATTTGATGTGCGGCAGATCGGCCTACGAAAATTAAAACATGTGATATGGGCAATTGTCATGTCGAAAAATACAACTTACGCCATTATCTTCGAAAGCCTTCCTGAAAATAATTTTTTCTTCTCGGATTTGTGATTAGGAGATAAAAGCACGTCAGAAAAGTTTATACAGAAGGGCGATAAACGCCATATCTTGATTTTTCTTACCCAGTGTAATCAAACAAATATTATTGTAGGTTTCTCATAACTCTACGTATGAACGGAGAGGTCTTTCTTAGGGCGTGCTTGGCCACAGTCAAGATTTTTCTTCAACAATGTTCAGAGTAATCTTCAGTTGACACAACTTGTGACTTTTTATTCTTATACAAATCGCCAAAGAAGTGTTATTTCGTGCATGATTCAAGTCAACTAATTGGGGTAGTATACTGATAAAAGGGAAATTATACGATATGACTGATGATTTTATTTAGAAAATAATGTTATGCTATCAGACGCACAAATGCAAACTTTTTAAATTGTATTGGTAGAACATAGTAGTAAAACTATCAGTTCTCTAACGTATTTTACGATCGCTCTAAAACACCTCGATTGTGATATGCTGGTTTATGCTGTATTCAGTCGCTAGTTATCAAAATGATAAATATAAAGATGTTTCCACAGCATTTCCAAACCTCCTCTATATCCGTTACATTCTGCACTTATTGCTACCTCTCGCCGGCGTTCTCGCACACGCACATAACACAAAGACGAGATGACATCGTGAGTAGTACAGTACGACGCCTATTCGCGCGAGCATCACGCTGAATCGATGTGGATCGCACTCTCGAACTCGTGCGCTCGGCAGCGCACATTAAACGCAAATGCGCACGAGAATGTACACCGCATTTGCGCCCGCGAGTACAATGGCTGCCCCCGTACATATAATTGGTTATTAACAACATCATAAAGGCCGTATGCCGTACGAAACATGTACAAGCACAAAGCACCCAAATACGCGCACGTGGAACACAGCATATGAAAACGAATCCGGATTCGTCGACCGTCGACCTGACTGCGAGTCCAGCGCATTTTATGTCTCACGTTCGCGTCAAGTTCGCAAAAATAATTACATCGGGCATCGGGCAGCCCGATGCTGGTGCAGCAGCCGTTTTTTGTTTGTTTGTGTGTCGCAAAGTGCGCGACGATCACGACCAACCGACCAACAGCAACCAACTCCCCACATTATGATCCACATTATTGCACATCAAAATGTTCTGCTGTCTGGCATGTGCGTGCATGCGTGCGTGCGATCACCACGCCTCTCTCGCACGACACGCCAACGACGTCGCCCCGGCGATGCGCCCAACCGTGTGCTTTTGTCCGCGATTTGACGCGAGTTTTGGTGTCCCACACAGCATCACCGACTTACGCATATATAGCGTACACAGCATAAACATTGGAACGCATTCTAAATGTAACAAGCGAGACACACACACACATTTCACACGCGCATTGTTTGGCTCGCGCGCCTGCGATGGGAACCAACTCTCCGATTGTGTGTGTGTGTGTGTGTGTGTGTGTGTGTGTGTGTGTTTGTATGCGTGTGTCGTGTCTCATCATGGTATTGTCCGAAAACCAATCATAACATCCAAGAGCGCATCGCGCGGTATCATTAAAACGATATATGTTGTGCGCCTCTAAGCCGTGAGATGTATGCCCGGTTTTATGTTGTGTGCTGCGTGCACGATAATTTGGAAGCCTTGGCACTGATGCTGATGCTGGGCCACCCGAAAACTCGCCCAGCAACCATTCGAAGTCATTGGACCATTGGAGCGAGCGAGATCAATCAAAACAAATCGATTGAATTTTCGGGTGTGCGTACTTGTGTATTCTATATGTGTAGTGAGATGCTCATTACCGCTGTGCGCATGAACTCCAATGCGATGTGATTATAAATGCATTGACACATTACTAACGCGCGCTTGCGGTTCCGCTCGCGTGCTGCGGAAACGACAGTCGGTGTGATTTTGATTATATGGTTCAATGGAGGAGCGGAGCGGAGCTGTGAACTCTTTGCGGCGGCAGCTGTTGGCTGATTTGCACAGTGATGGAATCGCAGACTGACAATGAGTGCTCTGTTTGTGCGCCCCGAAATTGCGCGCACTCATGC
>CAXHKQ010000105.1:0-12396 GCA_964017145.1 Agrocybe praecox
GTCACAACTGAGTTTTCATATACTGTATTTTCCAAACGATCGAAGATAGCTGCGAAAATTTTACAGAATCAAGAGAATTTCGTTTCTTGTAAATCTCCAAAAGCATTTTCACAAATGTCGAACAGAAGCCTAGCCGTTCACGATAGACTATACACGATAGACGTACCGATTTCATTCATTTGAGACTCTACAACGTCACATAAAGCTCATTTTGATAAAGATTGGCTAATCGAAATTTTTCACATCTCAATTCGCGTACACAATGTCTGTCGATGGGACCGGATCTAAAAGCGATGTTTTTTTTTTTTTTTTTTAATTTTGGTTATGTTGGAGGTATTAGTCAACGCCAAAAGACGAGAAAGTCTGGAGCATTTTTTAGCAGCCCTTCAGCGTGGATAATTCAAGTATCGGCAAGATTACAAACGTTCAGCAAGCAACTCGATTGCTAGTATACTAGGTAGCATAACTAAGACAAAGGGCGGGTGAATCGAAAAGTGTTGATGGATCCTTCAACCATAGACAATCCTTGTTATTTTGTATAAATCTCAAATGAAAACTCCTAAAACTGTTGACAATACGGCCATTCTACTTTGTATCACCAGTTGTGACGCAGGGTGTACTTGTTAGAAATAAACCTCGATTCTCTCGTGAATGGAGTTGATTTTGAGAACTGTCAAGTTCCAGTAAGATGCATCGTAATGGAAAAAGGGGTGTTCGTTTGTTAATCTTACATCTTATGAAGCATCTTATTTGCTTGACAGTTCTCATAATCAACCCAATGTTCATGTAAACGGTGAAACAAAAAACAGATTCGGGCTTGTGATTCCTAGCGCATCGATGGGGATGGGAGATGATTAGTAGTAGAAAACACACCAAAGACAAGGCCCTACCTGAACGGAATCTATGTTGGAAGGAAGTGTCCTGAAATGCACACAATATCCCAAATGCAGTTGAATATCTTCATTCTTAAGGCCTAAAATGACCGATGCAAAACTTGCCCTCACCCGCAAATCTTGTCCCACCTTACCCTACTACTATATTACATCCAGTTAACCTGGCTGCGCATCTATTCAACGTGTGTCAACAACCTTTCACGCACGCGCAATGTCGCACGCATAACGCATGACGACGTGTTTTTCTACAGTTACCGGCAAGGAGCCGGGCCGGCGCGAGGACACGGCAAATCCATTTGTTTCATTTTTCATCTCTCTGGTGGAGATGGAGGTGTGCTGCGTGCGTGCGCACGTCAACGACCACGAACAAAGTGTGCGCGCGACTGACGGCGCAGACGACAACGAGACGAGAACGACGACACTGGGCGATGCCATAATGAACAGCAAGATGCACACGCCGCGTTGTTTGCGGACATGTGTTTGGGAACACACGCTGCAGTGTGATGTGAGGGTGATGGTGGTGGTGGAGGTGCTTTGTTATCGCGTCGCGTGTGTGTCATATGTGTCGTTAACACCGGCGCGCGCACCTTCGCGCAGCAGAGCAGCAGCTGTCGTGTGTGTTTTAATCGCAATGTTAAACACTCATGAACATGAAAACACACAACAAACACGTCAAGGATATGTAACTGCAAAGCAGACGAGAAATGCCGTGATTGTGTACGCTCATAATCTGCACGCAAATACGGAATATTATACACGACGAATGACATATTTGCGAGTGATAAAAGGTCGCATTCTTCATGCGCTATTTGATTGTCACAAACAAATTAGAATGAATGTTTCTCTTCAGAAGCGAACGGAGGACGCATAACATGCCAACATGTTTATTATGTTTTCTTGGAAATGTTTGTCGACACAAACACTCTGGTTCGCATCCGTCCGCATTCGTTCTATCGACAGGTATGCAGGACGCTGTCACAGCGCAATGTGCAATATCTCGCATAGGCCATTTGCTGTTTGCACTGTACAAACAGCAGGCGGATAGCTGCGTGTATGCTTTCAGGAGAACACGTCATTCGAATGGGGATACCGGCGGAGATACCGCGCGCGTAGCAGACGTTCGAAGTGCGCACACACATACACTCTCACACACACGGTTCAGTGTGCGGGTGGGCGGACGGTCGTCGGCATATTGCAGTTTAATGTCAATGTTTGTGTCAGATGGAAGTGGAGGATGGTGCGTTTTTTATGCAGTCTCAACCGGAAGTTTGCGGATCTCTTTATTCCGTGTAATGCCATATTGATCGTCGTGAGTCGATACGAATTGAATTGAAATTGATGTACTACTTCAAATTGTACACGTACGCGAATGGCTTACCTCATGTTGAACTGCAGGTTAAATTTTCTTTGAATGTTTTTCGTTTCGGCGGCGGCTGTTTTTCCAACACGTGTTCGAGTAGATCCAATCAAATGTGTGTCACGGGTCACGGGCTATTCTGCGAATATGTTACATATGTTCCACACGTGGTTCGACATCGCGCACCTTCGAAAATACAACCTATACGAAGAACACCACACATACAGTTACGGACATATAAATAGGAACACGTGACATCACTCAACAGATTGGCCTATAGGCCCACTATAGAGCTTAATAACACATTTGTTCAAATGCAGAAATGTTCATTGAACACTGCGTAAGCCAATTGAATAAGGTCATGACGAATATTGACCTTATTAATAAAATCGGATAATTAATCGGACAGAGAAATAGGATCAACATATTTTATTACTGGGGAATGGCTCCAAGTTGTGTTTTTACAATATTTTGTCGGAAGTTCCTCAATTTCAATCACCTTTGTTCATAATACCGGCTAACTTGGTACCAATTTCGCGAACGGTTTGGAAGTCTGCAGACCGAGATTCGAATGTACGGTCGATCCATTATGGCTCAATCTCACTTCTAAATTAAATTGAGAGACCGAGGTCCACAACTTTCTTCATAATCTTATTCAATAAACGGCTTACGCAGGGTTCAAGGAACTTTTCGTCATTTGAACAAATGTGTTTTCGAGCTCTGTTTAGCGATGTCACGTTGTCATATTTCTATGTCCCTAACTGTACACTCGCTTGGCACGTGCGAACTCGGTGTCACATCGCATCACATCAGTGGCACTGCTGGCTGCTCGGTGGCTGCTTTGTTCGAATGTTGTTGATAATAATTACAATATCAGTATGATTTGCACCCTTCCAATCAGCGGGCGCCGCACGCGACTCGATGGCGCGATGGGTTGTGTGTGTGTGTGGAGGTGTTGACGTCGCATTTATCGCGCGCTCTCTGGCTGGTTGGCCTGGCTGTTGTTAAACTCGTCGTCCTTTGTGCGCACGTCGATGGCACGAGCACGAGGATGCGGCGGCATTGACGTGTTGCCGGCGCGCCAGCAAAACAGCGCGACCGACGACAACAGCGAGGGACATGCGCGCGCGTCGTGTCCCCCAACCGGAGCGGTGAACGTACGACCCACACACTCACACACAAATACGAAACGCAAACACACGTTCAACCGATGCGATGCACGACGACGACTCAACTCGCCCGACACTGAACCAAGGACACTGCAGTACTTTGCGTCGCGTTTCGCACGTGCAGACGATGACGACGCTGTCGTACAGTCGGTAACACTATCAAATCAACATGATACTTGCTGGACTTTGGGTCTTGGGTCTAGATGCTCCAAATAAACTAAAACTTATTGGTACGAGAAAGAGCCATCTTCCCTCAATAGCACTGCTGAGTTCCATCGCAAAATAACATTACAACGATCGAACTACTGCGTATTTGTCTATATAGGGTGACCAGAAATAACCCGGACAAACGTTTTGTAGCGTAACTTCTTCAATATAATTTAAAATGATAAACTTCAATTCAACCATTGGCTTTTCAAATATCTAGTCGGCTCCGTAGTGGCTTTCTCGAGTGGCGATGTACAGCAATAAACGCTCCGTGGAAATTCGCAGTCCCAAAAGTTGCAACGATTGGTTCAAGGCCTCCAACTTTTGCGAGTCTTTGAACACGCCCTTGACCGTCAAATCGACCACATACTGTAATCAATCGGATTCAGATCGGCCGAGTAGGGCGCCATTCTGCAGACGACCAAAAATCGAGAAAACAGTTTCTTTTTCACGATTTTTTCAATTTGGCCTCGTTGGCCGGCGCTGAGTCCTGTTGGAATGTCTTAAGTTTTTCGCCAAAAAGCTGCTGTGCCCAAGGGAGCATGTTGCCCTGGAGAAGTCTGGCCGATACTTCTTGGTTGAATTTGAGACCCTTTTCACTAATTTTTTTAACGTTGACGCAAATACCAGCCCTAACAGTAACGGACTACGAGTTTTGACGATTTTCAACGACTGCAGAGTTGTTGGGACGTCCAGTGCATATGTTCCGGTCGTTTTGATGATTGTGCGCTTGATCATCATTGAGGATTTTATTTATTTTTAAATCAATGAACTCAAATGTCTAAGCAGCGGCGCAGACGTTATTTTTTTATATCTTTAAGCCCCCACTTGCTTGTTTTCATAAGTGAGGCTCTGCATTTTTGTGGCTTGTATGCCTTGATAATATGTTCACAAATTTCGATTTTCTGCCCCAATATCTCGATTCCTTCCAATCTCACGAGAGATCAAATTTTCGTTTTTTACACTGAATTACACTGAAAACTGTTTCAAAATAGCACTTTTTTCGCCATCGCACTAAACGATGAAGGACCGACATATACGCAAAAAAAATGTGCTGCGTTAAGTAACACGGAGGAAAACGGAGAGGGCATGTCGAGCAAAACGCGGGTAAATAGGGCTTATTTTGGGCTCATTTGGGGAGAACAACGTCAGAACGCGCGCGTAAAACGCGCCGACCAATGTGTATTCTGACGTCTAGCCTCGGACACACTCTTGTATGGAGAATGCTCGACATGCCCTCTCCGTTTTCCTCCGTGTTAAGTAACCACCATGGCAGGCTGACCCAAATCTTGTCCGGGTTATTTCTGGTCACCCTGTATGTACATCGTTTCCTATCCATAAAAACAACCAGAATACGATGTTGTTTTATTGCGATGAAACCGACGTTGACCTCATACGAAAAAGCTATAGTTTTGAAGCAATAGAATTGCTTTTTTAGCCATGCTCTAACTTGATTCGATAGGCCGTTTGTATTTTATGGACCCTCGATACAAACAAATTTACTTAAATAAACGATATTTTGCAGATAAAAAATATTTTAAAGATTATGTCTCGTCCAATCGATAGACAAACTCAAAGTCTATGGATTAAACGGTTGACACTTTTTTTGTCATTATTATTGCATAATTACAACGAAAACTAGTCTTGTTAACCTATATTATTGAAACGTACATTTTGAACGTTATCTTGTTCAAAGGCCAGTCTTTTGATAACTATGTTGACCACAAATATAAAACTCAGCAGAGCTATTTAGGGAAGATGGCTCTTTCTCATACAAACAGATTTAGTTTATTTGGAGCACCCAGTTCTGAGCAAATGAAACCCAAAGTCCAGCAAGTGTCTTGTTAAGTTGATAGTGTTATATGCTGTATGTCGCATATGTGGTATGTGCGGCATGCACTTGCGCCGGCGAGCGTCGAGCGAATGTCGCTGTGCGCGCGGGTAAATTGAATTACCGCCGAGCTGAGCGCGCTGCTTACACACACGACTGACCGGATCAATACACCCCATCGTCGCAGAGAAGCGCGCAGGGTCGCGCATGTTCGATTGTATTGTGTGTGGTCTGAACGCAGCAGCTACTAGATTGAATATCATCCCTCCGCATGCGCCGCGACATGTGCCGAAGGCCTGATTATTATTATTGTCAGTAGTATCGCACTTTTGCAGCTTCGCGTCGCGCACAATGCGATAATTCTGACGAGCGAATATCGATTCGCGAGGAGTTGGCTTGTTTTTCTTCTGTTTCTCGGATTACTCGGCACGATTCAACGAGTTGTTGTGAATGTTGAAAAATGTGGTACACGGGAGAATCGGTCGAATGGAAGAGTATTTCTATTCAGAAAAATTCTATAATACTAAACAATACACACAGGCACACACTGTTTGTGGAAAACTTTGCAAATATGCTCGCCGCGATTATTTTATTTCTAGTCGTGTCCGCACGCTAGCGAACTGTCTGCGCAACTGAGCGCTACTTGGCAACGAACGGAGGGTTGAAGCTGCTGCGCGAGCGGTGTTGGTGCGGTAGGGAGAGGGTTCGTCGAAACCGAAGTCAGCTGATTCGCACCCTCTCGGCGCGATGCGGCGTCGTCGTCGACGTCTATGTCGTATGTAGATACAAACACACACAAACCGACATTTCCGTGCCTCGAGCAACCTACACACTCACCACATACTACAATATCGCCGGCATTTCTGTATGTATGTCTGTGTGTTGGTGTGGGGGTGCGTGTGTACATGGTCGCGGTGAGTGTGGAAGCCGCAGAGCGAAAAACTCTCTCTGTGTAGCAATAAGTTGCAAAGCATATTTAGGCATCCGCTACGCATATCACTTGAACGGAAAAATAACATTAGTCCACTTTGTGAGCGTGGGTGGTATGCATAGGAAAGTGGCTGATAAAAAATGCTCGCTAGGATCGAAGTACATAATTGCTTGAGCATAAAGTTTTCTATTGTTATTGTCATCTTTTCAATGCTAGATTTAATATAGTTATCGTTATCCGATTTGAGTCAACTATTACATCGTTTTGTTTGCTCACTTTCTACTACCAACAACATTTTACATGATCTTATAACTATTTCAATCGTTCAGTGTCAGGTTCAAACTACGCTTTTGGTTCAAGGGGACCCTCTCCATTCCTAATCCCTCAAATAATGGCAGAACGTCAAAAATTATCGTAATTTTTCGGAATATCAATAAAGTGATTGTCTATAGATGAATTTCCACCTCTCTGGAGACATTGCGATTTGTCTGTCTTGAAGTGTCTATCTTTGACGAGCGCACACATTGTAATTCATCATCCATTCACTTTTACTGTTAAGGGCATTTTTCAAGCAGAGATTTTCACCTTTTTTATATATAGTATGTTCCGATTCGATGGAAACAAATCGAAGTGAAGCTACTAGTCGGTGGAATAATAGAACACTTTATGCTCAATCCAATATATGAGTGTTTCCAACTAGAACACGAGGCTGAGAGAAAAATGTGCTTGTTTATTATGTTGGAAATTAGATAGAGTGGAAAGTCCGCGAATATGCGACGATGTTGTTCAGGAAATTGCGTTTGCTGGATACTCGATATCGGCGCGCACTTGAGGAAAAATAAAACTTGATTTCAATTTAAAATTTCAATGAAATTGATTCGACGAACTATATGCTCCCAAGGCGATGCGAACGTGCATTTGTGAGCAAAATGCGCGGTGCTTAATATCAATAAAGTGCCGTGAAATTGACGTTATTAAACGATATGTACATGCCGGAGTCTCAATGTCGTCATCGACGTCAGGTCACGCCGTAAATCAAGCATACTAAGAAGGGAATACTTAAAAGTACACCCCCGCGGGTGATTTGTGGGTGGGTGCGTCGGCGCGCGCGCAGCGACAAGCGGACGTCATACTTCTTCGGCGAATGACAGTTTCATTATTATGTGTATGCATAATGTAATGCCGCATTATGTGGCGGTGGCCAAGTGTTTGTCAACCTAATTCACCGCATACAATCACACACGCAATGGGCAACGGCAAGGCAATCGCAAGGTCGCAGAGAATTGTTTGTGCATTCGTTGCGTGCGTGCCTGATTTTACTAATATTATTTTCTGACTCGTGCAGTCGAAATGAGTTTCTACTACATGGGCTGATAAGTATCGGGGAGAAATAGGGAAGGTACAACATTTTTTATGAAATCAAAATGTATTGTTGATCATAGTCATCTTTCAGCCAGCTAAACAAAATGTTATACTCGTACTGTCATTAATTTGGAAGATATTGCATTTATTGTAACTTGCGGTTTCACATATCCTAACATATGGCGAAGAAGGTATTTAAAGTGTTATTAAAGGGGTAGAAGGACCGCTGGAGCCAATGTTATCTGGAATCTGCCCTAGCCGAAATTAAATTTATGAATTTCGTAAACTATTCTGTACCTTCCATTTGGGCAAAACATGTATTGCTTATCCTACACGAACACACAAGCAGTGAAAAACACGCTTTTGAACGATTTCGTGGAAATCAACCGTTGCGGTACAAAAGCCTAGAACATTTTAAGTTCATAATATTCAAGAAATGTCCACTGAGTTTCAATGTATTCCCTCCAGCCGTTATTTTGTATCACTCTTTTGAATTTCAATAGGGATAAAAACATGATAAAAATATGGGTGACTTCCAAGAATGAAACTAGTTGCAAATTGAAAATAAACGTGTGTCTGGATTTCCGCCATAGAACCCTGTGGCGGAAGATATGAGCAGTTGAAAATTGATTTTTGGTATGAGAATATCGAAAAATAAAAATATCATATAAAATGAATTGAAGTTCAACACAAAATCGCATCGAAGTCGACGACAAGCCAATTAAAGCTGATCGAACAAGTTATCTGTTCTATTCGGCGGTTAAATTTTTAATCATTGTTCCCAAGTTCGTGCACAATGAACAATACCGAACAAAATAAATATTTGTTCTACTTACTGTATTCCTGACGATTGTGCGATACACCTGGCTTCGAAAAATAATCTATAAGAAGATCTCGAACTAGAAACTTCTAGCTTGAAGTAGCTTTTGGTCTGACTCCGATACGATTATTATTAAAAAGATACTTATCAGCCCATATAGTATATGATTATTCTGATTCTAATGCATCCCCCGTGTCGATGCATTCTAATCAGCATCCACATTCGAGATAACATGCTAATGTAAATAACGTGAATAACATAATCATATTTGTGGAGTCATGTTGTGTTTTGCACACACAAACACCACAAACACACACTCGATATATTTGGCAGCAATAGACGAAACCCTCGGCAGCTTACAGCCAACGTGTGTGGTTCTCCGTTGACCTTGCACCATCGAATATCGCGCTGTTCAATGAACATAAAACGTTGTGACTGCGAAAACACACTCTCTCGCGTATATGACAAAGTTCAATGCCACATACGAACATACATATTGGACAACCCACAGCGAACAGCAGCAGCAGCAGCAGCAGAAGCAGTTCGCCCCAATTCAAGGATATTATTTGTCGTGGCGACAAACAGTCTGCACACAGAAGTGTGGGGGATGCTGGCGGCGCTCGCTTTTGGTCGCTTCGGTCGGATGCTGTGTATATTTACTATATTTGTGTTGTCGTGTGTGTGGATAAGCTAGCGAATTTATTTTCATAAGACAGCCTTATTTTCGTGTTCACCAAACTATCCACGTGCAGGAGTAAACATACAAAGTTTCGAGCGTGAAAAATTGCCGCATGTGTGGTGTATGCTCACAAGTTCATGATTGTTGTTTGCACTTGGACTTGAAACTAACTTGAATGCATCAGGAAACCTATCGAGATGAATATATTATATAAATATAACTCTCGCAACGATTAGCTGAGTTTATACACTGATCAATTGGACCTTGTTTTGGATCATTAGGAAGGCAGGTCATCAATCCGTTGGAAATGGTTTCCTTCGCAGTAGTATTCTTATGTTCGTTATTTTGTATCTGTAATTATTACAATTGGCCTTGTTTTGGTTAATAAGTTGAATGGTCGGTCATCAACTCGGAAATACAAAGTTTTCATCGCAGTCATAGGAATTTTTGCACGTTTTTATGCTTCCTGGCGTCATAATAGTTCACACACCAGGAAATTTGCATTAATCGTGTTCGCCCATTTATTCAGGGACATCCACACAAATTGTAATGATGCAGTTTTGTGGAATGAACATCATTCTATAATATGGACAACAATCTTTGAAGAAAAGTCTGTGGCTGTGGCCTAGCACGCCCAAAAAATACCTACCTGTTCAAACAAGGAAAAATAAAAAACCCACAAGCAATTTGAAAGTTTGACGAGCTGCCACGTCTGTGAGGGGGGGGGGGCCACCCATGTATTCGTTAGAGATATATTAGGTGTATAACCTTGCTCATGCCGTTTTTGTATATGAGTCTATAGCGGTCGTTCTGACTGATGCAAATTGATCAAAGTAAACATGGAGCAAGCTTGGGCATCTGTCAACAATATTGCATCAAAACATAGTCCCAAATAAATTTGCGCCACAGACTTATGCCCAGTCAAACATGTCCGTGTTCGCGCCGAATTTTCGTCATTTGCGGGAAGTGTTGCTTTTCATGTTTAACTCTAAGACCAGTGCGGCTGAGGCTCATCGATGCGCTCAGAAACGTACGGCGAGGCTGCTTTTGATGGTAAAGATCGTGTCGCAAGTGAATTCAACCCTTCGAAATTGTGATTCCGGAGTCTTAGGCCTTTTGGTCTTTTGGTGGGACCAGAAATGTATGGTGTGTTATTAAGGGCTGAGGCCAAGTGAAATTACCAAAGGGATCGATACCGAACGAAATTGATGCGTTTGAGTCGATCACTGAAAGAACAGCGGCCTCAATTGAATATTGAAAATTGAATAAATGACAATTCAATCATTTTCTTGTATGCCAATTCTCGACACCTCATCGCAAAAAAAATCAAATAATACCTGGGAAGTCCGAAATGGAAGGTCTCAACCCCCGCTGTATTCTCCGGACTTGGCTCCACCTAAATACTACTTGTCCCGATCGATGGCCCTAGGCCTTGTTGACGAGGACTCCCGTTTTCATGATTATGTGAAAAATTGGACTGTTTCATAAATCGTTACAAAAGATGACCCGTTGTGAGGCCATGAAATCCGGATGCTACCGAAAAGATGGTCAAAAGTAGTCTCTAGCAAGGGCCAGTATTTTGAATAAGATATATGTAGCCGTATCTTCACAATAAAGTCTCAAAGTTGGACAAAAAACGGCTATGAGCAAGGTTATACACCTAATAGGTAAATTTACAGGTAAATTTCATTCGATTTTTTTACATCAAGCGTTTGTGAACACATATAGGGCTATAACTTTTGTATTCAAGGCCCTATAGGAACGGAATCTGTATTGGTAGGAGGCGCTCATGAAATGCACACAATATCCAAAATTTAGTTGAATATCTAAAGGGCTGAAATGGCCGAGCAAAACTTGCTCAAATTGATTGGAATGAAGATATACACATGTCTATCATGCTGTCTATCTAGAAAAATTATAACAAATTGTTTATGTGTTCGATTAGCTCGACATTTTCTTCATATATTTGAAAATCGTTCTTTTGAGGGCGCCCTAAGCCAGAAGTGAGACTTTTCGTCATCGATTTTCTCGAATACAATAGAAAGAGGCTTATTCCAAAAAACTGCATCATTACAATTTGTGTGGATGTCCCTGGATAGATGGGCGAACACGATTAATGCAATTTTCCAGGTGTCCGAACTATTATGACGCCAGGTAGTAATTCGAATAAATGTTCGTTATTTAGTATCAATCGATATCCAAATGCTGCATGTACTCGGCTCACTTAGAACTAAGAAAACTAAGAAGAAGAAGATTAGCTGTCATTTCTCATTTTCGCTCTCGCGCGGCTTCGCTCAAATATTCTCTGTTATGATTTTCCTAATGCTCTCTCTCTCTGCTCTGCTCTCGACTCTCGAGTCTCGAGTCAACTCTGCAGTTTTGCCAAATGTAAGAAGTGAAATGAGCGGTAAATTGTGCATACGCATAAACTTAATATTTGGGACTCCGGGTGAAATAAGCAGTACATTTTCAAAAAATAGCCAATATTTATCTAGATTATACGTGAATAAATGCTGAATGCTTTAAATCGTATACGCGAATAAAACGTGGTTTAAATTAAAGTGTTTGTTAAGACGTTAAGACCGTCAATTCACCGACATATATTCGTCTTCGACGGCCCCCTTGTCCTCTTGCATCCACTGTGTGCTTGTACAGTAGACGTTTAGACGTGAGAGCGCGTATCGCTGTTGCAAGTACGCAATTCGTGAATCCGTAATCGAGAATTGAGGGTAGCAGACAAACATACAGTGTTCGAGGCAGGCATCTCCCATCAGACATCACATCCGGAAAAGGAAACAGGACAAGCCACCATATATCTCACTATACACTCTTGACCTGCTCGGCCTGCTCGCCACACGAATAAACACGCGTGTGCATGTTTGTGTACGCATCGCTAGTTATATACATCTTCGTCTTCAAGTGTATGTGTGAGTTTTATGCAAACGAAAAACTCTCGCGCGCGCATCGGCGGCAAAACCCAGACACAAAAGTGCGCAAATCGCTGGTTCCGCGCAAGCGCAAGTGCGAGTGAGGTATATAACATATAACAAAAATCCTTCGCGGTGGCGACAGCACAAGGCACAACTCATTGACCTTTGCTCGCGCACAGTGTTTTCTTCACCTCGCCACTCTGAGGGGGGGGGGGGG
>CAXHKQ010000106.1:0-18001 GCA_964017145.1 Agrocybe praecox
GCTCTGCTTTGGTTCTTAATCTAAGAGACAGCTGCTATGTTTCTAGACGAATCAAACTTGTTTCCAGAAGTAGAGAGGGCCACAGGGATAAGCGGCATTCACGATAAATGCGGCGAAGCTTTTGAGCCATCCATTAATTGAACGGCGTTAAAGCTACCAAGCTTAACGATAAATCTCCAGGCCGAAATCTAACTTCCGTCTACCTCACTCCAATGGGTCAGAGCGAAAGAGAAAAAGAAAATGTTCTGTTGGCCCTCTTGCCTTGCAAAAGTTTTCTATGGACAGCTGGAAAAATTTGAATGAAAATCGATAATAAAATGTAAATTAAGGTTTTTAGTAATTTTGAAAGAAAATTGAAACGCACAAAATTAGGCAACTCGCAGAGAACAGTGAAATTGAGTGAAATTTTCAAGAAATATTCGGTTCACGGTCAAACTCCGTCCGTTCTCTGAACAACAGAGATTTTAAGTTTTTGCAAAATCCACTACCAACCCAGAACAGAACTTTCATTCTTCGATAACTTTTTATCGGAACCAGGAAGCAAGGAGACTTATATATTCCTTACTGCTAACCTGCCTGCCCGTGTTTGCTACAACACAGTTGATTTTACTACGGAAAACTGTCGAGAAGAAAATCTGGAAAAATTGCAGCGATCAGGAGAAGAAACATGTCTTTGTCCACCATGTCCACCACTACAACAACTACTGCCAACATCCAACATTCTGGGAACACTACCATTGGACTGTTGGTGGGCTACGGTGATAGTGCGGACCCACCTCGGCCTCCACCTAGAGGCAGGCGTCGAGCTCAATCCGTCTACAATCAACCAAACAATGGAAACTCAACCCATAGACGTTCTCTAGCTGATGTTCGGGTGAGTAATTTTATGATTGGGTTGGGTTGTTTTTGTGGGGTGCGCTCCTCTTTCTGTTCCTCTGTTGCGCCATGTCAGGTCTTCATTTCCTGATTCTATAGTCGTTGAAGCCACCTAATTGATTGCATTGGTGTCGTGCACTAATCCAATCCGCAGAATCCATTTCAAGTGTGATACAAAATAACGGTTTGGAGTGGGTGCAGAGGCAAAGGAGGCACATAAGAGCTGCTCGTTCTTTATTCTATGTCAATGACTCTTCTTTTTCTTGATTTGATTGGATTGGGTATGGGTTTAGGTCTGACATGGAACGATACGGGGCTGGGAGGGATGAAGAGACAGAGAAGAATGAATTGAATTGTGTGATTTTGTGTTGCTGGAGGATTTTCAATTGCTGTGTGAAGTGAATTTGATTCTCAAAGAAAACGAAACGAAACATTTACATTACATTGTAATCTTTCTGCTGATGATTGATGGAGCTTTTGTGTAATCAAGTGCAAAGTTTGATTACGTTGAGAAAGATTTTTATTGCTTTTGACTCAGTTTCTGTAACGATTTCGTTGTAATTGGGAAATTTTGGGTCCTCAAATTCTTTGGAAATGGTGTTTGACATGAAGGTTATGGAATTTTCTGCGGTTCAAGATTGTTACCATAGAAGATTTGTGTATGTTGATTTGATTAATGTGGGTATTGATGGTGTTACAAAGGAAACTGATAAGGTTCCTGAGTATCTAAAACTAATAGGAATTTTCTTGTTTCTAATCTTCTACACCTGGCAATTTCGAGATTCGAACTCTGGATACCTGGACTTACACATCAAGGTTATACGTCAAACGAAATCTGGTAACAGCAACTGCTGAGGTTCGTCGCGGGTTATGTATGTATGTATGGTAGTCATTTAGAAAATGCAAAATCCATACGGGTCGAGCCTGGTTATTTCGAAGTCTCAAGTGACTGGGGAAAACGTCGAATTAAAGAGGCTTTCGAATTAAGAAGGTAACTATTTGTTGCTATCATTAATGTCAATTTACTCTTTCATTTCAATCATAATGGCCTGTACTGACCAATTCCGTTGTTTCGCTGATAAGAAAAGCTCATATCTAGCGGCCTTTCATTTATTATGATTTTTCAGTTGGCTTTTTGCTCTGATTGTATTTAGGCAGGATACATATTTTGTATCATTTTAGTTCAGTACTTTATAACATCATAAATAATAAAAAATGACGGTAATTTAGCTTACTTTTGCAGAAATTATGAAATTTTTTGTACTGTTATAAGCCTTTCACGTGTGTATGAAGGCCGAGGAAGATTATGGGGATTGTCTCCTATAATGACTCACTGACTGTACACAGCTATTGTCAGACAAATTCCGCATCAGTTTATTGTGCTGCTTTAACAGTCAAAACTGTAGGAAACTTGATAAAATATAAAGATTGGTAGCTCTTTGCAACACAAGGCTCTAAGATATTCATCAACGGATGAGTATTTTGCAATTCTAAATATCCCCTCATCTAAGGTTTATGGTACATGCGTAGCTGCAACGACTGACTTAAGACTAAAGACCACGGGGGTGAGGATGGAAATACATACATAGGCTACTACCCAACCACCATACTGTACACAGACGGCTCAAAGACCGAAATGGGTTGTGGGGCGAGTTTTCTAGATGAAAATCTATTTCACAGACATTTGGGGTGATTCCAAGTATTGCAGCTAAGGTCGTATCGGTGACAGTGAAATCGCCCTACTCGCCCTCTGAAACAAAACTATAAAGCTATGAAGCCCTCACCAACGTTCTCATGAAGTACAGGGTTACTCGTTACTCTTCTGTGGGTCATAGAGATATTATTGGTAATGAGAAAGAAGGCAAGTTTGGACAAAAAGCTTCAATATACTTAACGTTTCAAAGATTGAATTATATTAAAGCCCTCAAATAAGCCTCTAAAATGGTTCACAAAGATGAGCAGCCGTAAACCTAATTCTTACTTCTTCTATCTTTTATTCTGACAATGTCGTCAAAATAAGTATGTTGGAGTCACAATTGAAGAGATCCTTAAAGTAGAATTTACCGGACTCGAAGGTGAAAACTGAAGACTAGTCGAAAATGTTTCGCAAGGCATACCGTTTACTGTACAATCTACAGTTAACCTTGAGGTATAGATAGTAAGTACAACAGTGAACATCTTAACAACTTTTTCGAATTGTCCAGTATTGAAATTATCAAAGGTTCGAATTAAACCAACAAAGTTTGCTTATTTTCCAAAAGACAGGAAAGAAATTCGAATTAACCAGGTTCGACTAAAGACAGTAGATAAGAAAAGACTGGACAATTTTTTGGCAGGTCCTCGTTGTGTCAAAAAAATATCCAGTTTTCCTCGAAAAAATTCAAAATCCCAGAGACGAAAAATTTTAGTAATCAAAAAACAATGGAACAAGAAACATGTATTTCCCTTTCCAAAAATTTAAGAAGAACATTTTTTCAGAATTTTTCGTCTCCTCTCTGATTAGATTTTTTTTACATATCGGGGACCTTTTTTTGAAAGAAAATGAGAGTATTAAAATTGTCCAGTCTTTTCTTATCTACTGTCTTTAGTTCGACCTGTATATGAATTTTGACAATTTTGAATGGAGTCCAGATGCATTTTGTGGATTTAGTTTGGGGTTTGGTTTTTAATGGATTTTGGAAGGATGTAGCTTAATGGTGTACATGATTTTATGCACATGTTACCTTTTAAGTAAGCGCTTTACCTTCTTGTAACATAGAATATATGCCTTTCAACATAGGAACTTGTAGTTTTCAGAGAACTTATCTTAGATTCTGCATAATTCCTTAACATCGAAATTAGTCGACGAACTATTATTATTGCATGGTGAATGTAACTTCTACTTTGATTTGACAAAGAACTGACAATCCACAGAAAATCCTGGAATTTAGGATCGCTGAGATTATTTCACACACAGTTATCCAGGAACATTTCGCTCGTTCAAAATCATACAATTGAAAATTCCACCTTAAATATGAACTGGGATTCTGATCCTAAGCATACCACTTCTTTTTCACTCCCTTGCTTCGTCTTAGGGTTTAATACCTAGACCAAGCAAGAACAAGCGACTCTGCAACGGTCTGTGTACTTAGGTTACCATCATACATATACATACCGCCAGTTAAGAAACTATGAAAATCCCGCTGAATGGATTATGATGGGCCATATTGTTCTTGAGTTAGTTGTCCTTCTCCACCAAGGTATTGCTAGTTTCTCAGTTTCTGAAAGATTTTTTTTGTCCTCCCCTTATGGCTTCTTATTTCTTTTTGACAAATATTTATTTTCTTGTTTGTTCGCCTGTCTGAGAGTATCTGCAAGACTGTCTTTGTGAGACGCTAAGCGTTATCCACTCTTCAAAATACGCATATCCCTGAATAGACTGGGCTTCGAATAAAGGTTTTCGGAAACTCAATATAAGAGAGCATTCGGTGGAAACTTTCAGCTTTTTGCTAAGTTTGCTACATTTTTATAGGCCATTTTAAAAAAGGTAGTTTACTTATGATTGGCGTTCCACATAAATTAAATCAAACTTTCTGGTAATAGGATTGCCTTTAATATGGGTTAGCCGTTAGCTCAGAAAAACAATATTCCCCGAGTGTTAGCATTCTAATCCAATAGAGGGCGGGCCATCGACACCACACGTGTTCAATGTGGGTTTCCTGAGCTATTACATCGCAGTCCAGGCAGCACTTTGAGAAGAATTTAATGTGGAACAGGCCATACGTATAGCAAAGATCTCTCCCTGAAAGACTGAACCTCTATCGGGTAGTCTTTACCAGTGCCTAATATGGGTACCACGACGTGGTATCCTTCGCCACACCCTGATTCTGTTTTAGACCTATCAGTAGGCCCTTGATGTGAAATTCGTTAAGGGGGCTTTGGTTCCTCCAGAATGTCCTTTTTGGATAGATGACGTTGTACTTACGTCGGAAATTGGTAGTACTGATGCACCTGTTTTTACCCGACCACTTCAAATAAATTAGAGTACCCGAAGTGCTTTACCTTCCAAGTGCTGATGGATACCAGCCTAATCGCCGAATTCACGGCACTGAATTTGGGATAAGCGTCGCTGTGTGGGATAATAAGAATCGTTAAAAGCGCATCAGTTGGTGTTGATCGAACTGATCCGAATATACCAATACAAACAGAGCGCAACGCTCTGTCAAGTTTTCTGCATTTCTCATTTACCTGGAGGGCCAGGCCACCAGACGGCGACGACATACATCAGTATAGGTCTCTACTCCCCCTTGGGGGTATCTCTGTTTACTGTTCTGCTGACTATATTATTTCATGTGATGGAGTGGAGTCCTTGGCTTTTGAATGGTTGATTTTCCCAGCTTTGGGTATAGAAACAACCTTGATTTGTCTCCATGAGCTTGGCAAGTTGCCATACTGGATACACCGCCTGTATAGTGCTGTAGGTGTTTGAACAATTTTATCAATTGTCATTTTTGGAAGGGGTTTATGCCCATTTCACCTTTTCTTCCGTAATAATGTCAATGCAGCAGCATCAATCGGTAGTATCGATTCAAAAAACTTTATCCATACGTTTCTTTTGTATATTTTCCTAGCCTTGTAGTATTTTTTAGCAGAGTCTTGTTCGGTACCTATTCGCCATTTCTATAGGATTTGTTGTATTGCTTCCTCAGCTCCTTGCGCTTAAAACGCGATTCGGGAGTGAAGAAAAAAAGGACGCCCTTGGTTTCGAGATTCTGCATGACCTTTCAAAAACTACTTCTATACATAAAGCATCCAATCCAATCGCGGACTGCCAAGATTCTTGAACATTCAAAAAGAGACTTACCCATCTCATTGATATCCGTACTTCCCTAGTTGGTGTGCATATACTATTTTCGACTGGCACGACGTCACTCTGGAGACACTTTTGATTCATCACATCGATACATGCGAGCAGGATTTGCTCTTTGGTATTGTTCAATGCCCCATCTTGAGGGTTTCTGACGTCCCAAGAACCAGACCCCATTACTAGATTTTCAAACTTCTAGTTTTACTTTGCTTACGGTCTGGTTAAATGAAGTGCGAAGACAAGCAGGAGATCCTCATGCGTTGGGAGGAGTTTGCAGCGCACTTTTAATTGGCATCAACAGAGTGACCCCTCAACACGAACTTTTCAATAAGATTCATAAAACAAAATATGGTCTCTTACTTTCAAGATTTCACGTAGACACATACATACAAACATTGATTGAAAAACAATAAGACCCCTCAACGCGAAGAATCCGAATAGTTCCATACAACAGCAGACTTACAGGACCTGAGGTGGACACAACCGTGCAAATTAAAACACAAAAAAAACCTGAGTTCAGATGGAATTTTCGCAAAACTTTCAAAGGTCAAAACAACAGAGGCCTTTAGGGCTGGAACAAACTACTAGGATCAAAACAACTTTCTACTAAAAGCTATGGTGAGGCTCTACCTCAGTCCTGCTGAGTGGGGCAGTTTTCGAGAAAAAGTTCTTTCGTATAACGACTCGCTAATGTGCATTATGCAATGAGTGGAGAACTATATACAAATATGAACCAAAAACTAGGAAGTCTCGTAGAAGATTTATAGACATTGTTGACAAGTTGAGAGAGACGAATCAATAGGTATCAAACAACCCAAATATCTGGAGAAACTTGATTTAGCCCAAGGCTTAACGCTAGATAAGTAAGTTGATGCTCGCTACTACTTTGAAGATGATGAGCTTTCATGGTATGCGGTCTATAACTCTGGGACTTTTGTAAGCGAATATGAGAAGGCTTACACCTCTGTACTTTTTACACTCACGATCATCATCCCTTGACTTGTTTTGTTTTCGTTCAAGATTTTTATCAGCTGCTCATGCAAGGTTAAACGACCTTTCAACTCCCCTAAGAAGCTCTGCAGTGATGCCATTTGTATCTGAGCGTTTATTCTTTTTTATCTTCTGAATAGGTTCGTGGGTGGCGGTACCTTATCTATTGTAAAGAACGTGGCTTCATCTAGCCGCGGAAGAATGGTTTGTCCACCTCTTATATTCGCACCAAACACTATTCAACTCTTACGCTCTATGTAAGTAGCTTCAGATTATATTGAAGATTGAGAATATTAAAAAGCTTAGGAATAGGAGATTCGCCCTTGCTTAGTGTAAGCTTTAATCAACTTCTTTAATTTGGATCGATTTATCCTAGAACTATTTTTCATTTGAAAAACAAAATACAACAAAGAAAAAAGAAAAACCCTTTCCAATCAAAACAAAGAACTATGGAATCTGCTCCAGTCCCCGTTAGCAATAAAATTCCAATCTACACATCGTTCCTTGGTAGCTTGGGATCCGCTCTCGCAATTATTTTAAGCGCATTAGGAGCTGCCTATGGAACTGCAAGATCTGGAGCTGGAATTGCTGCAATGGCTGTTATGCGTCCAGATCTAATTATGAAATCTATAATCCCCGTTGTGATGGCTGGAATCCTTGCCATCTACGGACTTGTCGTGGCAATAATTATATCTGGTGAGATCAACGGCTCAAAATTTGACTTAAACCGAGGCTTCAAAACCTTGGGAGCTGGACTTTGTGTTGGATCTTGTTGTCTTGTGTCTGGATTCGCCATTGGATCTGTTGGGGATGCTTGCGTAAGAGGTATAGCCCAGCAAACCAAACTTTTTGTTGGAATGATTCTCATGCTCATCTTTGCTGAGGTGCTGGGATTGTATGGTTTGATCGTTGGAATATTAATGGTTATAAATAAGTAATACTTTGGATGTTCCACATTAAATGAGTAAAATTTTGTTCATTAAATTGTGTGATTTTATTTTTAGAAGTTGTTCTATCCAAGTTTCCTGGATGAATTATAGGAATTACTTGGGTATACGCGAAGATAAGCTCAACATTGAGCTTATTGAGTAGTCTGCAGTGGGGAGGCTTGTCATGAAATTAGTCATGGACGTATTTCGTAACCTCCACGACTCAATTGTATAATGATGACCTGCCGGTTTGTGACTAGAGCAATGTTAGTTCTGAAAAGTATTTGGTTACCATTGACTCCTATCGTACTTGGGTGCAAAATGCTATCAAGAAAGTGAGGAAAAGTCTTAATAACTTCTATGCATATATGTAAACCGTGGAATTTATCTCTCATGATCATTATCTGGATGGAGATTGGCTTCTTGAGCTCATTATGGCACAATACAAATTCTTCTCGCGAGTCGACCAATGTAGATGTGTCCTGATATGGCAGAGACAAGCTTGTGTTTAAGGAGTGAGAGAAAATTGTTAGGGTTGAAGCATTGCCAGAAGAGTCTGCTTCCATTACATATTTGCAATCCTCCAGTAATTGTTCATAATAGAGTTGATTATGTGATTGTAATGTGATAGAGGGGGTGGAATCTTTTACGCCCATGACTCGTTTAGGCTGGATTCTTGTCTGGCTGAAACTTCTGCATATTTGTGTCCATCAAAATTCTTATGCCCTGAAGCCCAGATAGGCGTTATATCCCATAGTTCGCCAATCTCCTTCGAAAGTGTCTTGTAATCTCTCACCAGTAAGGAGTACCATATATAACATGCCGACAACGGTTCAGAGACGGCTTTGCATTTCTGCCACTAGCACAATGAGAAGAATATAATCTGATGGACCACTGCGAGCTTACACCTATGTAGTATAAATTCATTCTCAATTGCGAGTTTACATCTTGGTAGAATTTGCACTATATAGGTGTTAACTCGCACTGATGGCTTTTGAGCAGCTGTATTTCATCTGAAACTTTCAAGTGCAGTAAGAAATCGAGAAAATAAATCTAGAGAGGTCTTGTGATCATTGCTACAGAACCTCGCTATGTTATGAGTGACATTCAACAAGGCAACTGAACTTGCACTTGATTTTTTGTATCGTAAGAATGAGTTACTGATTTCTGATCAGCTAGTTTAGCTAAGAGATACACAATCCTGGATTATTAAGTTTCCAGTTCCTCTATAATCTTAATCTACATAGAGGATTATTTGTGTTGACACTCTAGTTTTTTGTTCGAATTCCAATGCTTCTTGAAAATGAGCCTCTACGCAGAGAATATATATACATTTACTGGTCACTGGCATATAGGCCTACGTATCGTAAGGTTAGGTATTTGCTTTTGTACAAAATTTGAGATTGAGTTCCGAAGAAGTCTTAGTCTTTAGTGAAATTTAAAATATATATTTTCGGGAAGATATGGATAACTTTTATAACTCCTAGTAAGTGGAGTCTAAGTATGATAGCGACTACACCCAAAAAAGGATACGAGAAAGAATGCAAGAGTTTCAGAGGAAAAACCTTTTGAACATGGCCTACATAATACTATATCTCACACTTTTTCTCGTGGATATCATTGGAGAGTATCTGGAATATAATCTATGGGCCACATCATAAGAAATTCCAACTTCTAGGCTATACCTCAGATATTGAAATTTTAGCGAGTTCAGAATAAAAAGCAGCTTTGACCGCATCACAAATGAGAAAGGAAAGACAAATGGAGTGGAGATCTCAAAGTTGGTGGGCATAATTCCCAAAGTAAAAATCTACGAGACTTTAATAATACCTGTGCTGAAGAGAGGAGCAGCGAAGGAATTCTATGAATGATAAAATATGCTAATATCATAAAACAAATTAGGAAGCAACAACTGCTATGAGCCGGTTAAGCATTGTTCAGCTAGTGGAAAGATGCAAGAAAGTTATATTCTCAACCAACAGTGTAATGGGATCAAGAAGCCAGGAAACATCAAAACTTCGTTGGTTGGATACTTTGGGATATAAACTGAAATCAGCGAACATCACAAACTGAAATAACCTTGCAGTAGTAAATTACTAGTATATATGGTTCTTGTTTCTATTCCGAAGAACCGTAAGCTATCTAGCGACCTCTCCTGTTAGATTCTTCTGAACAAAAGACTGTCGTAGAGTTTCAAGTAAGCCCGGAAACGCGAAGAAGCAGCAGGAGTAGTGGTTGCCGATAGCCTAATGCGTAAAATACTCTCCACGAGATCTTAACAGATCAAATACGAACCAGCAACTTGAGTACCATTTTCGAAATATTAAGAAAGTTCAATGTAAAACTACGTTCTAATCATAACTGATTCCACAATCAATTTTTTAATAACCCGAAAGGTTAGCTGAGATAAGTTTACTGAAAAGTAATCCAGTTGATGGGATGATTGCTGAGCTCTGTGATAGTTAATCTGTTTTATGTTCTAAAAGCTTTCATTAAACTAATCTTAGTGTTATTCTGTGATTTAATTGAAACAATAAGTTTTCCTGCTCTCAGAAACAGTTCCAGTTTGTGAAACATCTAAAAAGCGAATAAAAACCTTTGAATATTCAAATTTTGTCTGACCTTTTTCATCAACTTATTCAAATGTTTTTCTATAGTTACAATCTATAGCCTTCGAATACACTCAAGTCAAGACCCTACATAGTAGCACCACAGAAGCACAGAGCAAGAAAAACCCCTCCCATGAGGAATGAGGAAGAAAAGAAAAACCAAACAAATCTATTTCCCACATGACTCACTAGCCCACATCAATATAGTCTAGAATCCGATCCAACTCCCCAAGAAAACAACAACAAGACCAGCAGACCGGACCAGCTGTTCAATGAACAAAGCTTTCTTTCCAATAAGCTTTCCACCAGTTTGTTTTTGTTCGATTCTCTTTTCAATCGCTATCCGTCCAATCCATCAGATACATTTTGTCTGGCTTTTGAGGAATTTTGAGCCCCTTTGTTTCCCCAATCGCTCCACAAAAATCCCCAACCATCCACTCTAGCAACACCGAGCAATCGTTCAGATACTTTCCAACTGTCATTCTTTTGCCCAGTGGAAATGAAGCAGTCAGCGTAAATTTTTTATCTGTGTTGATTGTGTTGGAAAAAAGTTAAGAAAAAAGTTGAAAATTTCAAGATTTTTGTGGAGTTTTGTTACCAAAAAACCAAGTTAAACAGTTGTGAAAACACACAGAAGCCATCGAACGCTTCAAAAATCAATCAGAATGGCTGAAGGTGACGAAAATAACCCAATGTATGGTCTAAGGCCAAATAACGATGAAGAATATGTGAGTACGATTTCTCGTTGTTTTGAAATTTTTGGTTTTTAGGGGATCTTTTTTGGAGCTAGAGGATTCAACTGGCTCTTTCTTGGGGCTATAGAGAATCTAGAGTCTAAGTCTTCTCAAGTAGAACCCAAAAGTCAGACGGCTTCCCCTTATCTCATGTAGAAAACAAAAAAGTCAGATAAAGAATATCCACCGTTCTGGTTTACGTTTTCGTTTACGTTTGGAGTGTAAATTTTATCATTCACCTGTTATGTTAGCCCGTTAACCCCCCACCCCTTTCCATTTCAGACCGAGGATGGTATCAAGAAGATTCGCATTAAGGTTGTGTCGGCGAAATCCCTAGCCAAGAAGGACATCTTTGGAGCCAGGTGAGTTGATTGATTTTTCTGGGAAAAGTTTGGTTTTGTTTTGAAAATGCAATTGGACTAAGACGTGTAATTATCTTTCGAAAATTATAGACTACCAAGGGTTGTCAACAGTTAGTTACTGCATTTCCAAACGGTTGTTGTTGCACCTACCCTACATGTGTGACACGAGGATAATTGTGTCCAGTCACGAGAGAAGGAGTGGGTGAAGCTTTTCCATATCACCCTCGAATACGAAAAGCTATACTGGAAATGTTCGTAAACAACATGAATATTTGTTTTGTAGATAAAGAAGCTTACGCGTCGCTTCTTTTCATCGTCATCTTTGATTTCGACCTTGAAATCAAATCAAAATCGCTCAGATGACAAAGACCTCTCTGGCTTTGCTTAAGAGCATATGTTAGAGTAACATATTAACGATTGTATGCGACTTGCGACTGCGATGGATTGATGTGATGTTGCCGCCTATTTTTAGAGTATTCACTTTAAATTTGATAAGAAAGTTAGCTTAACCTAGTATCAGTCCGAAGAAAGTTATCAGGTTTTTTTAATAAATGATTACTTTTTGGTGGAAGAATCCCGATTCTCGTTATTTTAATGAGTAATCTTGAATTTCTAAGAATATAACATGGGATCACAAGCAGTTGCTCATCTCTTTATAGACCTTCTTCGTAGATCGAACTGCTTATCTATGCATGGTGATAAAATGTTGGTAAGTCCTCACTTTCCCAACGAAACCAGAATTGATTAGCAAGTTTCTATGCAGTACTCCTTTCATCAGGGCTGCTTCTAATAGGCTTAGAACCAGAGTAGAACTAGAAGACTATCTGGAGATCTACTGTAACCGCAGCATCTACTTCTAGAATAATTGTGGGTAACAACTCTTGGGTCACTTAACGACATTTTACGGTTTAGAGAGACCCCACAAATCTCTTCCAACAACCACCATATGAGATGCACCAGGTGTTATTAACCTTTCTTTGTAGATGTTGTGTTCAGTAGAATCTGCTGATTACTGTAATCTTTTAAGAACGCCTTCAGTTCATTACCGGTAGCCCATTTCACTTTTGTTCCATTGCGTGCAATAAACTCAAATGTTGTCCATCTTCTTGCAATAAAAAGGTTAGCGCGCATTAAGCAATTGACAGTTGTCGTGGATGAGCCCATCCCCATGTGGATGGCTATGGCTCTTATGGAAAAGCTGGTTAATTATAATAGCCATCTTTTCTCTGAGCTTTAGTTATAATAGGGCCGAAGTAGTCTATGTAAGAAAAGGGTCTAAGAAATCTTGTAGTATGGATGAAACTACAAGCATAAGAAAAAACCCAACAGATTCAAAATTCCTTTGTGAGTTGTTCACCAAGAGATCACTAAAAAGATCCAGGCGGTAGCTTTTCGTAAACGCACCTAAGATGAGTACTTCTCGAGCGTTGCAGTTTTGACCAGTTTTATTCTGAATCCATGTCGTTGTTTCACTATCGATGTCGAAGGCTCTCACTTCTTGAATAATCTTATCACGTTAGATCCGATCTTTGTCCAAAACCGGAACCGCACACACACTTCACCTAGTCCATTGTACTTTTACCTAAGTCCCGTTTTTGTAAACTTCTCCGATTTTTTGATAAAGTCTAAAATAGATGCAATTGACATGAAGTCTAAAGATCATTCAAAGTATCTCTGCCTCAATCTCGAGAAAGCAGGGCAATAACAGAGATTTGTGGGGTAGCTTTCTTCGCAAGAACAGCAGAGTTAATTCCATATACATCGATTATACTTAATGATCGGCGCAAGCTTTGTATTCCGTTAGAACACCAGCAAGAAGCTATAGTAATTTGGGACCATTATTTTAGAACATCTGCAGCCTTGCACAGAAAGCCACCAATGACTGTGCGCAATAGCAACGCAATCATTGGTAGCATTACGCGCACAGGCTGCAGATAGTCCAAGAATTGATTGTGGTCAAATTATTGGTTCATAGGAGGACCCTTCTCTAGCTTATTCATCAGCTATTTCATTCCCCGCAATATTGAGTGCCCCGACGGAGTTTAGCCAAGCTTTACTCTCCATTAACTTGAGCAGTTAAGAAATGACTCAGCAAGGGTTTAAGTGTAGCTTTGCAGTCATTGTAGACTCATATGCTAAGTCCTTTCAATCGGCTATCAGCAACAAAATCTCACGAAAAGTGCATCCTTACGTTACTGATCTCAATGACAACTCCAGCTCCTAAGCCATCCGTGAGGATTCGAATGTTAGATTGAAGCAAAACATTCGTCAGGAATGCGTTTCGTATCCAAGCTTTAGCATCTTAATGTCATTGCAAAATTCTTTTGTGAAGGGTTACCGTCTTGTAATACTAGCTTTAGGTAGTAAGACTTTTGAAATTTCTTCTTCTCCACATTCTAGTCCACTTGATTCGTCTTCACTCTTCTCAATTTTTAGGATTGATTCTAAGCATGCATCCTTTGAAGTAGGTATTGTAAAAACACCTACTAAGTTTCTCAGCGACGAACCTCAGCTGCTGCTGTTACCAGATTCCGCTTACTCTAAGTATCTTTCGATGTATACGTCCCATCTCGTTTTCCATCCGCCGGAAGCTGTAGAACCTCCTACCAGACTCATCTCAGATTCCGAATCGTCGACCCGGTAAAAGGGTCTGGGAAAATTTAATATCCAAAATCTTCCCAAGCGAATAGCTTGTCCTCTATCTTGGTAGTCGATAGAGACTACGAGAGACAGATATAAGACATAAAACGAGAAGCAGCAGAGGATCACTTGCAGTACGCAAAATCCACCACACTTACCTTTGATATTGCGAATATTTCACATTGTAGGGCTGAGCTGCGGGGTGCCCACATGAGATCCGTAGACTTCAAGCAGTCAGTGAAGACTACCACATTATGATTGCGAACATCACTGTTCTAAGTGGAATATTGATGATAAATTTACTTCCAAAGCTGTAGATAGGGGACACATGGTCGCCTCTTTGGTTCCTATTGAAGGTTCTTGGTTATCCAAAAGCCCAAGTATTCAAGTCTGGTCTGATTGGATTGATCCCTAAAATTACATTCATTGGGTAGTTAGGTGTTAGAGCGACCGCAGCTACGAGGCACTCATGCCTCAGAGTCAAAGGGAGAACAACAGAGGACATGTCCGACAAAAGTGAGGATTGCGGTAATTTATCACTCAAAGTTATCACTGAAAACCGGCTGAGGTTCCTGAGGCCTCATTGCTACTGTAAGCGCAAACAAGAAAGGAATATTTTTTTTAAATATTCGAAGATAGCTTTTAGTGACAACTTAACTTCACTTGGATTAGGTTATTACAAATGGGTTTGGGTCACTATGATACTTCCATCACCAGGCTTTTTTAGACCTATATTGTTCTCTATTTGCCTCCTGATCCTAACCTAGGAATACTTCTTTGTCCTGATATGAACCTGATAATTTCATGATTTTCTACACTATTTAAATTCTTAGGGCCTGGCGATGTCTTGAACGTGAAGAACTTGTGTTTTTCTAATTCTTGGCATTCGCATAAAATATGTTTAATGTCATACATAACCTGTATTAGTATGTTTCCGATAGTTTCAAGATCTTCGGTCCTTTTGTTGTTTGTGGTTGGCCAGAAGGTTCTCTATACACTTCTGGCTTTGTGCGTTTACAGGTGACAGAACCTTCTTTCCTGCTTTAGCTAGTCAATCCCGTTCTTCGTTACCCGCGAAGTTCCCATGCCCCGGTACACAACAGACTCGCAAGGAGTTCTTTTGTGATACCTGGACTCTGGAAGAGTTTCTCCATATAGTTTCTGAGTATGTTGTACTAGATTTGAGTGCCTTTAGAGCACTCTATCCCTCAACATCTGCCTGAAAGAACAGTTGCTATATCTATTTTTTGCGAGTATTTTACTTGTAGTTCTTCTATGAAGATACCTGATCCATATTACACTGTTTTTAAGAATTCTGGAATTTCTTGAAAAGGGAGGACATTTCGGCAATTTTATTTTGGAAAAAGGGAGAACGGAGGACATATGGTGAAAACGGAGAAAATATCCTCCATAAATAGCCGATTCGGCCACCTTTATCTCTCTCTCTCTCTCTCTCCATCTGTTTAGTTTTGCTCTTTCCTCTACTCCCGATAATAGGATAAGCATGAGTATGTCTAGAGCTGGCAATTCGATCTCTCTGTAAAATCGACGATGGTGTCGTCCGATCTCTGACTGAGGAAAACAAAAACAACTTCCTAGTCAAAGGGTCACGGTGAATACAGACTAGCACCCTAGACTTTCAGAGTGGAGAACTAGGGTGCTAGCACTTTGGCTACCTGACTCCAAGTAGGCTATTGTAGATACTATCATCACATGGTTGATATCCAGGGTTTTTAGAGAACTTTCTATAGCCTCTGTAGTGACTGACATTTGTAAAAAAAAAAACATCCTCATTAGCCACCAGTTTACCTCTTTTGCAGGCGTTTTGAAATTTCAGAAATTGTTCGACTATGTAAGTCAAAAATTCTTTCCAATACTTTTAATCAAAAACAGGATAAGCTTATAGTCCTTAGCAATCGAGTCATTGATTTTTCCGCCTATGGGTATGAAAAACACTCCTGTCTTCCTTAATGATAGAGGAGGTATGTAGTTGGAGGGGAGATAGGCCCTATAGTTAGTTTCGAGTATTGGGTTTACGGTGTTAAAGTCTCATTTCAGCATCTTAGGTGTAATATCGTCAACTTTTAGGGACTTGAAATCCTTTATAAGGTTATTAAACTTTTAACGCTAGAGGAGTTGCTTAGACATGAAAAGGGGGAATTCAGATTCGGGCTATTCGGACAACGCGGAAAATGTTATCTAAGAGAAATTTCATTGATTTCTTCGCTAGAGTCTGCATAAGAAAACATTTAGTGATTGGGGGGATGGATATACATGTGTAAGTAAAAATAATGTTCCGAAAAATGAGATGTTTTTGAAACTAGACTAACAAAGAAGTCTTGCGAAATTTTACAGTACAGAAGGCTGAATACTTCGCATCTAATTGATAATTTCATTTTCTGACTTTGGGGTTTCCCACAAGCCTTTTCAGTATCACGACATTCCACACAATCGACTTCATTTGAATGATTATAAGGGAAAGCCGCCATAGTTGATAACTTCTGCTCGAACTTTATATATACCTTTCTGTATACCGGTATTGTTATGAAAGCTTCTTCTTGTGATAAGGAAAGCATGCAGCTCTGAAATTCTAATAAACAAACATCACTCCAAGAATCCCAGAAAATCACAAAGACTTCTCATAAAAATTTATTTAAATGATTTCGTAGAAAATACAAAGATAAATCAAAAACGCTAATCAGCGTTCATGTGATCCGAATAGGGAGAACGTCTCGTTACACCTAACATAATCGCAATCATTCATGTGTGACAACTGCTTGGAGACCCGCAAATTGAAAATGAATTCACAGAACTGATATCTGAGGGATGAGAAATGTATACTTTTGTTTTCAGAGAAACAGATCACTTACGTCGGTGGCAACCATAAGACACAATTGTATGTGCATATGACTCCAAACGGCCTCTGGAAGTCTCCTTTAGATGTTTGGATTGATCCTCCGTTGTGAGATTTCCAGCATTGTCCCGTGTAAGCTGCAGTTATCAGAAATCAATGAAAAATATGTTTCACAACAAGAAAAAAACAAAAATCCCACCTTCGTCAGATCCGTTTAGAAAGAACGCCACCGCCAAGAACAAGAAGATCGTAGATTTCATTGTGACCGCGAGAGATTCCATGAAAGAACTAAATCTTGATGTTCGAAATTCATCTCCTCCGAGATATTCGAGATTCTTCTAAATTAATAATGACATTGATATAATTTAAATAAAACGGTTAGCTTGGATAACGGTCGTCGTCGACGGCGACGTCGACGGTTTAACGACTATGGTGACGGTGAGTGACTGAATGGGTGTAAAAGTTTTAGGTCGAGTGTGATCATTAGAATGGGAAAACGCAATAGGTTCCAGTTCCATTGTACATAGTTACATTGCTTTTATTGCGTGTGAGAAAAACACTTCATTTAGATACTTTTCAGTTTAGTTTCACGATCTTGAGCAAAATTCGCGGACACCGTTTTTTATTATGGGAAAATTGTGTTGGTTTGATTGATGAGAGTAGGTGAAGTGATGATGCTGTGTGAAGTTGATCTAATTTCGTCATCAGATGAAATTTTACATTAAGTTGACGGTGAATAGTGTTCATGTGATGCCAATGAAAATGTAGAACACCGCATAATAACAGCAGAAGCAAATACACAGCCATTAACATACACTACCGGAGGATCGCAAGATACCCCTTTGGTAAAGGTACTGTACTACTCCCAATTGTTTGATAAATTGAGGATATAGAAAGCGCGTTTAATAACTTGACTGCCGAGGCTATAATTGAGCAGCAAGGAGATTGACAGTGGAACATGTCTCTGGATTAGACATATGTTTGCGAGTAAGATCGTTGAGTAGGAAAACAACTCAAGGAGGAGGAACAACAACAAGATTTTGCCTAAATTAGAAGATGAGGGTGTCACTGTTATAGAATATGATGATGACTTAGCGATTTTTGCCTCAATCGGCACGGCAAACTGCTGCTACACTCTTTACCTGAGATGTCGCAGCTGCC